>CM076572.1:496751033-497095221 GCA_034641835.2 Pinus albicaulis
ATCCTTCTTCTCTTTCAGAGATACAAATTTATTTATTCTCTAGTCATATGCGTTGAGCAACCGCTATCAACATACCACACATCTTTGTTCTTTTGAGCCTTGAGAGCGAGAGCACAATTATCATTCTTCTTCTTCTTCCATGTTCGTTCATTCTGTGGCTTCGAAGATTCTTCTGGAGGATTTTCAAGTCTGCAGTCTTTGGCTATGTGTCCAAAGTTTCGACATTTGTAACATTCAATATTATTTCTTAAATGTTAAAATCTATTGATGTTTCGCTGAGCCCTGGGAGGTTCATATTTGATAGATCTCCTGGAATTGTATTCGTTCCTAGGGTACGTGCGACATTCTACAGCTTTATGACCAAATTTTCCACATGAATAACAGTAGCCATAAAAAATATGTTGGTACCTAGATGGAAATTTTCGTCGAGGAATTGTCTTCCAAGGTTGTTCTTGCAAATCTTGTCCAATGAAATCTACATGCATGTCAGATCTCATAGGTTCATTGTATTTTGTTGTAGAAGGTCCTGCTTCTTCTTCTTTGTAACCGATGCCAGTTTTGTCGTTGTAAGATCGTTGATTGTTGATGAGTTCTTCCAATGCCCTTGAGCTGTTGGCATAGTTTTGGATAGTTTTTCCTTTCTTCACTTCCTCACGTAGCGAGACTACTTCGGCTTTTAATTCTTCCCCTTCTTGGTTGTTTTCTTCCAACTTCTTTTGAAGTGACTCTTCAATGCATTTGTGTTCTTCAACTTCAATTTTGAGACCTTGAACTTGTTCTTCAAGAGTTTTGGAACGGATCTTCTTTGCCTTTAGATCTTTTATAAGCTTGATTGCTTCCTCATAAAATTCGTCTATGGTCCATCCTTCTTCTTCGTTGTTTGATACCTCTTGCTTATTGTGCTTGGGTTTATTGTGCTTGGCCATAAACAATACTCTTTCATTGGCTTCTTCTTCACTATCATTGTCTTCATCGGATGATGAGCTATCTTCTTTAGAGAGAAAGTTCCTTTTCGATCCTTGCTTGTTGAATTTCTTAAAGCCTTTCTTTCTTTTTGAGTTACCATTACTTTTGTTTGGACATTTTGTTGCAAAATGCCCAACCTCATTACAGCTGAAGCATATCAATGGAAGTTTACCTTTGAATTGTCCCTTACCAATTTGTAGTTTTCTCGTGAAGTAAGCATATTCTTCATCTGAAAGACCTTCTTCATCATCTCCCTTTCTTCACACTTGCAGGTGCATGTCTTTTCAATTGAAGGTTGTTTATCCTTATTGGTTTTTTTGGACGCAACGAACGCAGTTTCTAGATGCGAAGTACCCTCTTCTTCATCAAGTCTCATTTCATATGCTATGAGAACTCCATGTAATTCCTCTTTGCTGAGTTTGTACAGATTTGCACTATATTCTAAGACTGATACCTTTGGGTTGAATCTCCATTGTAACGTTCTAAGAATTTTCCGTATAATAGTCTTCTCGTCAACTGGCTCTCCCAATCCTTCCAGAGTATTGGTTATTTCATCAACTTATTGAAAGTATGCAGCAATGTTTCAATCTTCTTTCATTCTGAGTTGCTCAAATTTTGCTCTATAGATTTGAAGCTTTGTTTCTTTGACATTTAAGTCACCTGCTTATATATTCTCAAGCTTGTCCCATACATTTTTGGCGGTTTTACAACCCAACACCTTATGATAAGCAGATTCAATAAGTCCACTGATAATAATATTCTTTGCTTTTGCATCATTTACCAAATTCTTCTTACCTTGTTCATCCGCGGTTGATGTAAATCCATTTTGAACAGTGTCCCATACTTCGTAACCTTGCGCCAAGAGATAGACCTCCATTCTTCCTTTCCAGAGTGCATAATTATTTTCATTGAATAGAGGTACACCATTCTTGGTATTCTCCATGACCTCCTTCCAGCTGTTAAACTGCTATTGAAGGAACCAAGCTCTGATTCCAATTGTTGGAAATACTGAGGGGGGGGGTGTATCGATTATTTCATTTCAATCGAGCATTAGTTTTTCTTGATTATTATCGGTGTTTGTCTGATGATAAACGGCAAACAAAGAGGAACACAAGTACTGAGATTTTTAGGGTGAAACATAGGACAAAAACACAATGCTTATAATAAATTCTTTTTAATAGTTAAAATTCTATAACTGCAAAGTCTGAAGAAAACATTGTCTCATTCCAACGGATTGGTGCTCAGTGCGGGTATTTATGGTGTCAACAAGAACAGATTATTTCTTTTAATGGACTCCCAACTCACCTGTACACCCTGCCACCCTGAAAGACAAAGAAGAATGGACTCCGTGCAGTACTTCTGATATAGAATGATGTAGAAGAAGAAGATATACTAGACCATAACCCCAACTTTGACACAACCACTAATGATGATCCTAGACCTCCCAACACTGCCTCTTCAACCCTTGGCAGATAGACACTAGTACAATTTGTACAATAATGTATTTACAATGACTAAGTACAATGATACCTTTACAATGATTGTATGCAGTGCTGCCCACTTGAAGACTTCATATGATGAACTTCTTGCTATTGTTATGCACCTTGGTTGCTGCTCTTGTCATGCTACCCTCTGCTGCACCTTGTTTTGCTTTTCTGCCGTAGAAAGTCTGGTCCTTTGCAATCCTTGACAACACATGATCTAGCTTTTTCTTGCCTTCTAGGAGCTCGATATTGAATCTGGTGTATCTCTGTTATTTCAGATCCTCAATATCTTATTTTCAGTCCTGTAGTAGTCCTCTGAGTCTTCTTTTCAATGCCATAGGTCTGAAGCAATTTGGATTCTTCAAGAGAGAGTTATACCCAATTTCTCACACTTCCCTAATTATGGACTGTTTCAGTAGAGCGCACTTGTACGACATGCCACGTGTCACTGTTTCTTCATTTGCCTCTAAAATTGATAGAGTGAAAACTACAGACTGTGCACTATCTGCCACTTTTTACGGAATTCCAATCTGATACTCAGAGAGAGAGTTATGACGATTTTACCAAGGTCACTTCTTTGAGATGAATTTCAGGAGCCTGCAAAAACCCTTACTTCCACAGATCATATCTCCAAAAATATTGCGCAACTAGATCTGAAATTTTTACTGCAGCTTTCTCAGGATTTTGGCTTCGCCTCATAAAAATTTCAGCTTCTGAGCTTTCGTAGAAAAAAAGTTAGAGCGAAAATGCCACGATGACCTATTTTAGATGGCCAAATCCCATGCATAAGGAGGAAATGAAGATCACAATTTATATGAATGCTTAAGTTGAGAGGGGCTTCAACAAGTGAACGTGGGAGGGATATTAGGAGCTTTTAATTATGACCTTTCAATGACCCATGCCCCAACCCCATGGGGTTTTAGCCCACTAACTGGGGGTACAAACTCCAAACATGAATATCTCTCAAACCGTGAAGAATTACATGGGGTGCCATATATCAACGGAAACATCTCAACAAGTAGAAACCATCAACAACATTATTGACCCAGAATATATTAATTTGATAGGTCAAAATTCCCATGCAATATTGGGTTAGCCCCTGGTGCTGCTTGGGTTGACATCAATGACAACCATTGATCAACAGAAGAAGGATGGCACATTGTGGATGTGCATTGACTATAGAGCACTCAACAAAAAGACTACGAAGAACTGATACCCCATCCCCAGGATTGATGAGTTGATGGATGATCTGAGGGGATCAAAGTTCTTCTCCATGATTGATCTGAGGTCGGGGTACTATCAGATCAAGGTGAGGGACCAAGACATCCCCAAGACTGCATTCAGGTGCCACTATGGCCATTTCGAGTTTTTGGTGATGCCTTTCGGGCTAACCAATGCACCGACCACCTTTCAGTCTTGCATGAACCACATCTTCCGTGGTCAGTTGAGGAAGTTCGTGCTAGTGTTCTTTGATGACATCCTCATCTATAGCCGCACCTGGGAGGAGCACTTGCAGCACATTGAGGCTGTACTGTGTATTTTGGAGGAGCAACATTTCTATGCTAAGCTCTCCAAATGCAAATTCGGGCTGACAAAGATGCTCTATTTGGGGCACGCCATTGGTGTGGACGGGGTAAGAGTCTCTGAGGAGAAGATCCGGGCCATCCGGGATTGGCCGAAACTGAAGAACGTGACAGAGCTCTGGGGATTTGTAGGCATCTGCACCTACTATCGGAAATTTGTCAAGGGGTTTTCTCAACTTGCTGCACCCCTCACAGACCTTACCAAGAAGGGGGCATTTGGCTAGACTGATACTGCGCAGAGGGCTTTTGAGAAGCTCAAAGAGGTGATGAGTAGCTGTTCGGTATTGGCTTTGTCGGACTTCACATAGCCCTTCATTCTGGAGTGTGATGCTTTGAGGGAAGGAGTAGGTGCAATGTTGATGCAGGGGCGGCACCCTATAGCTTTCGAGAGCCGGAAGCTACTGTTGCATGAGAGGTTGTATCCGATATGCGATAAGGAGATGCTGGCCATTATGCATGCATTGGCTAAGTTCCGGCAGTATTTGGTAGGTAACAGGTTTCAGGTGAGTACTGACCACAACAGCCTCCGGTTTTTCCTTGAGCAGAAGCAGTTGCAGGACAGGCAGCAGAAGTGGGTCAGTAAGATTCAGGCCTACAACTTTGACATTGAGTATGTCAAAGAGAAGAAAAACGTGGTGGTAGATGCTTTGTCATGCAGGCCAGCAACGTTATCCTTGATGAGCTTAGACGCATACTAGAGGGCTCAACTGCTGGTGGAGTATTTGAAGAACAAATTTGCCTGTGAGGTGTTGGACGACCAGATTACAAATGACAGGTACAGGGTGATGGATGAGGTCATCTATTACCGGGACATGATCTTCTTGACTGGGAATTCCTAGCTCAAGGAGAAGATACTGCACACATCCCGTGATTCTCCACTATCAAGCTACTAGGGATTCACAAAGACCTACAGGGCCATCAGGGAGAGGTTCTCTTGGAGAGGCCTCAAAGAGGATGTACTCCGGCATGTCAAGGAGTGCGAAGTGTGTTAGAGGAATAAGGGGGAGATGAGCCACCCTGCCAGTTTGCTATGATTGCTTCCCATTTCGGAAGGAAAGTGGGAAAGCATCTCCATGGACTTCATCACAGGGTTGCCCACAGTGCAGGGCAAGGATTGCATCTTTGTGGTTGTTGATCGACTAACAAAGTATGCCCATTTCTTTGCCATATCAGTGCAGTACACGACTTCACAGGTGGCCGAGCTATTATTCCGAGATGTTTTCAGATTGCATGGTCTTCCCAAGACCATAGTTAGTGATAGGGACAACCGTTCCATGGGCGGCTTTTGGCAGGATCTCTTTCGTTTGGTGGGTACAAAGTTAGCTCCTAGTACTAGCGAGAGAGGGTGAGTAGAGAGACAGTTTGAGGTTGGTGGCTTGGTCTACCTCCGACTTCAACCATACAGGCAGTCTATGCTGAAGCAGAAGGGGGCCGAGAAGCTTAAGCCCCGCTTCTATGGGCCTTACAGAGTGATCCAGCGGGTAGGAGAGGTTGCTTATAAGTTCGAACTGCCGGCTAGGAGTAGGATACATAACATTTTCCATGTATCATGCCTAAAGAAGGCCTTGGGGCAACAGGTGACTACAACAGGGGAGCTCCCACCCACGGATGATGAAGGCCATCTGGTGTTACAGCCAGAGGCTATTTTAGACACTCGGGAGAGATAGTTGTGGAGCAGGACAGTCAAGGAGTGTTTGGTGAGATGGAGGAACCTCCCAGATGAGGATGCCACTTGGGAGAGTGAGAAGATCCCGCAGCATACATCCTTGTAGTTGCTTAAGGACAAGAAACATTTTGGCGGGGAGGACTATAATATTCCCAATTAGCAGCAGCTAATTGGCAATATTAATTTTTGCTAAGATTTTTCTTTTCTAGTGTTCAACCATAAATAAAAATTGCACTGGGACCCATAACCCAACTTAAGGGAAATAATCTTCCTAAAGTCACTTAACCAACATGATGTTTTTAGCGTGGGGCCCAGAGGGACCAAGTGACAACGCAGGGAGAGGGATAGTGCAGGGGCAGCGTGGGCCAGGACAGCGCACAGTAGGCATGGCAACGTGGCAAAGGAGGACAACGCAGCGCAGTGGGCCCAAGGGAATGTTAGGGTCTCAAGCATAAAAGGGAGTGAGGGCCTAGCTTCTCATTCATTCTAACATTCATCTTCAGAATTTATGTCGAATAGATATTGAGCACGCTTATGCTGTTTAGCTAAGTCTGCAAGTGTTGTTCAACACGCAGGTGTCTTTGAGCGGAGATCCCAACTCAGCCTTGGGCGACTTCGAGTGCTCGCTCAGGTGAGGAGCTCTACGATTAGTTTTCAGAGCAGAGAGCGCAGAGCCATTCATCCAGGAGTTACGCAATTCATTAGGCAGCGCAGTCACTCAGAGAGATTATGCAGTCTTAGAGGAGGACACCTCCGGGAGTGAGGGAGATTTAGGAGTTTTAGTCTGGGAGAAGTGTGAGGGGATCAACCCTTCACAAGTTGTGTTTTGGAGCAGTGAGAGGCTAGAATTTCCAGTCATTCAATCCAGAGGCCAGCGTACTCAGCAGGAGTGCGTAATTTACCCAAGGGGGTCAAATTCCAGGGTCAGCCTTTCTGGAATTCCTTCCTGGGTTTTTCAGGTTTTTGGAAGGAGAGTTCATAGCCGGAGTTTCAGAATTTTCTGAGCAGGGGAACAACCCCAAAGGGCAGCTCCATTCGAGCTAGTAGCAACACTTTCTAGCAGCAGCAGCAGCAGCTCAGGGACTTATGTAGTCACTAGGAGAAGCAACCATTCAGAGCAGGGTTTGGAGAGATATTTCAGCTTGTTGTGAGCAAGCCAGGGTGCCATCATTCTGATCACCTTCTTGTACTCATTCCCTATTTCTAGATATATAATAAAATGGCTCAACTTTTCTGAAATGTTTGCAGTGATTTTTATGGTGCATCTCTATTAGCTGTAGTTTTGTTTATGTTGCTTTGTATTGTTGTTTATTTCCTATTCGAAATATTACAAGTTCACATAGGACTTGAATGTGGCCAGAGCATTGGTTAGCCCAAAGAGCATCACCAAAAACTCAACGTGCCCATAGTGACACCTGAATGCAGTCTAAAGGACATCCTTGTCCCTCACCCGGATCTGATGGTACCCAGACCTCAGATCGATCTTGGAGAAGAACTTAGCTCCCCTCAGCTCATCCATCAACTCATCGATTGTGGGAATGGGGTAGCAGTTCTTCATGGTTTTCTTGTTTAGGGCCCTGTAGTTAATGCACATCCTCAGTGACCCATCCCTCTTCTTCACCAAAACAACTGAAGAAGCAAAAGGACTAGATTTGGGTTTGATGTGTCCCAATGCCAAGGGCTCATGAATAGCTCTCTCAATCTCATCCTTGTAGGCCTTAGGATGTTTATAGAGGGTCGTGATCACTGCTTGTACCTCGTTCTCCAGGTCAATAGTATGCTCAAATCCTCGGTCTGGTGGCTGGCCCAGTTGTATGTACCCAAATACTATCGGGCATCTGTCCAGAATAGCCTGAATCTCAGGATGAGGTGGCTTGGTCACACCTCCAGCCTCCAAGATCTTCAACTCCATAACCCACTCTATATCTCGACGCCTCAAATTAGCCTCCATCTTGTGCACATAAAATGTTTGTGGTGGGTATGAGTGCATGCCCCTGAGCATCACTGGTTTGCCATCTAAGTCCAAAAACTTCATCTCCAGTCTCTTCCAATCAATGGTGACCCTGCCAAGGGTGTAGAGCCACTAGACTCCCAACACTATGTTGGTGTCTGGAATGTCAGCCACAAATAAGTGTTCGTTCATGGAGTAGTTCCCCATGGTCATAGTCTATGTCACATGGTTCGGGTTCGAATTCAAGTTCAGAAACAATTAAGTCTGATTTGAATTTAAATTTTTTGATGAGGTTCGTATGAGGTTCGACATGAAGTTCGACTATACATATTTTTCAATATATATATATTTCATAAAATAGAAAAATTCAAAATCAATCAACAAAGCTATATGAGTAGCTGTGAGCACCCACGAGCCACAAATCATGACCACTATTCACTTCACACTCCAGGCGGTGGGGAGAAGTAGCGTCTAGAAATTGAATTTAGGAAATTGCAGAGAATACAATACGCAACGGCAACGCTAAGCACAATAGAGCGAGTACACTTACACTGAAGTTAGCGTGTGAAAATCTATCGACAACCATGGTAAATAAATCCAAACTAGTGGCCAAAATAGGAAACTAATTGGCAGGATACAAAACAAGAGAAAACCATGTGTTGCCCATGGTTTTTCTCATAAATCTTAAAACAACTGACAAAAATTGCTCGAAATCTAAGTTTGAACCCCAAATTTAAAAAAAAATAAATATAAAATTCAGCTTCAGGTTCGTCTTTAGGTTCAAATCGTTGAGGTTTGAATTCGGTGAGGTTCGAATTTGAGGTTCGACTATCAGGTTCGTCGAACCTAAACGAATTTGAATTTTTTTTTTGGGTTCGCCGAATTTCGAACCTCAAGGTTCAAATTCAGCGAACCCTGTGACATAGGTCACAGTTAGCATTGGGACATAGGCGGTGCAATGCATGGTCCTGTCTCCCGGCACCATCATTGAGAACCCCTCGAACTCCTTTGTTGTAATGCTCCTACGCACCATCTGTGCATCAATGAAATTGTGTGTGGCCCCATTGTCCACAAGCATTGAGACATGCTATCCCTGTATTGTACCCCAGATCCTCAAGGTCAAATACTTGGGTACCCCACGCAGTGATGCGAGGACCCCTCCTAAAGGTGCAAATGTGAACCCTCCTACTGTCTGTGGGGGTGGAGGTGGAGGTCCTCCCTCCCTGGGTGCTGCGCTGTCCTCTCCTCCCATCTCAAAGAATTCCTCCTCATCCCCATCACTATTTAAGAAGACCTCTATGTAGTGTGCCCTCCCTCCTACACACCTGTGACTCGGTGCTGATGGCTCTTGGCAAGTCAAACAAAGTTTCTTCCTCCGAAGATCCCTCCTGGTGTCATCATCAAGTTGCCCACGACCCTGGTTTCCTCTTGGGGGTGGAGCTCTCATGTCTCTCCCTTTCTGTTGGAAAACTGGTCTGGTAGGCAGTGGTGCTCTAGCCCTATGTAGGGCGTCCAGCAAGTCTCTCGCCCTCCCCACTGCATCCTGTAGCGTAGTGGGTTGGTTTGACCTCACTAAGCCCTGTAATGGCTCTGCCAACCCCTCCACCAACATAAAAATCGTCCTAGATTCCGACAGATCCGGAACCATCACCAACAGTCTCAAGAATTCCGAAATGTATACCTTATCTCTGGACTCCTTGACTGCTTGAGCTTAGTCAACTCCCCAAAGTATTCTTTTGGGTCCTTCTTGTCAAACCTCTCCAACACCCTCTGTGGGAACTCATCATATGATGTCACCCATGCATGACCCAGCGTAGCCAACCCATGAAACCACCCATCATGAGCTTCTCCCTCCATGTGCAGCGTGGCAACCTTGATTGCCTCTGTCTCGACCATCTGATTTAGTTGGAAATAGACATCCAAATTCTCCACCCATTCCTTTGCTGAACTCTTAGAAGAGCCATCAAAAGTTGGGAGGAACAACCTACCCATGGTACGTTGTAAATCACTCCCCTGCGTGTATCCTCCTCTGGTCTGGCCTCTGGGTTTGTTGTTGGTTTTCAACTAGCAAAAATCTTTGAATGTGATGGCCTTTCTGAAATCCGACCCATAAGATTGATATTCTATGAAAATTTCTCCATAGTGAGCCTCTTTCGGCCCCTGCTGCCATCCTGTCCCTGAAGCTAGGAACGTGGGGATAGTGGACCGTGGTGGAGTATATGGTACAATCGACAATATAGTGTGGGGTGCTGCGAAGTGCCAGACCCTTCTCTGTTGAGATTTTGGGGTAGCATCAGATGTGCTCTAGCTCCGAAATTTTGTGGAAGAGCTGGAGTACATGAGATCTCCAAGACCCAGAAAGTGTTTGGAGAAATTCCATTTGGTTTGATAGTTATTCAAATAATTAATCTTTTTAATTAAGGACCCTAAGTCTAACTTAGGAAAATTAAAAGATTAAAGTGAATTGAATTAAATATGTGATGAGAATGTTCTAAGTAACGTGGATCAAGCAACTTCTAATCTTAGCCATTGATTAGAGATTGGATCATGGTCGTTGCTTTGCCAACGAGAAAAGAATAATAGAAGGGCTTGGGGTCAGTTGGAGAACACACATTGGTAGAGCACTGAAGCTAAGTCGAAATTCTAGGGCGTGGTTTGCTAAGAATTTCGAAGTGAGTTTGCAGTGAAGTGAGGGGCAGAGATTGGCAAGGGATGATTTGATCCGAGGCCACGAATACAACAGTGGTAGAGAGGCAGTGTACCAGGCAGTGTAGAGGCAAGCCAGAGATACGCAGTTCAACCAGAGCCACGCAGAAGGCAGTGCAAAGGCAGCGCAAAGGCAACAACAACCCTTCAGGGGTAACGCAGGCCCAGCAAGGGCAGCGCAGGGGCAACGTAAGCCCTGAGAGGTTGATGCAGGCCCATCTAGGGCAGCGCAGAGGTTGAAGTAGAGGGCTGAGGGATAGCACTGGGGTTTTCGATGGGCCAGAAAGGGCTCGAGTTTTGTAAATCTTGTTTGAGATTGTGAATCAGCCATATTTTCTGTCTCTGAGTGAACAAGGTATTACCGCCGTGTAATTTCTCTGTGTGGCGAACCATTTTAGTGCCTGGATATTGTTGTATTCAGATTCTGCATAATAATAAAACCCTCTAGAGCTCGCTGCATCGGTTTTCCCGCATTGGGTTTTTCCGGGGACATTTTTCCGAAAAATCTGTCACTTTGTCATGTGCGTGTGATGTTTAGTAAATGATCTATAAATGTGTAGGCTGCAGTTGTGGTTACTTAGCTAATTTTACTGAATAATTCAGAAAATTAACTTGTAATCTGGATCAAGTAGGAAAAGTAAATCAAGACATTGCAGTAGGATTTCTGTTTAGAAATTTTCAGATTCTCCAACCTGGAATTCCCCTTGGATTCCTTTCCCATTCCTTCCATTTCTAAGTTGTTGACCCATATCCTCAATCCTCTTCGAGAGATCTTGTACTGACTTCAGCAGAAGGTGAGCAAATTCCTTCTCCTCATTCCTTCATCTTCTGCATGCTCCATTAGCCTCTCTACAACCTCCGGAATGTTATCAACTGGATCTAGAGTGATTTCGAGCTTCCTTTCCCTGCTCTTGTATCTTTGTCTCTGGTAAGTCATGATGTGTTTGTTCTCTGTTGTCATAGCCTGCATGCTCCATAGGCTAAGCCATGTCTATGAGCTCTGATACCACTGTAATATTCCTTATTGGTAAATTACAGTAATAACAAGTTAATAAGACATTAAGCAAACAACAAAACAAAAAATGGAATCACTACACCATTGGAGCCATAAAATAATACTGAACCATTTTATTAATATTGGTAAATTGTATACAATAGAGGTGTTGGAATGAAGGCACCTGGGCTTGCTCAAGGCAAGCTGAAGATAGCCTTAGAACAAGCTTGAAATCTCCCTCAGAAATGTACACTGCGTGGTTGTAGATCTGCATAGTCCTTGGCCAGAATGTTGTTGCTGCTCCCGAAAAAGTGCTGCTAGGGCCTACTACACTACTTAGAAAATTACAGGGTTTTAACCCCGACCTCTACTCATGAAACCCACAGTAACCCGCGAAGGAATTGTGGAATGGCTGACCTCGGAAATTGGCCATCTTGGGCTTGGCTCTCTGCGCTGTTGGATAATTCTATGCTCCTGGAAATGCTGTTGCAAATTGTAATGTTCCCATTTTTGGTATCACCCGTGACAGGGCTAGGAGGGACTTCCAGAGTTAGGAGCAGACAGGTCACATGTACAGATTGGTGCTATCAGTGGGCTCAGGAGCTTTTCGGAGGAGTTTTGAGGAGTTTTCATGGTGTTCGGAGGCATTCGCTTGATATACTCCACCATCCGAGCCGTTTGGCTTTCGTTCCGATGCATTCCGATAACTTTCGGAATTTTGAGTTATTTATGGGCTTAACTCAGCTGATTATGCTCAAGGTGGCATTCCGGGAGGAATACACGATGGAACACCTTAGTGTAATAGCTCATCGGAACCTAGACGAGGAGACCTACACGATGGGACGGTTAGACAGAGATTTCAGTGACCGGAGGAGGCGTGGTAGCCGATATACCCTTTTCTGCATTAAAAAGGAATATTTTATAATATTTTAATAAAAGGGAAAAGTGCTCCACAAATAAAATAATAATAAAATAATGCTCTAGAAGGCTCCAAGGGATCTATAAAAGGAGGGAGAGCTATCTCATTTGGGCATTATGGATATGTTATTGATATTGAGAGCTAGACTTCTGTCTACTTCAGCACGCCGGTTGTTTAGTCGGTCTGCAGCACTGTTTAGTGCGAACTAAGTGTCTCCGGTCGGAGATTTCGCCCTTGGCTCCGGGGGACTTCGAGTGCCTGCTCGAGCAAGGTATTTCCTTCAGTTTCTGTAGGTAATTTGTAGTGGATTTTGGGTGAACGTTTGCAAAGGAGCAACCCCTTGGAGTGACTGCGCAGTCCAGGAGAGAGGACGCAGTTTCAGCAGGGAGGACGTAGTCTTTGTTGAGCAGCGTTGTTGTGTGGTGATTTGGCAGTGGGTTCAGCGTTTTTCAGCCGTGAGGAGGTTGCCATTTCAGCCGGAGGTTTTGCAGGAGGATTCAGGCCCTTTCCTCAGCGTGTTTCTTGAGCTTCTGCGCTGTTCCTGGAGGCACAACGTTTTTGTAGGAGGAGGGTTTCTGGGGGTGATTTTCGGAGGTGGTCCGTTTGGTATATGGTTTCTGGGTTTTGTCTGGAGCAGCGAGTATAGGTGATCTGTAGATTTTTAGCTCATTCCGGCAAGGGGATCAACCCCTAGCTTCAGTTCATTCCAGCAGCAGCAGTTTACGGCAGTTTCTTCCAGCAGCTGGGAAGCAGTTTCTATTGCAGCCATTTCTTATTCTGAGAGGGTTCTTCACTTGCCTGGTGCAAGGATAGGTGCTCTTATTCTGATTATCCATTGTACCCATTTATATTCTCAGATTAATAAAATGGCTTAGCATTCCTGTCATTTTATGTGTACTTGCTTTATATTCTGTTTTTGACATTTTTCTGTATAGTTGTATGCTTGTATTGCTGCCTATTTCCCGTTGGGGATATTACAGTGGTATCAAAGCATAATTTTGGCTCAGCCTGTGGTCTATGATATTGGGAAAGAGATCATACAGAGGTTTGCTGGAATTTTGGAGAGCAATAGCAGTTGCAGTACCAAAAACGCAATTGGAAAAAGGGCCAAAATATAAAGGGTCAAATTTTGAAGTTTGGAATTAGAAGAAACGTTTTCTGGGTTTTTCTGGGTTTTGGACAAGGATCACCTTTCCAAATTCCTAGAATTTTCTGAGTAGTTTTCAGTGGGTAAATCGGAGGTCGAAGTTAAGCAGCAGTATGGTTTTGCAACGGCCGTGCAGTTTCTGAGGAGCCTGTGAGGGACACAGAGCAGCGGGATCCGATGGCAGACACAGATAAAAAACTGGATGCAATCCTCCATCACATGCAAGATATGTCACAGAGGCTCGCAGCCGTAGAGGTCGGACAGAGAAAACCCCCTAGGGTTTTCCAAATTGGTGAGGGATCAGGCACATCCCACCATTTGCCGGAGCATGTTGCCACTCAGCATATGGCATCACATACACCCACACGTCCTACCATGCCCACTTTTCTGGATGAGGACGCAGGGACAGCAGCACAGCGAGAGATGGATCCGGCTCGGATGGCTGACATTTTTGCAGAGTACCAGGCTTTCGGACCAGCGTTCATGGAGGCTCTCTCGTTCAGAAAATATGTCTAGATCCAGTATGGCATTAGACTCCGTGATCATCACCGGGGGCACCGGCATCATCATGGTGGAGACTACCACCGCACAACTAGTAGAGATTATGTTCAGCTCCAGCGTGATAGTAGACCTCACAACTTTCACAGAGGGAACAAGCACTCACATGATAGGGGCTTACAACGCACAGTGGACAGATTCCATCTACCGACACTTGACGGGTCATCCAGGCGCTCAGAAAAAGCTTGGGTGGACAAGTCGGATACCTCTTTCCAGCTTGACCGAGTATCGGAGAGGAAAACCATTAAAATGGTTACCTTGCACTTGGAGGATGAGGACACACAGGATTGCAGGGAGTTCGAGGATACACCTAGTGTGACACAGGACTCACCATCATTAGAGTCCTCCTTGACCGTGCCGGTTGATATCGTAGTGGAGGAGGTAGAGCCTACCCCGGTAGAGCCACCCACTGAGGTGATGACTGGAGCCATGTCCGAGTCTTCGGGTGGTAGCAGCACACGACAGATGGGTGAGGTATCAAGAGACATATCCATTATCGATGAGGCACTAGGGGATACAGAGGTATCGGATGATGGTCGCAGACAGCGGTATCATCGGCTTCGGACGGACCTTCGAGCTTTGAGGGAGAAGGCCGTGTCAGTATGGGAGACCATTTTGTTGCAGGACCAGGAGCTGGAGGATATGAGAGTGACTTGTGCCAAGTCGGCGGCCAAGTTGGTCCGCATTGGGGAACAGCTGGATTCCCTGATGGTACAACCAGAGAGCACGAGGGAGCGTCAGATCATCCCCCTTCAGGCATGCATGGATGGGACTAGCAGTATTGTTGGGTCATCTCTTCCCATTAGAGAGAGAGAGGCAGAGCCACCTAGTCAGATCTCATATGTTGAGTTGGATAGCGGTATGAGACGATCAGAGTTGCACAGCATACAACATCCACATGTTGAGGTTGGATGGCGAGAGATTTTGAGTTGGTACTCAGTGGAGCGGGCTATGGAGATAGTGATGGATCCGAGTGTAGCTCAGCGGGAGTTTCTATGCATGGGGATTACAGGAACCCCAGATTGGCATTGGGATCCAGGAGGGATCACCTACCGTTTCCCAGGCAGGTCGGCTGACTATGTCTTGGAGAGTACAGTTGGCCTAGCAGTAGAGCATGTATAGTTTCGGTCAGCTTCAGTGGCCAACCAGTTTATGGGCAGACTCCCTAGATTGTTTTGGTGTGACACTCGTACACGGGATCACGGGGTGGTCAACATACCTTGGCAGGAGTTTGTCGGAGGAGGTGGCATTGGCAGGCCACCAGATGGCGCCTTGTATGGGGCCAAGGATTCTTCACCTTTGTGTGGGGCACAGAGGACGCAACAGAGCCGAGCAGTGGTGGTAACACTACTGACACTTAGGGAGATTCACTTCTTGGACCCCTTGAGGAGGATTTGGAGTGATGATCCTTTCATCGGCAGGTATAGTGATGCGACGGTGGAGACGATGTTACCGATTGGTGGTAGTCGGACCTGTAGAGGCACAGCTCTAGGACATCACATCCAGGGATGTGTGGGAGCCTCTAGCATTGAGCGGTGGATTGCCGGTGGACATGGAGTAGCATGGTGGTGTACCATAGTGTGTGGGACTGCATTGTGGAGTAGGAGTATCCTACATCACATTGAGAGCATGCGAAGAGTGACCGATGCCTGGACACAGTCAGGGCACGAGACGGTACAGGGTGCTACAGCAGTAGCACATGGTATCCAGCAGCATACCGAGGTATGCCTCAGTATGCAGTGGCATGTTGAGGAGGGTATGGATGATCAGTGGCATGTGAGGGCATACGATGCTACACGGCAAGGTCTTAGAGCATTGCTTCCAGAGAGACTCATGGACAGGGACACTGGGCTTACCTTTGGGGGTATTTCACCCAGGATCGATGGACAGACAGAGGAGCGATACTTGGCAGTATCTGTGGGGACTCACACACCTGACTCGCTTCGACATCACTCACAGGTACAGTTGATTATGCTTTCGATCTTTGGCACTTTGGGCGTGAGCAGTAGGGTATGCGAGGTTCACCCAAGATATTTGGATGACACTCAGTACACTAGACGAGAGACTTCTCAGCAGTGGCACTGGGTTGGTGTGCTAGTTGACAGCCACAGGTTGGGGGATGAGATGATCCTTTGTAGAGGTGGTGCATCAGTCATCACTGAGCCTACGCTTGGGGAGCAGGTCATGAGGGAGACATGCATCATTTTTTCCTCAGGGCATGTCGAGATCATGCATGAGCAGAGGATACGGGGTACAGCAGAGGTAGTATCCCAGTATGTGTCTGGGCTCCAGACACTGTATCGATACTTTGTCGAGAGGGTGGATATGCAGCTAACCGCAGGGTCAGTCATTGAGGAGGAGTAGTCAGTTGCATTGACATCGAGTACCGTGACAGCAGCTACAGATCCATATCCTCTGGAGATGTTGGAAGTAGATGTGATAGTTTGGCAGTGGGAGATGATTACGGGCTGGCGGCAACATCCCAGGCATGTTCCATATACCGTTGTCGTTGCTACATCAGATTCTTCTCCTAGGATGGACTGGCGGGAGATCATGAGTTGGTACCCTCTAGATGGTACGGTATTCTTCGTAGGGAGTACAGTCGAGCAGGGGCCCTTGGACATAACAGAGGTTATAGATTCCAGCTGGCAGGGCGGCACAGGACATCATTTCTTCAGCACTCCATCCCGATTTCAGGAGAGCAGGATCGGCTTGGGATTGAGTCACAACTTGGATTGGAGAGAGGTGATGAGTTGGTATGCAGTTGGAGGGGCAGCATATGCAGTTACAGGTACAGCACAGCAGGAGCCCGGGAGCATTGATGCTTGCTGGTGGGCTTCACCTCTGAGAGCATCAGCTATCGCCAGAGACAGTGCGCAGCCTGAGCCGTGGGACTTGGGCGATGACCGGCCATGGTGGCATTGGGATCCGGGAAGATTGTTTGTTGACTGGGACAGAGAGAGATCAGTTTGGGATTCTGGCATTGAGGGATCTGTTCCGAGAGGTTTGACACAGGTGCATAGTAGCACCCAGAGGTTGGTATGGGATCCAGGCATTGGGTCTGAGATGCGGCGGGCCAACAGAGTGGCCCACATATTTCGATTGCTTGAGGGCAAGCAATCTTGGGGCGAGAGGTCTGTAATGTTCCCAGTTTTGGTATCACCCGTGACAGGGCTAGGAGGGACTTCCAGAGTTAGGAGCAGACAGGTCACATGTACAGATTGGTGCTATCAGTGGGCTCAGGAGCTTTTTGGAGGAGTTTTGAGGAGTTTCCATGGTGTTCGGAGGCATTCGCTTGATATACTCCACCATCCGAGCAGTTTGGCTTTCGTTCCGATGCATTCCGATAACTTTCGGAATTTTGAGTTTTTTATGGGCTTAACTCAACTGATTATGCTCAAGGTGGCATTCCGGGAGGAATACACGATGGAACACCTTAGTGTAATAGCTCATTGGAACCGGGACGAGGAGACATACAAGATGGGATAGTTAGACAGAGATTTCAGTGACCGGAGGAGGCGTGGTAGCCGATATACCCTTTTCTGCATTAAAAAGGAATATTTTATAATATTTTAATAAAAGGGAAAAGTGCTCCATAAATAAAATAATAATAAAATAATGCTCTAGAAGGCTCCAAGGGATCTATAAAAGGATGGAGAGCTATCTCATTTGGGCATTATGGATATGTTATTGATATTGAGAGCTAGACTTCTGTCTACTTCAGCACGCCGGTTGTTTAGTCGGTCTGCAGCACTGTTTAGTGCGAACTAAGTGTCTCCGGTCGGAGATTTCGCCCTTGGCTCCGGGGGACTTCGAGTGCCTGCTCGAGCAAGGTATTTCCTTCAGTTTCTGTAGGTAATTTGTAGTGGATTTTGGGTGAACGTTTGCAAAGGAGCAACCCCTTGGAGTGACTGCGCAGTCCAGGAGAGAGGACGCAGTTTCAGCAGGGAGGACGTAGTCTTTGTTGAGCAGCGTTGTTGTGTGGTGATTTGGCAGTGGGTTCAGCGTTTTTCAGCCGTGAGGAGGTTGCCATTTCAGCCGGAGGTTTTGCAGGAGGATTCAGGCCCTTTCCTCAGCGTGTTTCTTGAGCTTCTGCACTGTTCCTGTAGGCACAACGTTTTTGTAGGAGGAGGGTTTCTGGGGGTGATTTTCGGAGGTGGTCCGTTTGGTATATGGTTTCTGGGTTTTGTCCGGAGCAGCGAGTACAGGTGATCTGTAGATTTTTAGCTCATTCCGGCGAGGGGATCAGCCTCTAGTTCCAGTTCTTTCCAGGAGCAGCAGTTTACGGCAGTTTCTTCCAGCAGCTGGGAAGCAGTTTCTGTAGCATCCATTTCCTGTTTCTGAGAGGGTTCTTCACTTGCCTGGTGCAAGGATAGGTGCTCTTATTCTGATTATCCATTGTACCCATTTATATTCTCAGATTAATAAAATGGCTTAGCATTCCTGGCATTTTATGTGTACTCGCTTTATATTCTGTTTCCGACATTTTTCTATATAGTTGTATGCTTGTATTGCTGCCTATTTCCTGTTGGGGATATTACACAAATGACTCCCAAATGATGTGTAATAACCCTGTTAGGAAGCTATTAGCCTCCCCACCAATTTCCTCCTCAAAATATTCGACACTCCTCAGCACCAATTTCCTGATCATGTGAAACATTGGAAGGTGTTTGAAGACGATGAGCAGATAAATCACTTCTTGACAATGATTGGAAACTTTGAAGATGCTGAGGTAGATCAAGAAGAAGAACAAACAGAACAAAAAACAGAGGTAAGACATTACAAAGATTCAATAGGTGATCAAAATATTATTCAGTTGAAAGATAATGTACTCCCTAAAGGTTTGGTTCCTCTTGAGAGACTGTTTGATTCAAATGATGTTGTTGTTAATTCGAAGAAAATACATCAAGAGGAAGAGATGGAAGATTGTAATTTGGGAACTCAGCAGGAGCCAAAAATGGTGAAATTATTCAAAGGTGTTCCCAAAAATTATAAAGAAAGATATATTGATCTTTTTAAAAAGTATATGGATGTGTTTGTTTGGTCATATGAAGACTTGAAAACGTATGATAAAAACATAATACAACATAATATCCCTGTTGACCACACTTTGTCAACGACCCCATAACAGTACACCCCCATTTTTTCAAATGGGACTTATCATGTTCGAGGTTCACACCATTCAGATTCCATCATCAGACGACATTTTTATAAATGATGTAAACCTATTCTGCATGTTTATGATGTAAATGATCTAAGTAAGACTGTCATGTCTGTAACAACCTAGGTAAGCTTAGTATGTTGGTGACGATTTCTATCCTAGGAGGTTTTTTGTCTCACTGATTTACTTGTGTTTTTCGACACAAATTATCGGCAGAGTTTTCCCCTCCAGCCTCACCCCAAAGCTAAGGTGGATTTTGTCATCAACATGCTAAGTGAGTCCTAGTGTTTTCTATCGAGTCCTTGTAAAAGTAGTTTGGGAATAATCCTAGCTATTTGGCTAGATTATTTTATTACAACTACTTGGTCTACTAGATCATGTTTTGAGTCGCAGAATTGGGTATTTATTTGAGGGTCTATATGAAGGGTATTCCCCCTTCACGTGTCTAAATGTATTATCTTGTGTAAAGAGGGTTGGAAAAAATAATTAAAATGCCCTCTCAATTAATTAATTAAATTTTCTGGTCAATTAATTAAAAATTTTAAGCCACAAATTTAATTAATTTTAGGTCCTAGGTGAGGATAAAATTCTTCAAAGGAAAAATTCGTTGGTCCTTAAAAAATGAATTTTTAAAGGGCCCAGGTCAAGGGAATATTGAGAATTTTAAGAAATTTTGGACCCTTGGGGCTAGGTGGTTAAGTCAAAGTCAAAAATTTGAGGTAATTAACTCAAAAATAATATTTTTGAGTTAATTAAAATGGATTTAAATCATAAATTCGTTTTTTCCCTAAATTTATAATTTCGACGGTCCAAATTAAAATATGATCAAATCTTATCGACGGTCGAGATTATTTTGACATGGATCAACCGAACTAGCCGTTGGAGATTTTGTCCTATAAATTAAGAGGTCTTTGTCAGTCTTGAATCATCTGATCTTAGGATTGTGGCACTTGTCTTGGAAACTCTTGTAATTTCTTTTGATGAATAAAGCATAAAGACTTTGGGGTTACAAACTTTGGTGTTCCTTTTCCAGATCTATGTAGTGATTCATTTCTAAACTCTGCTACTTTATTTTTGCATTTTTATGGTTGATGGCTTTCATGGATTAATCTGCATATAGGTATCTTGTGCAGTTTTCTGGGTTCATAAAATGACATTTTGATTTTTCTGAAGGATCTCATGTTATTTTCTTAAATCTATATTAATCTAAAGTTCAGATCTAAGTGTGCAGAGAAATTTTTTTTTAAAGATTTGAGCGTCTAGGGAAGTCTTCAGTTGGACCAACTGACTCTCAGATTCATAAACCTGAAAAAGCCCATTGTTTCTAATTTCCTGAATCTATCTTACGAATTTGTGTTTTTACAGGGTCTTTTAAGGCTTGTGCCTCTCTTTAAAATTTCAAATTTCTAAAAATTGTGCTGAAAAGAGTTCAAATCTGGCCATGAGGGCCTCAGATCTATAAATTAGTTTGTAAATTTGTAATTTTTAGGGTTGTAAGGGTTTAATAAT
This sequence comes from Pinus albicaulis, assembly GCA_034641835.2. NCBI lineage: Eukaryota > Viridiplantae > Streptophyta > Pinopsida > Pinales > Pinaceae > Pinus > Pinus albicaulis. The sequence goes on from CM076572.1 coordinate 496,771,678, forward strand.
TTTTTGATGTATATATTTTCAGGATCTGACTAGTTTTGTAGGTTGCAGGGTTTATTTAGAATTTTTTCTTAAGATCTGAGCCAGATCCAACCCCCAAGGGCCAGATCTGGCCTCAAATTGCCTCTGTGGGCAAATCTGAACGTTATATGATTAAAGGAGCATCTAAATCTGAGTTTGACGGGAGAAATTTTAAGTTTTGCTGGACGTTCTGGGTTATTCTGTCCTTACTCATTGCATAAATTCTGTCAATTCCCATCAATCTACATTAATCGATCCTCTGCCCTCGCTTCTCTGCCCAGGCACTTTCCTTACCTGTCTGATCCCTCATATAAATACCCTCCACCGCTGCTGTCGACCTTCTGCACCATTTCCTCACGCCGTCCAAGATCCACCTTTCCTTTGCCGTCGTGTATCCTCTTCCTTAGCCATCCGTCTAACCTCCTATTTTCTGCGTTACCCTTTGATCTGCTTGCTGTCCTTCCTCGTCTAATTTCTCCTCGTTGTTGACCTCCAATCCTCAGCATTGCGTTAACTTCCTCCTTCTTGCCTTGCCGTCCATCCATCGTCCATCCAGCTCGTCCCTCTATCGTCCGTCGTTCCCTTTGCCTTCACGCTGTCCGCTCCTCACATGCTCCCCTTCGACCTGCAGAACACTCAAACAACAAATGCGTACATTTCAAGTTCGATTCTGCCTTCATGACTATGCGTTAATTTTTTTTTTAGTTTCATTTTTGTATAGACGTTTTAGTGTTGGGTTTCAATTAAATTTTCGATTTTTTACTATTTATTTTTTTAGTTTTAATTTGTTAATCGTAGTTTTAGTTTAGTTTTAGATTTAAATTTTAGTTTAGTTTTGTTTTGTTTTAGTTTTAATTTTTGTAGATTTATATTTAAATTTTAATGATAGCGTAAGTTTAGTTAGGATTTATTTTCGATTTTTTATTTGTTTTAGTTCAGTTTGATTAGATTTCGATTTTGGTAGGTTTTAGGTTAGGATTTTAATTTTGTATTTAGGTTTTATGTAATATTCCTAATTAGCGGCAGCTAATTGGAATATTCGATTTTGTTCAATTTTGCCGTCTATAGTTTATTAATAAATAAAAAGTGAGTGGAGAGGGTCTAACTCACTTAGTGGAATAAAACACCCTCCCTAGTAGCACAATGCTGTGACTTAAAGGGAGCCAAGGGGGGGCCAAGCACCACGTAGAGAGGGGGCCCACGTATGCTCTAGAAGCTACTGCGCAGATGAGGATGAGCACGTGGCAAGAGAGAGAGGCTACGTTGAAGAGATGGGCCTTACGGTTGGAGGAAGGCCAACGTTATAAAAGAGAGAGGAGCCTTCTCATTTCATTCATTCGTTGTTGATGATATTGAGCTAGTCGTTTTGAATTCTTGAGCACGCTGGCTGTTTAGCCTGTCTGCAACACTGTTTAGTGCATTGAGTGTCTCCGGTCGAAGATCTCGCCCTTAGCCCCGAGGGACTTCGAGTGCCTACTCGGGCAAGGTTATTTCTTCATCATTTTGTGGGAGATTTTGGTGTTTGGTTTTGTTGCGGAGCCGTGCATTCATAGAGACTGCGCAGTCACTGAGAGGGAGGATGCAATCTATCTAGGAGGTGTTCCGGATCGGGGTTTTACAGGAGATTTGAGCCAAGATTTTGAGCAGAGGATCAGCCTTTGCCTTTGGGAGGATTTTGGTGGAGTTTGAGGCGGTATTTCAGCCATTCCTATTTAGCCTCTGCGCAGAACCTTGGAGGCCAGCGTAATTCCCCAAGGGGGTGTTTTTCGGAGGTCAGCCATTTCTGATATGGTTTCTGGGTTTTGTCGGGATTGGTGAGTAGAGGAGGATTCCAGATTTTCAGCTCATTCCGGCAAGGGGAGCACCCCTAGTTATCAGTTCATTTCAATGGTAGCAGCTGGGACGCAGTTCAGAGAGCAGCCATTTCTGGTGTATTCTGAGAGTATTTCTTCACTTGCCTTGAGCAAGATTAGGTGCCATCAATCTGATCACCTATTGTACTTCATTATATTTCTCAGTTTAATAAAATGGCTTAGCATTTCCTCTCTATATTTTTGGATGAGTTGCCGAACATTCTTTCTATGTTATTATATGTCTGATGCACTGTTATTTTTATATATATTTGAGCAATCTAGTTCTATACCACTTGGTGTGTTTAGTTTATACTATTAGACAGAGTCTAGAAAGGGCCAGGTAGCCTCCAGATTTCGTCCTCTTTTCAGAGGCGGCATATCTGGTAAACACCCTCCCAGTCCATCTCTGGTTAGAGTTTGCCGTGTTTTAGAGACATCCCTGAAACGGGATATTACGTTTTAATTTCTGTTATTTAATTTAGTTCGATTTTGTTAGACTTAGTTTAGGGTAGCGTAAGGTGTGAGTTAGTTTTAATTTAGTTTAATTTTAGTTTTAGATTTAATTCAGTTTAAGTTTAAGTTTAGCTTTAGTTTTGAGTTAGGATTTTAAATATTAAATTTTTCGTTTTAGGATTTAAAAAAAATAAAAAATAAAATAAATAAATAAATAAATATTTCAAAAATTTTAAAAATTTTAAATCTTATAATCAAATGAGCTTAAATTTTTTATCTAAGATTTGACTGTGGAACATTTCTAATTTCTGGATTGGGTCAATAGAATATCATAGATTTAGAAATAGTTCAAGCATCTGGCATTTAATTTAAATGATCGTTTCATGATAAGCTTTGCTGATTGGCTTAAGTATCTTAATGAATGGTTGTGGTGCTTTTTACTGAATATCATTGTGGTCATTTATATTTTCATAGCAGCAGTTATACATCCATTACTTGACTTTAATTGCATAACGAGATATTTTAATTCCATAAGGCATTGGTTTTAATATAATTGATCTTGGAAATCTCGTTAATCTTATCAAGTATTTGGTGTTTTAGTTGTGTCTCCTAGATTGGTTGGTTTTCAACCAATCCTTTTCCTTCATTTTTGTTAGGGTTTACCTCCCTTAGCTTGCAAGGAGACAACTTAGATAGAGAGATTGGGGATCAGGGTGACAACCCCTGATCTGAGCCGTTGTCGCGGTGCTTAGACAATCTATGCGACAACAATCCCATTGAAAAAAGGAATCAAACCACACATACAAAAGCTCAGACAGATTAATCCAATACTGTTAGCTCCAATTGAAAAGGAAGTGAAGAAATTGCTGCAAGCAAAAATCATAGTCCCTCTCAGATATTCGTGTTGGATTTCTAATCTGGCTCCCATGAAGAAGAAAAATGGAGAGTTAAGATTGTGTGTGGACTTCATGAATTTGAACAGAGCATCTCTAAAAGATAATTATCCTTTACTTAAAATGGATTATGTCTTACAGAAGGTGACAGGAGCTTACAGGATGTCTATGGTTGATGGATTCTCTGGATATAATCAAGTGGCAGTGGATCAGGACGATCAGAAAAAGACAACTTTCACAACTGCCTGGGGCACCTTCATGTATGCAAGGATGCCATTTGGGCTTATGAATGCAAGCACAACTTTTCAGAGGGCCATGGACGTAGCATTTGTTGGGGACAAGTATGTGGTTATATATTTGGATGATGTAACTGTTTTTTCAGGATCAGATGACGAACACCTGGAATATATGCAAAGAACTTTCGAAAAGTGCAGGAAGTATGGCCTATCACTAAATCCCAAAAAATCTTTGTTTGCCCTGAAGGAAGGTAAATTATTGGGTCACATAGTTTCAAAACAAGGGGTAAAGATTGATCCAACAAGGGTGGAGGCAATTCAGACCATTCCTTTACCCAGAAGCAAGAAATATATTCAAAGATTTTTGGGGAAAATAAGCTTTCTAAGAAGATTTGTACCAAATTATGCTAGGATTGTGAGAAGTATAACTGACATGTTGAAGAAAAATGTAGAAGTGAGGTGGGATAAAGAAGCAAGAGAAGCATTTTCCAGAATAAAATAAGCACTCTAGGAAACTCCTGTTTTAATAAGTCTTGATTATCAAAAGGTATTTCAAATATTTTCATTTGCTTCCCCCACTACTATTGTTGTTGTGTTATTGCAGAAAAATGAGGATAGTAAGGAACAACCGGTGACATTCTTCAACAAAGTTCTCAGAGATGCTGAGCTCAAATATAACATTTTGGAGAAACAAGTGTATGCACTGGTCAAAGCCTTCAGGACTTACGTGTTACAATCCAAAATAACCGCTTATGTACCTAATTCTGCGGTCAAGGACGTGCTGATTCAAAGTGACGTTGAAGGAAAAAGAGGAAAATGGATAGCTAAAATCCAGGAGTATGATTTGGACATTAAACCCACCAAGTTAATCACACGACAGGGTTTAGCAAATTTGCTAACAGAAACAAATTTTCAAGCATTGGGAATTAACCTCTTGGCACCAGTGGATGGAGTTGATAACGAAGAAGGTCAGAATAAGCCCAAAACAGGTATTCAATAAAAAAATTTGTGTTTAGATTGGTATAAAGATGTTGTTGATTACCCGTGTTTTTTTTCTTGTCCATCTTCACTGAATAGAACCAAATACAGAGCTTTCAAGCTTAAATCTCAGCCATATGTCATAGTGGAAGCAAAGTTGTATTTGAAAGATCCTACTGGTATTTTGCTGTTCTGTTTGACTAAAGGTGAATCCATTGAGGTTATCAAGGAATATCATGAAAGTTTATGTGGAGGACATTATAGTTGGAAGGTCACAACCCATAAAATCCTCAAGTCAAGTTTCTATTGGCCCACCTTGTTTGCAGATGTATACAAACTGGTCAGAAGTTGTCAGAAGTGTCAAAAGAAAAGACTTGCCCCGTTACCTCTCATTCCAGTGTTCATAGAGCCTTTCAAGCAGTGGGGACTGGACTTTATTGGAGATATCAATCCACCTTCAAGTGGGTTGTTAAAATGGATTCTAACTGCTACTGATTACTTCACAAAGTGGGTTGAAGCAATCCCCACCAAGAAAACAAATGACAAGGTGTTGATGAAGTTTTTGGAGGAGAACATTTTCAGTAGGTTTGGCTGTCCAGTCAAAATTGTAATTGATAATGCTCAGGTATTTAATTCTGCTTGATTCATTAATTTCCGTCAAACATATAATGTAATTTTATCACATTCCACAACCTACCATCCACAAGGGAATGGATTAGCAGAGTCTTCAAACAAGAGATTGGTCAGGATTCTGAAAAAGACAATCAATGAAAATCAGAAAGACTGGGATTCAAAGTTGAAGTTTCCTCTTTGGGCAGTCCAAGTAACCACCATGAGGTTTACTGGCAAGTCACCTTATGAATTGGTTTATGGAACTCAGGCACTATTTCCTACTCAGTTGGCTAGACCAGTGGTTGCTTTCCTTCAAGAAGCTCAGGAGGAACCTAATGCTCTAGTGAGAAGATTGAACAAAGTGATTGAATCAAGTGAAAACAAAAACAAAGTGAGAGATAACTTAATTTCTTATCAGGCAAAGATGAAGTCCATATTTGACAGAAAAGCAAAAGAAATCCTCTTCCAAGCAGGAGATTTAGTATTAAGATGGGACACCAGAAGGGAGGATAAAGGAAAGCATGGTAAGTTTGATCCTCTCTGGTATGGTCCGTACAGAATTTCTGAAGCCAGATCAAACAATACTTTCATCCTAGAAGATTTAGATGGAGAATCCCTGCAACTGCCTGTGAATGGGCAGTATTTGAAGCATTATTTCGAGCATTAAAAGTCAGCGTTCCACCACTGTAAATATTGGATTGCTCATTGTTCATATGTCACCAAGCAATATTTGACTCCATGCCCAATGGATAAGGCACTAATCTACGGTTCTTAGCACTTCCGTGAAAAAAACACTATCCCCAGGTGGAGCCAGATGTTGTGCCTCATTTTCATTTACTTTTGAAATATTTTTCAAAACACCAAAAACGCATATATGTTAGAAAATATAAAAATTTGTATGTCGAAGAGGAATTTTGATTTACATGTCGGTGTACTAACATTATGTGCGAAGATGTGAAGGTGGGTCGAGTCGGGCTTATTCGCAAGCTCAAGAGGGACTAGCGCTACAGAATACCGAATAAGCTCAGGAGGGTTACACCGTGGAGAAAAAACAAATTAGTAATTAAGATTATTTATTCGTCAAAGGAATGTATGCGAGCTTGTTGAATGAAACGGTGATCATTATTGAAGAAATCGTATATATTTCCCAAAGGTAGAGAACTGGTGTATTTTCCTTAAAATCTTAGGAGTTTTGGAGGAAGTGTAAAGGGAAAAATAGATGGTCAGGATCAAAGATTAGAATTGAAGCGAAGAGATGGACGTTGGAGATCATAGCACAGAAATGCAAGTCAAATGGACGGACAAGATTGATCACAAGATCTAAGTTATAGATAAGTGGTCGAGAATGGATATCGCAAATAAAGATGCAAGAGAGTTAATAGATCGGAGGTTGTGAAGAGAAGCCATGCGTCGGCCATAGGTTCCATCGCACATCACACATCGCACTTCACAAGTTTTAACACTTACCTCTCGCTTTTCATAACAAAACTCCCGATTTGTGATTTGTGGGCGGCTCCACCTCCATCCTACCACGTCACCCTCCACTCATCGCACTTAGCACATCGCAAGCTCAGGAGGAATGGCGCTAAGGAGTATGTTATAAACGTCGAAAGCCGAAATGCAATGGAAAGGCGGACGCGACACCATTCAAAGGTTATTTTGAATTTATTGAAAGTCCAAGATTATGTGCAGTTGCATTGGTTTTATGAAGAAACGTGGACACGTGCAGTGGACTCGGGTAAGTGACCCGACGCAAAGCAAAGGAGAAGAGAAGACGGAACGCAACAGGCACGAGCAGAAGAAGTAGAGTCAGGCAGAAGGGGACATGATAACCTTGGTTGAAATGTAACAGCTGGGTCAAGTCGCGCAAGGATGCGTTATTATAGAACTGTTCGAATACCGCACCAGAAGTAGAAAAGACATGACAACAAGCAAAAAAGACAAATATTCAACTTTGGAAGAAATGCAGGGCAAGGATGTCCGATCTGTCAGGGAGACACATCAACAATTCAGGGAGACGCATTAGTAACAAGTCAGATTCAGCAAAAAGAATAATATTCCAAGTTTTAATTTGTTTTCTTTGTCTATTAAGATCGAAGCTAGAGTGATGTCCTCAATTGCAATGTAATAAGTAGTTTTGACAGTTTAGGTAGTTGAAGTAGTTTCAAGAAGTTTTAGCAGTTATGAACTGTTTTTGAGGTATTTAAGCAAGATAGAAAGAAAGAAGAAAGGTTCTGAGTTTTGGACCTCTGGAAGACTAAAGCTTTGGTGAATTATTAAGAAGGAGGAGAAGGAAGATGCGGCTCTCACATCTAAGGGACAATAGGGGCAGCAATGGAAGAAGAAGAGAGACCTTTCAAAGGTTAGGTGCTTCAGATGTGGTGAACTAGGACATTTCGCCACTAGTCCTCAGAAGAAGAAGGGCAAGGAAGACTCAGACTCAAAGGCTAAACAACAAAGGGTGATGATGGGAGTGATGACGATGTGGCTATGAATGCTCATGTGCCTCGAGAGAAAAGGTGGGGCGACATAGATCTGTAGATTGAGCTATAGATGGTAGCGAGGGTAGGATCCTTGTTAATTTTGGGCAACTAGGTCCAAACTCTAAGTTGCACTGCTCATATGATGATGATTATATTTTTGTTGGATTCCTCTTTCGGAAAGGTGCAAGATTGATCTAAAGATCATGTTGTTTGGATGAGCAGAACATATATTTTGATTTTATTTTCCACACATGTGCAAGGTCAGCGAGATTTGTAATGTAGGCTCACAAGCCTAATAGATGTGTCACACACCCTCACTGAGTGATATAAATTGGAGAGAGATGATGTCCATTTCATCATCATCTCATCACACACATTCTTCATGCTTTGATTGGTTCGTACAGCCTAGAAGAGGCTTCTCTCTCTCCCACGTGTGATTCTGGATGCTGGAAATATGGATGATGCCAGAAATATGGATGCCAGAAATATAGATGATGCCGGATATGGATGCCGGAAATGCATGCCGAAAATCTGGATGAGGGATTTTTTTGTTGACTTGCGTTGACTTTTGGAGCTGTCTTTGAGGGGTGTGTGTGACACTTGGAAGGTTGGCTGATTTGATGTTGAGAAAGACTTTGTTGGCTGATGCATCCTATTGATTGTCGTAACGCACATCACTCTCTATCTTTGCTGGACAAGAAGAATTGTAAAATCTGGTCTACAGTATTTGGCTTGTCTTCTGTTGATCTATTATTATGTTCTATCAGCATTTTACTTTCATGTTTATGTGATTGCCAATTCGAATTGGGCCTATAAGAAAGATTGAAGTAAAACTGCATTAAGCATAGAACATACCATGGTTATCTAAAATTAACAATCTTTGAGGTGCCCAAACTCTTGGATCACATACGAACTACGAGAGCCCTTAATGACAGTAGCAGGATGACTGGAGTTAGTTGGTGCAGATGATTATGGAGGCACATTGGCAGTGCTAGGACGCTGAAGACTGGAGCAACGCAGACCAGAGGCAGCAACAGCGTAGAAGCAACCGCGCAAAGGTTGATGGGATTTTAGCAACGCAGAGGCAGTGGTTATGCAGTGTAGAGGCACTAGAGAGTCAGCGCATATTAGCAGCAGAGGGTGTTTCAGTATCGAGATGCAACCAGACTGACTTGTCTGTCAGGATTTTGGGTGATGTCCTTCAGTTGCTTACTTCTCAGCAATTGAGTTGCAGTGCAACCGTTAGCAGTGACAGTGCTATGGGCAGCATGATGTAGCATTTGAGAGGGAGCTGCAGTATAGATGAGGCAATGATTGTGGCAGAGACATGGGCAGCAGTATAGAAGGCAACAGCGCAGTGGGTGAGGGGCAGTAGGCCAAGCATCAACAGCGCAGGGGACTGATGCTGTGGATCAAAGTAATGCTTCTGGATTAAAGAGTTGCTAGAGCACATTCCTCGCTAAGAGGGAGTGTTGATTTTTGGGTAACATCGGATGTGATCTAGCTTCGAAACTTTGTGGAGGGGCTAGAACACATGGGATCTCCAAGACCTAGAAATCGTTTGGAGAAATTCCACCAGGAGCCTAAGTTATTCAAATAATTAATTATTTTAATGGAGACCCTAAGTCTAACTTAGAGAAATTAAATAATTAAAGTGAATTAATTTAGACATGTAGGTGAGAATGTTCTAAGTGATGAGGATCAAGTCTTTTATAATCTTAGCCGTTGATTAGAGATTAGATCACCACTGTTGATTCGTCAACTGGAAAAGTATTGAAGGAAGGCTTGGGGTTAGTTGGAGAATACACACAGAGTGGCAAGCCTTGAGCTAAGTCGAAATTATGGGGCGCGGTTTGCTGAGAATTCGAGTGAGCTTGTAGTGCAGTGAAGGGCAATTCAACAGTGGGATTTTTGAGTCCAAGGCTGAGAATACAATAGCAGAGAGGCAGATCCGTACCACAGAGAAACACAGACCCATGAGGCGTGATGCAAAGGCAACATAAGCCCAGGAGGGGTGACACAGAGGCAGCGTAAGCCCAAGAGGGGTGACGCAGAGCCAGAAGGGCTCACGTAGAGGGACATAAACCCAACTAGGGTGACACAGTCACTCAGTGACCAACGCTGGGGTTTCAGTGGGCCCTGTCAGGCTAGTATTCAACCTATCCAAGGTTGCAGGGGAGCGCCTCCCCCCTATCGAACTTGCTCTCGGAGCACACTCCCTCGAACCTGCTCCTGGAGTGAATGCTTAGAGGGTGATATTAATGACAAAGATCCCTATACGAATCTAGAGGTAATGATAAAGATACCTCTGGTTAATTCTATGTTTTTATTTTTTTTATGTCGAATTCATCATTCTACATGCTTTTGTTGACATATATGCAGCAATATATATATATATATATATATATATATATATATATATATATATTATAAAAAAACGCTCCCCGAAATGCTCCTGGACCGGGAGCTTCTGAAAATGGCGCTCCCGCTCCCTGTTTTCGCTCCCGCTCCCAAGTAACCTTGAACCGATCTGAAAGGGTGACGCAGGGACTGCGTAGGCACTTGTGGGGTGCTTCATTCTGAGTTGAATCAACCATAATATCTGTCTCCAGAAATAGAGGTACATCTGTCGGGATTTTCTCTGTTGGGTAAACCACTATTGGTATCCTAGTTTGTATTCATAAATCTGCATAATAATAAAAATCCTCAAGAGTTGCTGCACCGGTTTTCCCGCATTGGGTTTTCTGGGGACATTTGTCTGAAAAATCTCGTGTGCCCTTTGTCGAATGTGCTTAATTCTTCAGTGCTTGATCTGTATGTTTGTGTAGGCTGTAGTGTATTTACTTGGATGTTTTACTCAATAATTTAGAAAAATAAATTAAGTAAATCAAACAAGTAGGAGAAGTAAATCAGATTACTACAGTCAGGTTTCTGTTTAGAAAATTCAGAAATTTTCACAAAACTATCCTCCCTAGGAATATTATAGTAAAACTAGTTTTGGTGGTGAAACACCCACCCTAGCTAGTCAAGAGGGAGAATCACTCCAGGTTCTCCATTTGTACTTAACGAAGCAAGGAAGATCAAATTGCAGCATTTTCCAAGAGTCCAAAATTTTGCAGCAGCTTGCATCACCATCAGCCAGGTTTCCAGTAAATCGATTTTGGCATTTAGAAAAAGTTGCCAGCATGTATTTTCTTAATATGATTAATAAATTAATGTAGAAATTTCTGTTTTCCCACCTCGGTTTTCAGTTTTACCTTATTTCTCCAATTAGTTAAATGCCCTTTCCCATAACCTTACATTCAACAAGCTGGAAAATAAATATTTTCTGAAAACACATTCTGGAAAATTTTCACAGTGCTGGAAATTGCAGAAATAAAAATCAGCAAACTAAAATAGCCACACAAAACATTTTAACACAGTGATATTTGGTCAACATGACCCTGGAAAAACCCCCTACAACTCTTAGGGAAAACCAGTTTGAAAGCTTCTCTTTATTTTCTAAATATTGCTTTTACAGTGATGGAGAAATTTACACAAAAAAATTACAGCAACTTCGAAACATAACTTATCTCAAAAACCATGCCAAACTCCACCTCAGTTTCCGTGCCCACAAAACAGAAAAATTACAGCAAAAATTACAGCCTTCAAAACTGTACGAACAACCTCAAAAACAGTGCCGAAATGGCTGTACGACCTCTCTCGAAATCTGCAGTTTTCTCTCCTCGAAATTCGTGCCCACTTTCCTTGAACTTCGTGCTCTGCCCTACTGTACGAATTTGTTGAAAGTTAGTGCTGTTGCCCTCCTTCTTCTCTCTGCTCAGAAAATTCTCCTCAGTTTTCTCCTTCTCCTTCTTTCAATTTGCTCATGAAAGAATTAATGAATGAATGACCTTTTCTTTCATTTTCTTTCTTTAATAGAACTCTAAGTGACTTTTGGGTTATCCCCAAATCCAATGGCTAAAATAGCTTTAGATCTAGGGCTGAGATTAAATGCTCTTTTAAATCTCACTTTCTATTTTTTAATTCACCCCACTTTAATAAAGACCCAATTAGTCATTTATTTCCAAAGTCACTTTTCCTTTCTAATTTTACATTAACTTTATTAAAGTCACTTTAAAATTAAATTTTAGTAACTTTTTCACTTAAAGTCATTTTTAAATTAGATTTTACTTTATAACTTTATAAAGCCACTTTAGGAGAAAAATTAAATTCTTTTGGACACTTTTCCCTAGGCCAAAGATCAAAGCCTTAGGGAACCACCTGTCCTCCGGTAACCAAATTTCAACACTCCCTCTTACCGAGGAAGGTGTTCCTCACCACACCCATCTTATCTCTGTAGTAGACATGTTTGCCCCGTGGTAAGGCTTTGGTAAGAATATCTGCAACTTGCTCATTAGTGGGAATATATTCGAGCTTCACAGCTCCCTTCTGCACATAGTTTCTGATGAAGTGATATTTGATGCCGATATGCTTTGACTGATTATGAAATATTGGATTCTTCGTGAGTTTAATGCAACTCTGATTATCATAGTAAATCACTGAAGGTTTCAACGACTGACCAAATAAGCCAAACAACATCTTGTGAAGCCAGATCGCCTCACAACTAGCTAGATTGGCTGCCATATACTCTGCTTCTGTTGAACTCAATGCTATTGACTGTTGCTTCCGGCTCAACCACGACACCACTGCCAAACCCAACCCAAAACAGCACCCTGAAGTGCTGTTATGAATCTTAGTTCATAACTAATTAGAATAAGTTCTTATTTTATTAATTTAATTATGAATATAATTATTAGTTAAATAATTAATTAAATGAAATGAAGAGGCATCATTCTCCAAAGGACGTGTCTCTCTAAATGGGCGTGGCCAGTCAACTCCTATTTAAAGGAGCACCGCCTTAGCCTTGTAATCATCATTCATCATATATTAATAAATTTTTACATCTCTTACATTGAGAAACAGTCAAGTATTCAAAAATTCTCTGATTATCTAACTGCCCAGAAGTCTAACGTGACAAGTTAGACGTTACAGTGGTATCGGAGCTATAGACGTTTCGTGCTTTTGCTGTGTTAGTTCCACTACAGCGGGACTCAATAATACAGTCGCAGGGCAAATCTGATCGATTTCATTCTCAACTGTACAGCGAAACAGAATCGGTTGAAATCTGTTGACAGCGTTAGAACAGTGCTGTAGCCGGTTATAAATAACTGCGTTGTTGTAAGCTGTGCTTTCCGGTTTAGAATTCTCGGCTGTGTAACGCTGTGCCGTGGTCGTTTAAAAAAATATACGATTCATACGATTCAACGTTTACAGCATTTAAAAAAAAAAAATATACGATTCAACGTTTAGAACTTACCATACAGCGTTTAATAAATCGGTACAGCGTGTAAATAAATCGATACACCGTTTAAATATACGCTAGGTGTTTTAAAAAAAAAAATACGATACAGAGTTTTAAGTATACGCTACTGCATTTTAAAAAAAAAAGAAATATATATATATATATATATATATATATATATATATATATATATATATATATAATTATATGTTTTATAATATATATATATATATGTTGTAATTGTTATACCGAAAACGCTGCTTGCGATGGCAACAAGAGTTTCTAGGGTTCACAACTTGGCTTTGCTGGTCGGCGCAGGCTCCGCCGCTCCAGAAACCGGACGCCCTCAGCTCCAGAGCAAGGATGCAGACCTGAACCTGCAAGAATGGACGCTCTTGCACAGGATTATACGCGGAACTCCTGATGCAACCTTCTGGGCGGGCACATTCTTGGCATGTGACCCGGACTGCATTGACGCCGCAGCTTTCACAGCCATTCACCATGACCCCACCTCAGCAGCACGCCAGCAGCGATTCTGCCTCTCGAATCTGCCAGATCTGCCAGATCTGTCTGCTGAGGTTACACTGTTGGATACATGCATCAACTGGGTTGCAGAGCTGATACGGCAAGCCAGAAAACCTCTATACAGAGCTTTCTATGGCTTCGAGATCGCAGTCTGGAAGGCTGCATTCCTTGCAACGGTTCCAGAAGTTTTTAAATCGGCTGCCCACGTCTCTTTTTTGCCAGACCTGTTTGCAGAGACACCAAGACTGGCAGTTCAAATAGTCAAAGAGAGGGCTCCTCATCCAGATCTGGCCAACGCTCATATTCTGGCGAACCAGGACTTAGATCTGTCGCTGTTTTCATGGGATCGGCTTCTCTTGCAGGGGAAATCCCCTTCCCACCCTCGATACAGCCTCTCGAACAAGCAAGGCAATCCTGATAGGAGGTTGCCGCAGGAGGGTTTCGATTTTCAACCGGCTGCTCTTAAGGCCATTCACCTCTCTTCTTTCCAGATCCAGATCACGCTTCTATCCGGCAGAACCTTGCTGCATTGGGTGCAAGCTACAGATTTAGTGCAAGATCTCTCAAACAATCTCGAACGCAGATTAGGGATTCCATCGGAGCTACAAAGGCTGCTACACAAAGGTAAACAACTTGAAAACCCTTTTCCCCTCTCTCATTACAGCATTAATAGAGATGCATCGATTGTGCTTTCCCTGAGACTCAGAGGAGGAGCACCTGGGCAGCCATCCTCCACTCCCGCCTGCTCCTATAAGGATGCGGTCCATGCACAGCTGCCCAAGAAATCTGCTTCTTCAGCTGAGGCTCCCAAGCCTTTCCTTGTGGACAAGACGGAGGAAGTCCCCTCTATTGAAATTTCCAATCCATCGCTGGACGAACAAATTCAGATATATGCAGAATCTGCCATCATTTGCAGGTTCAATGGCCTTTGGCCTCGAACAACAGATCTATATCAATGGATCCACGCCAATTGGACAGACAGATGCCAAGTCCTCCTTTGTTCAAAGGGTTTCTTCATAGTAGTGTTTCCATTCAGCGAAGATTATCAGAAAGCCTTAACAGAAGGCCCATGGTTCTGGGGAGCAGCAGGACTTTTTCTCACTCCTTGGTTCCCAGATTTCGACCCCTCTTCAGCAGTTATCACCAAGCTTCCCATTTGGGTCCGTCTTCCGAACCTTCCGGCTCACCTCTGGCACGTCTCGGTTTTCCAAGGGATTGGAAATGCCTTGGGCCGCTTTCTGGCTACTGATACCTCTCAAGCAGACAAAGGAATCTATACCTATGGCAGAATTTGTGCGGAAATAGATTTAAGCAAAGGACTGCCTGATCAGATCAGCCTCAAGATTGGGGACTTTCACTGGACACAAACCTTGGATTATGAGAACACTGCATTCCGGTGCAGAAATTGTCATCAGACGGGGCATCTTCAGAACACCTGCTCCAGCTTCCCCGGCAGAACAAAGAAAACCAATAGCAAATCGAAGTCCAAGAGCTGGAAACCTTGCGATCCACCCCCCATGAATGATCTAGAGTCCTCCAGCTCGGATGAGGAAAATTTGGAAGAGGATGGAGAGAAAGATGTGCACCAGCAGGTCACGCCTTCGGCCAGCCCTGAGGATCCCTCTGCCCCTCCGATCCCTCAGAAACGTCTGCATGAGTCTTCTTCCTCCGATTCAGACAAGGAGACTCATTCTACAGTGCAAAATAATCTACAATTGGTTCCGGCCCAGTCAAATCATAATGGCTGGGTCAAAGTCATTAAAAAGAAAGGGAAAAAAGTTCGACTGGAAGTCTCTGCCCACTCTAGGTAGCTTCCTCTGTTTCGCTCTACTTTTTATGTCATCCTTGTTCTCTTTTGTTCAGTCCATGGTCACTTTTGGGGTCCGAGGTTGAAAATGTTTCATTGCCGGCCCCTTGCTTCTATGCTTCGCTTTTTGCAAGCTCTGACTGTACTATATGGTTTTTTCTTAATAGAATTAGACATATTTAGAAAAAAAAAATAATATATATATATATATATATATATATAAACTTATAATTTAATTTAATTTAAAAAAAAAAAAAAAAAAAAAAAAATTCGCTCCCAAGAAGAAAAAAAATAAAATGGCGAAGGACAATGATGATACAAAAAGGATAAATGACTGCGAAAGCAATATTGAAAAATTAACAAACAAGCAGGATGAAATGGCCAAGGATCTCTTAGATATAAAAGATATGTTAGCACATCGCTTCAAAACCCCAGAGGAGAGTTCTCCAGATCACGACTTCCAAAGGAATTTTCATGGACGAATACCGCAAATACAGTTTGAAGGAATTCAATACTACACTAAATCATCAGAAGGGAATTTCCTTAGAATTAAAAGTAAATTACCTACATATGATGGTAAAGACCATCGGGGTGCCATCGTTTGGGTAAACAAAATGGAGGCCATTTTTGCAGCAAATCCACCATTAGGTTCGCAAGAAAAAGTCATAACAGCATCCAACTCCCTGGAAGGAGAAGCATATGACTGGTATATGTGGTGGTCCCCTAGGTGTAGTGGTCTTACATTCACTTGGGAAAATTTAAAGAACTCTTTGTTGAAAATATTTCATGATGAGGAAGAG
Organism: Pinus albicaulis; assembly: GCA_034641835.2. NCBI lineage: Eukaryota > Viridiplantae > Streptophyta > Pinopsida > Pinales > Pinaceae > Pinus > Pinus albicaulis. The sequence goes on from CM076572.1 coordinate 496,787,680, forward strand.
GATGATGTATATGAGAGATTTGTTCACCTCAAGCAGAAAGGATCGGTGAGTGAATACACTCACGAATGGGAAGTATTAGCAGTAAGGCAAAGAGGATTTTCAGACGAAGAACTATTGAAAATGTATCGTTGTGGCTTCAAAGACTACATTCGGGAAGAGTTAAAATTGTATAAACCCGATACTGTTGATGAAGCCAGACATGCCGCCATAATTATTGAATGAAAATATAAAGTTCATAGAAACCCATATGCTAATAATGAGAGGGCAGTTAGTTATGCTAAGGGGAAATCAGGTAAAACACCCATGGAGAAGTCAACCAAATACATTCCCCCACCAATGCGCAATGAAGGAAAACAACCAACTAATGTTGAAAGAAAAAAAGAAGGGAAATGTTGGAAGTGTGGAGACAAATATTTCGCAGGACATAAATGTGCAAACCAAAAACTTTATAATTGTGAAGCAGAACAAGATGGGGATTCACAAGAAGATAGCACTGACAAGGAGAGCAATGAAGAAAGTGAAAACTCAAATCCAGAACAAGATGAAGATATTCCACGAATTTCGCTCGCAGCCATCACAGGGATAGCTCAACCACAAACTTTAAAACTTAAAGGTCACATTAAGAAGCAGAATGTTATAGTCCTAATAGACTCTGGGAGTACACACAACTTTGTGGATGTTAATGTTGCAAAAAGACTAAATATTTTTGCTTACCCTGTAGCAAACTTAAAAGTAATGGTAGCAGATGGCAAACGAATAGATGGAATAGGCAAGTGCCATAAGGTTAAGTTACAATTGAGTGAATATGGGACAGAAACTAGTTTTTATACGGTTCCCCTAGGGGGAGTAGATGTCGTTTTAGGGATAGAATGGTTGCGGACATTAGGTACATACTCAGCAAATCACATAAAGCAATTTATTAAGTTTAAAATGGATGGAAGAAGATACAAGTTAATGGGGCTCCATGCCCCACCCACTCAAGTTGTCTCTGCTCAACAAATGAAAAAACTCATTCGCAAGGGAGCTCCAGCATTTTTGGCACAATGTCAACAATTGGAGTTACTATCGATGGAAGGGGACTCACAGTCCATGGAAATTTCATCTTTAATCCAAAAACACAAGACAGTTTTCCGAGACTTACCAATGGAGTTACCCCCTAAAAGGAAGATCGAACACATTATCGAGACCAAACCAGACTCTACACCAGTAAATGTCAAACCATATCGTTACCCACATCATCACAAAACAGAGATAGAACGATTAATACAAGACTTGTTGGAGCATGGGATCATAACAAAGAGTAGAAGCCCGTATGTTGCTCCAGTGGTGTTAGTTAGGAAGAAAGATGGATCTTTTCGACTATGTATAGATTATAGAGGGTTGAATAAAATCACGATTAAACATAAGTTTCCAATTCCATTCATTGATGAGATGTTGGATGAGTTACATGGTGCAGAATATTTTTCAAAATTAGATTTAAGATCAGGTTATTACCAAATACGGGTAAGACTAGAAGACGTCGAGAAAACAACGTTTCGAACCCATGAAGGACATTATGAGTTCAAAGTCATGCCATTTGGACTAAAAAATGCACCAGCAACTTTCCAAGCTACCATGAATGATCTCTTCCACCCATATTTGCGGAAGTTTGTATTAGTTTTTTTTGACGATATTCTCGTTTATAGCAAGACGTGGAAGGAACATCTCAAACATTTGGAGACGGTACTATCGGTGTTAGAAAAGAATCAATTTTATGCTAAGTTGTCAAAGTGCACCTTTGGGCAGAAGGAAGTTGAATACCTTGGACATGTTATATCTTATCAATAAAAATTATTATTATAAATACCCCGTGTATTTTTATAATTAAAGCCTTTTGCTATCAAAGTCTACAAATCTGCAAGTCTTCTGCTACAGTATTCAAAATTACGAATTCCGCTGTTACAGTGGTATCGGAGCTAAGAGGATTTCTATGTCTCACCGGTTATTATAGAAGGTTTATAAAAAATTACGCACAGTTGACAACACCCCTGACTAATTTACTAAAAAAGAATGCGTTTCAATGGGATAATCAAGCAAATAAGTGTTTTGAGAAATTAAAAGAAGTGATGTCAACCACACCGGTACTTGCAACACCCGACTTTTCCAAATCATTTGTAGTTGAATGTGATGCTTCGGGTTTCGGAATTGGAGTTGTATTAATGCAGGATAACCATCCTATAGCATTCGAAAGTCGCAAACTGAATAAACGAGAAGGGCTAAAATCAACATACCAAAAAGAAATGCTAGCCATCATTCATGCATTAACTAAGTGGCGCCAATACTTGCTTGGAAGTAAATTTTCAATTCGAACTGACCACAATAGTCTGCAATTCTTACTTCAGCAAAAGACTTTGTCAACAGAGCAACAGAAGTGGATGGAGAAGCTGTCAGCATTCGACTTGGAAATATTACACAAAAAAGGGAAGGAAAATGTCGTCGCAGATGCTCTTTCACGTAAAGATGACGACCACATCAATTGTGCCGCCATGGTTGTTGTTCCAAATTGGTTGGATGAAATAAGAGCTGAATATGCCAAGGATGAAGAATGTGACACTATGATTAAGAATATCAGTCAATATGTCAATTTTGAATGGAAGAATGACATCCTATGGTATAAGAATAGAATTTATCTAACACCAGCATCTAAATTTAAGTCAAAAATCTTAAGGGAATCACACAGTTCACCAGCTGCTGGACATGTTGGTTTCTATAAAACTTACTATAACATTCGACAGTCATTCTATTGGAAGGGCATGAGCAAGGAGATTCAGAAATATGTTGTTGAATGTGATGTTTGCCAAAGAAATAAAAGTGAGAACATTCCAACACCAGGTCTGTTACACCCTTTACATATACCAGATCAGAAATGGGAAGAGATCTCAATGGATATTATAGAAGGATTGCCTGTATCAGACGGCAAGGATAAGATATTTGTCGTAGTAGATAGGCTTACAAAGTATGCCCATTTTATGGCCATTAAGAAAACTGACACAACTAAGCAAATTGCAGAGACATTTTGTAAAAACATATACAAATTACATGGGTTTCCCAAGATCATAGTCAGTGATCGTGATGCTAGGTGGAAATTTCTGGAAAGAATTCTTCCATCAGGTAGGAATATCCCTCAACATGAGTACAGCCTATCACCCCCAGACAGATGGGCAGACTGAAGTGGTAAATAAATGTTTAGAAATGTATCTCCGTTGTTTTGTCACTGACAAACAAAGTAGGTGGACCCAATGGCTACATCTGGCAGAGTGGTGGTATAATACCACCTACAATATGTCGGCAAAAATGACGCCTTTCCAAGCTCTTTATGGTTATGAACCACCAAAGTGGAAGGATTTTGCACTTCTTAATTCTAAAGTTCCAGCCGTAAAAAATCACTTGGAAGAAAACCAAAGAATCATCAATTTATTAAAAGAAAATCTAACCCTGGCACGTAATAGAATGAAACAACAAGCCGATCAACACCGCACTGAAAGAGAATTTGAAGTAGGAGATTGGGTCTTTGTTAGGCTTCAACCTTACAAGCAGTTGTCGTTAAAACAACAAGGCAAAAACAAACTGTCCCCAAAATATTATGGACCGTATCAAATAGTCAAGAAGATCAGTCCTGTAGCTTATGGATTAAAGTTACCAGATAATTGTCGAATCCATAGTACTTTTCATGTATGAAATCTCAAAAAAGTACTAGGGCAGAATCAAATAGCCCAAACAGAAATACCAGAGACTGATGAAGAAGGAAGAATCGTCCTAGAACCAGAGGGCATACTTGCTACGCGAGAAAAAGTTTTGCGGTCAAAGACAATAAAAGAATACCTCATTAAATGGAAAAAGCTACCCGAGGAAGATTCATCCTGGGAGTCAGAACGTTTCATTCGACAACACCCAAGTTTACCTATGCTTTGAGGACAAAGCATCTTAAGGGGAAGGCAATGTTATGAATCTTAGTTCATAACTAATTAGAATAAGTTCTTATTTTATTAATTTAATTATGAATATAATTATTAGTTAAATAATTAATTAAATGAAATGAAGAGGCATCATTCTCCAAAGGACGTGTCTCTAATTGGGCGTGGGCAGTCAACTCCTATTTAAGGAGCACAGCCTTAGCCTTGTAATCATCATTCATCATATATTAATAAATTTTTACATCTATGCGATTGAGAAATGAGTCGAGTAGCTAAAAATTCTGCGATTATCCTAAGCGCGAAGTCTAACGTAGGACAGACGTTACAAGTGCTCTTCCTATCGAAGCGAACACCTTACATTAAAGGAATCGAGTGTAACTTTCAAATATCACTCCATCCCACAACACTATAATCTGAACCATACTCCTTGTCCCCTACAAGTATCGCAAAATGTGTTTTGCGAGCGATCCCGGTGAACCCTCCCTAAGCTCACACATAAAGTTGACTCATTGTGTTGTTGTAAAACATATATAAGTCTAGTGTTAGGCCAAATACATCAAGGAACAATAGGTGGCTGTACAATGTGGGATCCACCAACTCGGAAGCCCAGAAGCACCCAAGCTTCTTCTAGTTGGTGATCATCGATGTCGACATGGGTCTACAATCCTCCATGTGGAATCTGCCAAGGATGTTCACAATATACTTCCCCTGCCCCAGGAAGAAATGCCCCTCCTCCTGCCACACCTCCAAACCCAAAAAGTAATGCATCAAGCCGATGTCCTTCATCTCAAACTCCGATGCAAGATATCTCTTGCAGTGCTCTATGAGTCTCTCTGCACTCGTAATGACCAAGTCATCCACATAAAACACCAGAATGAGAGGCTCCTCACCTATCACAATGAAGTATAAGTTTGGATTTTCCTCACTCTTTGTGAAACCCATCTCCTGCAAGTATGTATCTATCCCAGAGTACGAAGCTCTGGGAGCTTGCTTCAGGCCATAAAGGGCCTTCTTAAGTCTGCACACATGGGACTCCTTCCCATGCACCTTAAGGCCCTATGGCTGCTCAATGTACACATCCTCCTGTTTGAAGCCATTGGGAAATACGGTCTTCACATCCATCTGGTGGATATTCCAACCCATATCTGTTGCTATCGATATAATGGAGCAGATCTAAGTATATCGAGCCACGGGAGCAAAGGTCTCCTCATAATCAACTCCCTGTACCTGGGGGAACCCTCTAGCCACAAACCTTGCCTTGAATTTCTCAATGCTACCATATGTAGCATGCTTTACCTTGTAAAGCCATCTGGAAGTCACCACATATTTTCCCTCAGGCCTTAGCACCACCTCCCAAATATCATTCTTAATGATAGAAGAATACTCCTCTTGCATGGCCTCTCTCCAGACCTGCTGGCTAGCTGCCTCCTCATAGCTAGAAGGCTCAAAGTCAAGGATGTTGGCAACCATTGCCATATAGCTACAAAACCTCTCAGGTGGTCTGCTCTCTCTGACCGGCCTCTTAGGCCTAGCAACAGATGTGGCCTCTCTCAAGGTATCCTGAAGCCACTTGGGCTTCCCTGAGCACACTTCTCCCACTGGAGAATGAAACTCCTCCTCCTCATCAGAAGTCTGAACTCTTGATTGTTTGTCTGTTGTCCTCTTGCCTGAACTTGAACTTGTAGATGCTGAATTACCGTGTGAACTGTCCATCAGTGAACTCCCTAGTGAACTGCTCTGCATGCTGCCCGAAGCACCACCCCCCTGACTCTGTGAGCCACTGCTCACTGACGAACCTGACACCATAATTGATGTACCTCCGGATCCTCCTGATCCCTGCCCACTGGATCCCTGTGACTGACTCAGCTGCTCTTGAGGGTCTGGCTGATCCAGATACTCTAACTCCCGTGACTTCCTGAAGGCCCTGTCCTCCTCGAACTTCACATCCTGCCTGACAACAACTCTCCTCTGTGCGGGAATATAAATCCGAAAGGCCTTCGAGGTCTCACTATAGCCCACAAAGACACACTTCTCTGCGATGGTCTCTAGTTTGGTCCTCTTCTCTTTGGGTACATAGGAGTATGCAATACACCCAAAGATACGAAGATGACCAATATCAGGCTTCTTCCCAGAAAAAGCGTCCTACGGAGTCATATGCCCCAAGGCATGATGCGGACTCCTGTTCTGCAAATAAACAGCAGTATTGCAGGCCTCTGCCCACAAAAACAAAGGTAACCCCTGATCATGTAACATGGCTTTTGCAGCCCCAATGATGGATCTGTTCTTCCTCTCCGCAACCCCGTTCTGCTGGGGGTTGTAAGGAACTGTGAACTCCCTCCTAATGCCTGCCTCTGCACAATACTCAACAAACTTTCCAAGGGTGTACTCACCTCCATTGTCTGACCTCAGAGACTTGATCTTCCGATCTGTCTGTGTCTCCACAAGAGCTCTAAACTCCTGAAACTGCTTGAAGACCTCACTCTTTGTCTTCAAGAAATAAATCCAGGTCCTCCTAGAGTGATCATCAATCAATAACACGTAATACTCATATCCACTCAAGGAAACATGAGACATCCGACTGCTCACATCGGAATGAATCAAATCAAGTATCCCAGTCGCTTTGTTGTCACTGCTGGGAAAAGGGGATTTGGCAAATTTGCGCATCGCACATCCTCTGCAAGTATCAAAGTGATCAATACTGAAATCTAGCACACTTGTAGTGATCTCCCGCAATGTCCTCAAGGCCCCATGATACATGTGCCCCATCCTGCGGTGCCAAATCTCACATAGCTCAGAACTGCTAGCTCACGGCTTGGCCGCACTGTCAGCTATGGCAAATGCAATGCAAACTTGTACACCTTTGCATGGCGTACACCAATCACTCTAGCGGAATCAGCTGGAGCGCTACTGGGATATATAAGCACCTGCCCTCTCCAGAACAATACCTCATACCCTCTGTCCTCAAATGCTGAGACGAATATAATGTTCTTCTTCATCCCTGGCACATATAAAACATCTGACACCTTCAAGGGAGGTTTGGGTTCCCTATCAAATGTCAGTGTCCCCACACCGACTACTCTAACAACTCTGTCATCACCGAGTACTACCTCTATATCAGTGCCACTCTCTGAAAGCTCTGAGAAGTACTCACGGACTCCTGTCATATGACGTGAAGCCCCACTGTCCACATACCAGATACGCGAAGATGCTCCACTAGTCGAGGGAAATGCATGCTCCCTCTGAACCTCCGTGGCAAGTGATCCTGCACTAGTGGACTCACAAGCACTGAACCCAAACTCTCGATCAAATCTATCTATAAATTCCTCTACCTCTGCTGATGCTGCCATGTTCTGGTTCTTCCCCTTCTTCTTCTTCTCTGGACACACAACTGCATAGTGTACCATCTTCTGACAACTCCAACACTTCACCTTGGAATAGTTCTTCTGTGTGTTAACTTGTTTAACTTTACCTTTGCCTTTGCCCCCACCACTGCTTGTGGAAGCTTGCTTCTTTCCCTTGCCTTTCTTGCCTCCTGCCAACAGTGCTACATCCTCATCCAGCTCAACTGGCTTGGCTGCCCCAAGCTGACCCTTCCTGATTTCTGTCTGAATGTAATCATCCCAAAACCTCTGCCATGTGGGCGGGGTCTCACGTGCACAAACCCCATCAGCAAAGTTCAGCCATGAACTGGGGAGGCCATTCACTGCAATCCGCACCAACTCAATGGATGGAATGACCTCTCCAACTGCTGCCAACTCATCTCTCACATTAGTAATCTTTGTGAGATATCCAGCTACACTATCAGTCTTACCCATCTTAATGGTCTTCAGCTTCTCCCTTGGGACCATTTTGTTGTTCTCATTGGTACTCTAGTAGAGATTGGTCAAGGTAGACCACATCTCATGAGCATTTATCTTTCTTTTCACATGAGGAATGCAATGGTCTTTGATTCCATCTAGAATCAGTGTCTTGCCCTTGTTATTCTTTTTATTATACGCTGCCAACTGAAAAACATCAGTAGGCACAACAACAGGGTGTTATGCGGTATGCACCATGACATCCCAGACTTCTGCCTCTTCAAAGATACTGTGCATTCTCTCCTTCCAAACGCTATAGTTATTGTGCCCATCCAACCTATCCTCCATCCTCAATCCCATTAACATCCTTGCTGTCCTAAAAACTGAAAATAACACTGCTGTAGTAAAGATAAAATTTCTCTGTGTGAAAAATCAGCTTGCTGGAATTTTCTAAGTGAAAAATTAGCAATCGGTAATTTTTCTCTTTGCTGTCCCAAACTGCACTTTCAGCACCCAAGCTCTGATACCATGTAGAAATTTCTGTTTTCCCACCCCGGTTTTCAATTTCACCTTATTTCTCCAATTAGTTAAATGCCCTTTCCCATAACCTTACATTCAACAAGCTGGAAAATAAATATTTTCTGAAAACACAAATTCTAGAAAATTTTCACAGTGCTGGAAATCGCAGAAATAAAAATCAGCAGACTAAAACAACGACACAAAACATTTTAACACAGTGATTTTTGGTCAACATGACCCTAGAAAACCCCCCTACAACTCTTGGGGAAAACCAGTTCGAAAGCTTCTCTTTATTTTCTGAATATTGCTTTTATAGTGATGCAGAAATTTACACAGCAAAAAAATTACAGCTACTTCGAAACAGAACTTATCTCGAAAACCGTGCCAAACTCCACCTCAGCTTTCGTGCCCACAAAACAGAAAAATTACAGCAGAAATTACAGCCTTCAAAACTGTACGAACAACCTCGAAAGCAGTGTCAGAATGGTTGTACGGCCTCCCTCGAAATCTACAGTTTTCTCTTCTCGAAATTCTTGCCCACTTGCCTTGAACTTCATGCTCTGCCCTGATGTACGGATTTGCTAAAAGTTAGTGCTGCTGCCCTCCTTCTTCTCACTGCTCAGAAAATTCTCTTCAGCTTTCTCCTTCTCCTTCTCTCAATCTGCTCATGAAAGAATTAATGAATGAATGATCTTTTCTCTCATTTTCCTCCTTTAATAGAATTCTAAGTGACTTTTGGGTTATCCCCAAATCCAATGGCTGAAATAGCTTTAGATCTAGAGCTGAGATTAAATGCTCTTTTAAATCTCACTTTCTATTTTTTAATTCACCTCACTTTAATAATGACCCACTTAGTCATTTATTTCCGAAGTCACTATTCTTTCTAATTTTACATTAACTTTATTAAAGTCACTTTAAAATTAGATTTTAGTAACTTTTTCACTTAAAGTCACTTTTAAATTAGATTTTACTTTATAACTTTATAAAGCCACTTTAGGAGAAAAATTAAATTCTTTTGGACGGCCAAAGATCAAAGCCTTAGGGAACTTTATTAAAGGCTTTTTGATAATTTGTCTTAAAATATGTTCCAGCTCCTTTTTATCATCAGCATGTGATTCATAAAAAATTTAATGTACTTGTATTGTAGATTGTTTTGTCTACAAACATATTATTTCCTCCTTTAGGCAGATCAGAGGACTTAGGGTCTTGTGAGTACTCCATCTTCAGCTACGTCAAGAATTATGGCTTTAAGTTTACATCATGGTTTTTCAAATGCAATTAGGCAGGTTTGTTTTATCTTGTCCTCAACTAATTCATCTTCCTAAGGGAACAATTAGTGTAGCTGCTATTGATAAAATATTCAGGCTTACATATTTATATCACTAGTCTGTGGAGATTGTCTTGGCTACCTTACTCTTATGATATTGATGCCATTTTAGTTAAAGCTGTTCATAAAAATGGTTGTACATAAAACTTCTACTGAATTTTTAATTTTTGCTTTGCAGGTGTTTTATAGCTCACTGATAGATGCTGCTGGGCATGCTGGAAGAATAGATGTCGCATTTGAAATTCTTCATGGTGCAAAACTCCAGGGATTAACACCAGGCAGTGTTTTGTATAGTTCTTTGATGGGTGCCTGTAGCAATGTAAGCTATGGATATGAATGAGTATATCTTTTTCTTGGAATCCTACTAAATGTTTCGAGGCCTTCTTTTCAACTATCATTTGCATTTGGAAAGAGTAATATCTAATTTCCAGATATGTTGCATACTTCCAGACCACTCCCTGTCTAAATTCTAATTGATACAAGTTTTCACTTAGCAAAACTTAAAAGGAATACTTTTTTTTAATTAGAAATCTTTTATTTCATTGTGAATTGTTTTTCCAGTGCCTCAAGTTTTCCAGATGTGTTGCATACTCCCAGACCCCTCCCTTTCTAAATTCTATTGATTCAAGTTTTCACTTAACAAAACTTAAAGGAGTAACTATTTTATTAGAAATCTATTGCTGCATCATGAATTGTTTTTCCAATGCCTCAAGTTCTGCTGGCCCATATCATTTGAGATTATTTCACTTATGACCTGTTCATAGCTATCTTTAGAAACACCCAATAGAGACTAATAGTCATTTTATATTTTTGTTCTTGTTGAAGTGATTGTTTAAAATAAATACTAATATATCTCACTTATGACCATAGTAACAGGGCATGCCAAAACTTGATGAGTCCATTCAGCTTGGCCATTTACTAAGCCAAGAGTGATAATCATACTCAGTGGTCAAATTGAAGACTTAGATAGTCTTGACCTGGTCCACTAGTTGACCAAATACTTGTCAAATCTCAACAAATTCTGGGAGTCCCTGAGAAATCTTTGAGCAATAAATATATCAGGCTTAAATATGAACATGTTCTTTTGTATCATTTTGATTTGTTTGGTTTCATGTTCAAGAGCTAGGGAGTTGCTTTAGGCTTTATTTTGTTAGCTTAGTGTTGTGATCACATGGTGATGTATTAATATACTGTTCGGTGCAAAGTTAAGTGACTTATGTTAATAAAGTCAGTATATTTAGGCTAATTAAGTTCTTAATGTAGTAAGGTGGTTGTAGGGTATATGATGTAGTAGACAGCCTCCCTCATATTTGTGTTGACATTTTCACACATTGAGTAATGTCAACTAATTTCTTTTTTTTCTCTCTATGCATAATTCGGTGTGTATGTTCATTATCTAATATAATATGAAAGATAATGGAAATTGGATGAGTGGTGAGAACCACAGAGCGTGGGCATTAGGGTAGATGTTAATTTTAGTTAACCATGATATGTTCTATGCTTAGAGCATTTTACTGCAATTTTTCTGCTTACTAGCCCGATTCAATTTCAGATTAGCAATCACATAATCATTGAAAGTAAATGCTGATAGAACATAAAATAAATCGACAGAAGACAAGCCAACACAAGAGACAAGAATTTGTAATTCTTCTTATTCAGCGGAGAGAGAGAAAAATGTATTTTACAGCAGTCAACAGGATGCCCTAGCCAGCAAAGATTTTGCTGGTCAAACCAGCCCTCCAACCTTCAATGAGGTTCAGTCAAACACGGTCAAACTCGGCCTTCTTTCAAAGTCAAACTCAATCCAAAAACCAGTCCACAAAACAGTCAACACAGCAGTCAAAATCTGTGGTCAAACTAGTCAATGCTGCAGTCAACGTTGCAATTAATACTGCAGTCAAAGGTCAACGTTTGACCTCGAATTATGTGTCCTCAAATGCGGCCTTCCAAGATCGAACTTCCTGCCTCAAAAACACATTCAAATGGTGGAGGCTGACCCAAAGTCAACGCTGGTGAACGCTGTCCAGATTTGCCCTAAACCAGTACGAAATTGCAGCTTCCTGATTTCACACGTGTGGAGGAGAGAGAAGCCTCTAATGCTGTACGAACCAATCAGATGAGAGATAGGATGAGTGAATGATGAAATGAGCATCATGTCTCTCCTTTTTATATCCATCACTGTGGGTGAGTGACACCTCTTTTGGGGCTTGTGAGCCTACATTACAATTTTGGCCGACTTTGACAATTTCCACATATGTGGAAAATAAATTCAAAATTTAAGTTTTGCTCATCCAAACAAGATGATCTTTAGATCAATCTTGCGCCTCTCCAAAAGAGGAATCCAACAAAAATATCATCTCCATCATATGAGCAATGCAACATGGAGTTTGGATCTAGTTGCCCAAAATTAACACTCCCTCTCAACTAGGGAGAACTCCATCTATCCACCTGTGCAATCCTATCATCCAGTACTATCATGTACTACCAGATATCATCATCATCATCATGCAATCCTGTGTCATCCTGTTGTAATTGCTTTGCTGGCTCTTCTCTGCCATAAAAGAAATAAGACGAACGAGAGTGAGTCACAAAGATGTCACTCTCCACTAACCCAAAGTCAGTCTAGAGGTAAAAACCTCAACCAGACTCAAGAGTGAGTCACATATTGACCCGAAGTCAGTTTAGAGGTAAGAACCTCATCCAGACTTGATCCCAGATCAAGTTGTTGGACACATCCCATCCTAGACATAGAGAGTACGGCAATACCCAATGTGTCCATCGGTAATGCTGTGGTCTCTATCTACATTTCCCAAATCATTGGCCAAATGAGAGGTACTTTCCATGAGTTCCAGAATCCATGGGTAGGATGCATGTGGGGCATAGATCAAAGATAGGGTGAAGCAGCTCTTGGCTCTCTTGGATCCAATCTTTGGCCCTTGGCGCCTTGCTTTCTCCAAACATGACATCAACAAAAGTTAGAGCATTATAATTTATATCCATACAAAGCATAAAATGGAGACATACCAATCGACATATGGAATGTCGTGTTGTAGCAGTACTCTCCCAGGTGAAGCCAACGCAGCCAAGCCTTCTGCTGCCCCGTGACATAGTTTCTCAAATAGCCCTTGTTGAGATTTTGTGTATTTGGGGTAGCATCAGTTGTGCTCTAGCTCCCAAATTTTGTGGAGGGACTAGCGTACACTTGATCTACAAGACCCATAAAGGGATTTGGGAAATTTCATCTTGTTTGGGAGATATTTAATTAATTAATTATTTTAATGTATTTCCTAAGTCTAAACTTATGAAAATAAAATAATTAACGCTAATTAAATTAAACATGTGATGAAATTGTCTTAAGTTACACGGATCAAGCTTTCTTTTAATCTTAGCCATTGATTCAAGATTTGATCATGGCCATTGGTTTCCCAACGAGAAAAGTATAAAGGAAAGGCTTGGGGCATTTGTAAAGACACACAGAGGCAGAGCACTGAAGCTAAGCTGAGATTCTAGGGCGGTCTAGAATCAGCGAGAGAGAAGGATCAACTCAGAGAGGCAGTGCAAAGAAGCAAGAGAGCAACAGTAGAGAGGCTAGCAACTGTGCTACGCAGGTGCTGCGCAATCCTTCCCAGGGCAATGTGATTCAGCTGGAAGCCCTTAGGGGTTACGCAGAGACCCCAAGGGGCAGCATAAGGACTGCATCACCCAGTCTGGGGTAACACAACCCTTTCCAGGCTAACGCTGAGGAATGCAGGGGCTTCAGAGGCTGACGCAGGGGCTTCAAGGGTAGCGCTGGGGTTTCTAGGGCCTAATTTTGGCTGAGTCTTGTAAATCCTGTTTGAGGGTGTGAATCAGTCATTATTTTGGCTTTAGAATAGCCAGTGAGTTGCAGATCTATTATTTCTCTGTCGGGTTTTCCAGATCTGGAACCTAGATTTGCTGTATTCAGAAAATTCTTAATAATAAAGCCCTCCAGCAGCCAGAAGACTAGTTTTCTTGCATTGGTTTTTTCCGGAGACTATTTGTCCAGAAAATCAGTGTGTCACTTTGTCTATGTGTGCATGTACTTTTTCTAGATCTGGATTGGTGAAAGTCTATTATGTGTTTTGCTTCGATATTAATCTGAATTTTCAGCTTAAAACTTAATTAAGTAGTAGGAGCATAACCAAATCTAACAGTAGATTTCTGCATAAGTGTAAGATTTAGAAATTTTCACAACCCTCTAGCCACTTGTTCACTATCTTTGTCTGCCCATCCGTCTGTGGGTGATAACTGGTACTAGGTGTCAACTCAGTACCCACCAAACGGAATAACTCCTGCCAAAAGCCGCCCATGAACCGGCTGTCCCGATCACTGACTATGGTCTTTGGAAGACCACGAAGCCTGAAAATATTCCAGAAGAACAATTCAGCTACCTGTGAAGCAGTATATCGTGCAGAGATGGCGAAAAAGTGTGCATACTTTGTTAGTCGATCAACAACTACAAAGATGCAATCCTTGCCCTGCACCATGAGCAACCCTATAATAAAATCTAAGGAGATGCTCTCCCATTTCCCCTCCGAAATGGGAAGCGGTTGTAGCAAACCTACAGGGTGACTCAGCTCGCCTTTGTTCCTTTGAAAAACTTTGCACTCGCTGACATGTTGGAGTATGTCCTCCTTGAGGCCCCTCCATGAGAAACTCTCCCTAATGGCCCTCTAAGTCTTGGTGAACCCCTGATGGCCTGAAAACGGTGAGTCGTGGGATGCACACAAGATCTTCCCCCTGAGCTGGGAGTTACCTATCAAGAAAATCCTATACTGGTAATAGATGACCTCATCCATCACCCGATACCTGTCATCTGTCACTTGCCCATCCAACACCTCACAAGAAAAATGGTCCTTGGAATACTCCACCAATAGTTCGGTCCTCCAGTCTGTGTCAAGGCTCATCAAGGACAACGTTGCTGGCCTCTGTGACAAGGCATCTACCACCACATTGTTCTTCCCTTTCACATACTTGATGTCAAAATCATAGGCCTGGATTTTGCTGACCCATTTATGCTGTCTCTCCTGCAATTGTTTCTGCTCAAGGAAGAACCGAAGACTGTTGTGGTCAGTCCTCACCCGAAATCTGTTACCTACCAAGTACTGCCGGAACTTGGCCAACGCATGCATGATGGCCGACATTTCTTTGTCGTATATCGAGTACAATCTCTCATGCAGTAGTAGCTTCCGATGTAATATTCCGTTTCAGGGATATCTCTAAAACACAAGCAACTCCAACTAGAGATGGACAGGGAGGGCGTTTACCCGATATTTCACCTCTGAGAAGAGGGTGAGATCTGGAGGCTACCTGGCCCTTTCCAGACTCTGTCTAAGAGTATGGGAAAAACACACCAAGTGGTATAGAATTGGAATGCTCAAAGATAGAAAAATAACAATAGTGCAAGCATACAATAGCATATATAGAACATGTAATAAATACTCCAGAAATATAGAGAGAGAATGCTAAGCCATTTTATTATATTGAGAAATATAATGAAGTACAATAGGTGATCAGAGTGATGGCACCTAGACTTGCTCAAGGCAAGTGAAGAAATACTCTCAGAATGACCAAGAAATCGCTGCTCTCTGAACTGCGTCCTAGCTGCTGGAAAACTACCGTGTAGTTGCTACTGCTGAAACAATATGAGGATTTGGGGCTGCTCCCCTCCTCAGAATGAGTTGAAACTCTGGAATCTGCCTTTGCTCACCAAACCCAGAAAAACCAGAAGGCATTTCTGAAATGGCCGACCCCCGAAAATCACCCCCTTGAGGATCTACGCTATCCCTCAAGGCTCTGCGCTGAGGCTAAATAGAAACCACCAAAATACGGCCCCAAACTCTGCCAAAATCCTCCAAATAGCAAGGGATGGCCCCTTGCTCAATCTCACAGCTCGAAACCTCCAAAAAGAACCCAATCTGGAGCTCCTTTGAAATGGACTGTGTCCTCCCTCTCAAGACTGTGCAGTTTCTGAATGTACTGCTCCGCCACAAAACCCAAACACCAATCCTCTTGCAAAATAATGATGGAACTACCTCACCCGAGCAGGCACTCGAAGTCCCCCGGGGCTGAGGGTGAGATCTCCGAACGGAGACACTCGGTGCACTAAACAGTGCTGCAGACAAGCTAAACAGCCAGCGTGCTCAAGAAATCGAAATGACTAGCTCAATATCATCAACAACGAATGATCAAAATGAGGAGGCTCTCCTCTCTATATAGCGTTAGCCTCTCTCAAACCCTAAGGCTCACCTCCTCCAACATTGCCTCCCTTTGCCACGTGCTCCATCTTGGTCTGCGCAGTCCCTCCATGTGGTCTATGTGGGCTCTACGTGGTCTCTTGGCCCCCTTGGCTCACTTAAGTTACAACATGTGTCTACTAGGGAGTGCACTTTTTATTTTTGAGTGAGTTATGTCCCCCCTCAACTCACTTTTATTTATATTTTAACTATAGAAGGAAAAATTAATCAAAATTAATATTTCCAATTAGCTATCGCTAATTGGGAATATTACATCCGACTCTTGAAAGCTATAGGATACTCCCCCTGCATTAAAACTACGCCTACCTCCTCTCTTGAAGCATCACACTCCAACACAAAGGGCTGCGTGAAATTCGACAATGCCAACACTGGGCAACTGCTCATCATCTCCTTGAGCCTGTCAAAGGCTCTCTGCGCAACATCTATCCACCCTAAAGCCACCTTCTTGGTGAGATCCGTGAGGGGTGCTGCAAGTTGTGAAAATCCCTTGACAAACTTCTGGTCGTAGGTGCAGATGCCTACAAACCCCCAGAGTTTTGTCACATTCTTCGGTTTCGGCCAATTCCGAATGGCTCGGATCTTCTCCTCATGGACCCTTACCCCATGCACTCTGATGATATGCCCCAAGTAGAGCATCTCTATAAGCCCAAATTCACACTTGGATAGCTTAGCATAGAAATGTTGCTCCTCCAAGATACACAGTACAGACTCAATGTGCTGCAAGTCTTCCTCACATGTGCGGCTATAGATGAGAATGTCATCGAAAAATACCAGCATAAACTTCCTCAAATGACCATAGAAGATGTGGTTCGTACAAGACTGGAAGGTGGCCGAAGCATTGGTCGGCCCAAAGGGCATCACCAAAAACTCAAAGTGGCCATAGTGGCATCTGAACGCAGTCTTGGGGACATCCTGGTCCCTCACCTTGATCTGATGCTACCTCAACCTTAGATCGATCTTGGAGAAGAACTTTGCTCCCCTCAACTCATCCATCAACTCATCAATCCTGGGGATGGGGTATCGGTTCTTCATGGTTTTCTTGTTCAATGCCCTGTAGTCAATGCACATCCGTAATGTGCCATCCTTCTTCTTCACGAAGACTACAGAAGAAGCAAAGGGACTAGTGCTAAGCCTGATGTGTCCCAATGCCAAGAGCTCATGTATGGCTCTCTCAATCTCATCCCTATAGGCTTTGGGGTGCGTATAGAGGGTGGTGATCTCTGCTTGGATAACTTGCTCCAACTCAATAGTGTGCTCAAACCCCTGGTTTGGTGGCTGCCCCGGTGGTATGTCCCCCAAAACTGTGGAGTAACGGTCCAATATAGACTGCACATCGGGATTTACTGGCTGCCCTGTGACTCTTGCCTTTGAAATACACAGCTCCACTGCCTACTCTATGTCTCCCTTCTAGAAATCTTCCTCCATTCGGTGTGCGGAGACTGTCTGGGGAGGGTATGTGTGCATGCCTCTGATCAGCACATGCTTCCCACTCTTCTTATTCGTCCTCTCCATCTCCAATGTCTCTTAATCTCTAGTGACCTTCCCAAGTGTAATAAGCCATTGTACACCCAATACCACATTGGTATCTGGAATGTCGACCACAAAAATGTGATCTGTCACTGTGTATGTCCACATGGTCACTGCTAATGCTGAAACATACCGCATGCACTGCATGGTCCTAGCTCCTGGAACCAACATGGAGAAGCCATCAAAACTCTTTGTCAGTATGCCCCTCCTCTGCTCTAGTTGGGCATCAATGAAGTTATGTGTGGCCCCGCTGTCCACCAGTACTGAAACAAGCTGCCCCTGGATCGTGCCTCAGACTCTCAATGTCAAATATTTGGGAACTCCCCGCAAAGATGCAAGGACTCCTCCGGTAGGTGCAAACATTGCTCCTGCTGCTGCTGGGGGGTGGTGGTGGTGGATGATCTCCTCCTGGTGCACCAGCGTTGGCATCTCCTTCCAACTCCTCATATGCCTCTTCTTCTCCCTCACCGTCGGAGAAGACCTCAATGTAGTGTACCTTTCCCGTGGCACAACGATGACCCGATGCCCATGGCTCCTGGCAAGTGAAGCACAACTTCCTCCGTCTCAAATATCTATGGGTATCATCGTCCAACGGACCTCGGCCCTGGTTCTCCCTCGAGGGTGGAGCTCTCGTGTCTTTCCCCCTCTGCTAGAACACTAGTTTGTGGGGAAAAGGAGCTCTTGTCCTCGGCATGGCATCTTGCAAGTCCCTAGTCCTCCCCACTGCGTCCTACATCGTAGTAGGCCTAGTGGTTCCGACTAGCTCACGCAAAGTTTCTGCCAATCCATCAATAAACATATATACTCTCCTGGCCACTGACAGGTCTGACAACATCACTAAAAGCTTCAGGAACTCGGAAATGTATGTCTCTGGGCTCCCTGTATGTTTGAGCATAGTCAACTCAACAAAGTGTTCCTCCGGGTCCTTCCGGTCAAATCTCTCCACTAGCCTCCGAGTGAACTCCCCATACCCTGTCACCCCTACGCGACCCAACGTGGACATCCCGTGGAACCACCAGTCGTGGGCTTCTCCCTCAAGGTGTTGCGCTACCACCTTGATAGCCTCCACCTCCGCCATTTGGTTCAATTGAAAATAAATATCCAACTTCTTCACCCAAGCCTTAGCTGAACACTTTCATGATCCATCATAGGTAGGCAAGAAAAATCTGCCCATGGTACGTTGCAGGTCACTCCCCTGCATGTACCTTCCTCCTCTATTTTGGCTGCGTGGCTTGCTATTGTTTTTCAGTTGGCAGAACTTGTTGAAGGAGAGGGCATCTCCAAACTCTGGCCCATACGATTGATATTCTGCAAAATAATCCCGGTAATGAGCCTCAAGCAATCGAAATATGTGGGCCACTCTGTTGGCCCGCCGCAACTGAGACCCAATGCCCGGGTCCCATACAAACCTCTGGGTGCTGCTATGCACCTGTGTCAAACCACTCGGAATAGACCTCTCAATGCCGGGATCCCAAACTGATCTCTCACTGTACCAGCTAATAAACAATCCTCCCGGATCCCAACGCCACCATGGCCAATCATCGCCCAAGTCCCATGGCTCGGACTGTGCACTGCCTTTGGCTATAACTGATGCTCTAAGAGGTGAAGACCATGACTCCTGCTGCGTTGTATCTATGACTGTGTAAGCTGTCCCATCAACTGTGTACCAACTCATCACCTCTCTCCAATCCAAGTCCTGACTCAATCCCATGCTGATCTTGCGCTCCTGAAGTCTGGATGGAGTGCTGAAGAAATCTTGACCTGTGCCCCATTGCCAGCTGGAATCTGTAACATCTGCTATGTCTAAGGGCCCCTGCTCTGTTGTGCTCCCTACGAAGACAATCGTACCATCAAGAGGGTACCAGCTCATGATCTCCTGCCAATCTATCATGGAGGAAGAATGCAATGTAGTGTCAACTGCATGCGAAACAAGCCTAGAGAGCTGTCGCCAGCTCATAATCAACTGATGTTTCTCTGTCCCATCTGCCAACGAAATATGTCTGTAGAAGAAAGCCCCTCTCTCTATAATGGGCCAAAGTGGGCAAGATATGTTGCAAGCCCCATCGATGTACTCTTGGAAAGTGCTACTCCTTGAGGGTACCGCAGCTCTGCTGATTGCATGTGCACCTATATGCACCTCATCTATGTGTCGGCCCACAGATGGATGCTCCACCATCTCCAATAGCTCCTCCCACTCCTGATCAGGAGTGTCATGCTCCTGCTGTCTACTAGCCCACTGCAGAACTATCCCATCAACCTCCAACATCTCTAGAGGATATGGATCTGCAACTACTCTCACCGTGCTTGGTGTCTACGCATATGACTACTCCTCCTCAGCGGCTGACCCCAAGGTTAGCCGTATATCCATCAACACTCGATGTGAGCCTCCATCTGGCTCTCCCCCAAGGGACTATCATGCATGATGTGCATAGTATCCTCCTCTGCTGACTCAAGCTCCATCATATGCTGCTCTAGCTGAATCGTCACAAGTGACTCATCACCCAGAGTCTCTCCCATAGAGTCCCCTGACTGCTCACCCTGCACACTGGAATACAGCTCCGGCCTACTATCATCATCTCTACATGACTGCTCTCGCTCCCCAGAAGCATCATCATCTGATCCCATGGACTCATCTAAAGAAGAGTCTTCACCCTGGCATACAGAAGGAATGCCCTTTTGTTCTGCCTCTGCCACATCAGCTGCATCACTCAAGCATGAGTGATCAGGCCCCCAAGGTTCTTTGCAAATGAAGCAAAGTCCCTTCCTCCTCAACTCGTTCTTGCTGCTTGATCCACCAAATTGGAGTAGCTCCTCCCTAGTCAACACTTTCCTGAAACACCCAATGTTTTGCTCAACCAAACTCTCAGCCAGTTTATAAGCAACAGGTGAAGCCAATTGTTCTCTCCTCCAAATGGTCAACAACCTAGTCTGTAGCATCTTGCAAATGTCATCATTGTTACCCATGACTCCAGCCATGATTTCTAAGATCTTCATCCTCTTCTCAATGGCAAGACCCCAGGTGTTATGTAGATCCTGAAGATTCTCTTCTATTAGTTGGAAAACTTTCCACATAATGTCATCATTATAAGGAAGCATAGGTGAAGTTATTCTGATAATCTCACTGAGACAAGAAGCTACTATAAGTTTGACTCCTTCACAAGGATGCTCCAAGAATCTTGGATGAATTAAAGCAAGCATTGTTGGTTTGAGTGCCCAATTTAGGACCCTCAAATCTGATTGGATCACTTTAGGAAGATGTGATTCTAGCTTCTCCAAATTAAGGAAAGTTTTTGCGGTCATATTTAGGTCCTTCAAATCAAATCCAAGTGCAAAGAGCCAATTCCCTACCTCAAACTCTTTTTGCAAATCCCTTATCTGCTCTAGCTGTATGATGGCAGGTATCCCCTTTGAAAAGGGTTTGTTGTTTGGTTTTTCTCTTTGATCCAAAGAAGCATTGCAGCTCCAAGATATCTCTTTGATCCAGATATGCTCTTGCGATCCACTACAATGCCAGCCCAATCGGCATCAGTATATCCACGGAGTCTCAAACTCCCGGTAGTATATCTCAGCCCATGGTCTATCGTGCACTAGAGATATCTCAAGAGTTTCTTAGCACCAACCTAGTGAATGTTATGAGGATCAACCATGTGTTGACTCAAAGTGTTCACTGCACAACATACGTCCGGACGGATGTTCCCTAAGAACATTAGGGCCCCTACGAGTTGTCGATACTCGGTAGGATTTGCTAGCACGGGCCCAGTAGTGTTTCCACTCAACTTCTTAAGGTTAAGCTCTATCGGTGTCGACATGGACTTACCGTCCACCATTCCAAATCTTTCCAGCAGCTTCATAATGTATTTTCCTTGAGAGAGGAAAATCTCACCAGGTCTCTGCCAGACCTCCAGGCCTAGGAAGTAATGCATCAGTCCTAGGTCCTTCATCTCGAACTCAAAAGCGAGCTCCCTCTTACACTGATGAATGAGAGGGTCAACACCTGTCAGGAAGAGATCGTCCACATAGAGAACCAGAATGAGAGGCTTTTCTCTATCAAACTTGAATTAAAGGTTCAGATCAACATTACTTCGAGTGAAGCCCAGCTTCATCAAGTAGCTATCAATCCTCTCGTACCAAGTCCTGGGTGCTTGCTTCAACCCATAGAGGGATTTCTTCAACCTGCATACATGAGAGTCTCTATCTTGGAGTTCGAACCCCTGAGGTTGCTTCACATACACTTCTTCCTTTATCGAACCATGCAGAAAAAGCGATCTCCACATCCATCTGATGGAGACTCCATCCTTGCGTGGCAGCAAGGGCAATAATAGATCACAGGTGCAAATATATCATCATAATCTATGCCTTCCTTTTGAGAGAAGCCTCGGGCAACAAATCTTGCCTTGTACTTTTCAGCACTCCCATTAGATCCATGATTGATCTTATAGAGCCATTTTGAGGTGACAACAGCTTTGTCCTCCAGTCTTGGGACCACATCCTCGACATCATTTTTCATAATGGACTCATATTCTTCGAGCATAGCATCCTTCTAAATTTGATGCTTTACAGCTTCTTCAAATGATCCAGGCTCAGATTGTACGATTGTACTCATGGCTGCTAGATACCATTGGTATCTATTTGGCTTCTTGCTTTACACGGAATGTCCCCCTTTGGGCCCATTTGACTCTCGGCATCCTTGAGAGTATCCTAGAGCCATGAGGGTCTTCTCTTCTTTCTTCTAGCAATGCCATTTGCTTAGGAGCATCCATGGTTGTGGTCTCCCTCTTAATGCCAGCTCCTCGTGTGAGAGAAGTCATCTATAAAAGTCATGAAATAAGAACATCCTCCCAAGGATTTCTCAGGCAGTATATCAGATAAGTCAGAGTGTATCAGATGTCTTTGTGACACTTGAGGAATGAAGAAAAGTCCCCTTTTATGCTCTCCTTTGGCACAACCCTGACATATGCCTTCATGATTATTTTAGAATTCGGGCATCCCAGACACCAACTTCCTTGCTTTGGAAAGGGCTTTGTAATCATAGGCTTGATTCTTACTCATCCACTGTCAAGGCCATACAAGAATCATAGCCATATACTGCCATACATCTGTCATACTAATTACAATGTTGCCGTAATATTATCATACACATCACTATCATCTTTATCATTGTCATACTGTCATACAGTACTAAAGATATCAGACTTTATGGTTATATATATTTTTCCATATGCCACTGAAGATACCACAGATCAAGTTCATATAGACTCTGCCATATGACATATAGTGAGGTCATATATACTCTGCCATATGTCACTGTTCTAGTTAGGGCACCAACACATTTTGTCACAGCCCTAAACGCTCCAACAACTACTTAGAAGATTGCGGCTTCACCTCCACAAGATCCTCCTCCCTTCACTATTATTCATTTATGCCCTTTGCTTTAAGATGTCATCTAGGATGTCAAGGCCTTATACAATTTCGGTAATCGAAATGTCTATTTATTCTAAATATTGATACAAAAATTTCTAAGATGGATAGACCTATTCTCTAGACCCACACCTGAAATAGATTGAACATGGCCACTGTAATATGGCTAGCATATCCAGTATTATCAACGTCAGCCAATACTAATTTAAGATTAACATTCAAGCAGTGATCAGATGATCTTCATATTCAGTGTCTCCATCTGCTTCAGCTCCTGTTGAACTGCATTGCAGCAGCAGGGGAAACCAGTATTATTTATCCTGATGGAAGCCTTTTTTTTTTTACAATCTCTTGGGACCTTTTCCATTTCTGGCATGAAATTGCCTATGGCTTGGCCATTACTTTAAAATGTACATATATACGATACCTTTATGTCACTGTCCACCTTATATATTGAATGTATGCTCCAGCGGACTTACTGAATCACTGATACCATTGTAGAAAACCAATGGAGGGGACCACTATTTCTCCTTGCCACAGAATTAATCATCACCTTATATAGACAATGTTGCCATTCCTTTATCTCCATAGCTGATGCAGGGTGAGGAGGTGTGAAGTGGGTATTCTGGCATGTGGCAAATTCCATTGAAAGTCAAACTTGTCCCTTCAGTTTAGTTGTCTTTGCAGCTTTATTTTGAAGCAGTTCCCTCATTTTAGACATTTCCTCTTCCATCCCTTTTAGTTTCTCTAGAATCAGATCTCCATTCACTCTTACGACCTCAAATATGCTTGCACAAACCTGCTTCAAGGCATGAAAAAAAACAAAAACTCATCCTCTAATCTGGGCAAACTCGGTCTTCATACAGACATTGGAAGGACCATAAAAATGCTCCACTTCGATCCTCCTTAAGGTCTCAGGCTGGGAGAGACACTCCTCCTTCACGCTGAGGGTAAGGGCTAAAAACAGCCCTTAAAATAGCCCACACAAGCCTTGCTGTTGTGGTATGGCCTGCAGCCTACCACACAACACTTCTGATGCAACATGCTGCCCTCAAACACTATTGTGGCCCTTGTAATATCCACTCAAGGCACCCTACAGGTTGCTGTCCCAGTCAGTAGAACAAACTGACCTTAAAATCAAGGAAGAAGGCCCTGATTGAGCTGCGGCCTCCTAGTGATGACAGCAGCTGAGTTGGAGGAGCCTTTCTAGCCTTCTCTTACCTCCAAACAACTCTCCACAACTTGCCGTAGCTTCAGCTACCCCTGCGTCCCAAACAAAATATCAAACATGCACCAAAACAACATAAAACAGAACCCAAACTTACCTCTGAGACAGGCGTCAAAGTGCTGTCCAAGTCTGCATCACTGCTGTTATATTGTAACTGGTTAGGGCACATTTATAGCCCTCAATCAGCCACCAAAACAACCCTCCTTGGCTGGGGCCTGGTCTTGGAGAAGTGTTGGCACCCTTGACTACTATCCTGGGCATAGACAGTCTCTAAACAGGTCCACGCTGCCTTCCAAAGATGAGGTATGGACTGCGGCCCACCTACAGCAGCATACGATGCCATTCCTTGCACCCAAGACACTTCCACGCAGGCTGAAACAGCCTTTTATTGACTTAGCCCTCTAGGGAGCTGCCTCGGCCTCCCCTCACAGTAATTCCGTTCTCAAAATAACCTTGAAACAGACCTCCAAAAACCCTTAAAACAATCCCTCCATGCCTCGCTGCCCTAGCCTCCTTGCTGCGTCCTTATTGACTCTTCCACGCTGTTCTTTCAAGAGAGGCTAGTCCTCCTGACTGCCTTCTATGCAGCTCCAGCTGTGTGCTGCCTACGGCCTAGCACAACAACACTAATCTCGATACCCTATATTCTCAACAAGATGGGCTTTGTCTTCTCCTCCCTCTGATACCATGTAAATTTATGAAGATGTTCTATGCTAGATGCAAATTTACTTTAAACTTCTAGGGCTCAATCACATGAAAGTAAGATGCAGATAGAACATACCAATAGATCAATGGAAGACAAGCCAAAAACAGAGATTAAGAATGGTGGCGTTACTGCGGTCAGCAGGATGCTTCAACCAGCAAAGTCTCCATAAGGTCAGCCAACCCAATGTGTCACACACCCCAAGACGTCTCATCAAGAACGCTCCATCAAGACGCTGCACAAAAAATCCCTAACCGCATCACCATGAGAAGCCCTAATCGCAGCACCATCCGTGAGAGAAGAGAATGTCTCCAAAAATGTGTGTGTGTAATGAACTCCAAGTCTCTCCAATATATAGCCATCTGTGGAGGTGTGTGACACATCTCTTATGCATGTGGGATAAATCAGGCCGACCTTGCACGTGTGGAATAAATTCAAAATACATGTTCTGCTCATCCAATCAAGGTGATCTTTAGATCGATCTTGCACCTCTCCGAAAGAGGAATCCAATAAAAATATTGACATCATCATCTGAGCATCACAACATGGAGTTTGGACCTAGTTGCCAAAATTAACAACCAGTTGTGACTCGTGAGTAAGCGAAACCATTTCTTTACCTCTCCAAAGAAACTATGTGCAATGATGCGCATCTTGGCATCGACATTGTGGATCTCTTCAAGATCTATGAAATCAATCACTTTGGCAATGTGCTGATAAGTTGTAACCTCTGATGTTCCATCGAAAAGAGGAAGCCTCTGACCATAGTTCTGAGGTAATGGAGTGAGTTGAAGCGGTAGGATCAACGGAGAAAATCTGGCCATGACTAATGGAGGAGGTGGTGGAAGCACTGATGGAGGGAAAATTTGCAGAGGTAATGAGAAAATGAAAGGAGGGGTTGATGATGTAGCTATATGAGAAGGGGTAATGATAGGTGAAGCAAAATCCTGCTGTTGATATTGGAAATAAGCCTTCTATGAAGTTTCTTGAAATTTGTCTACCAAGCCCTTGAGTTTGTGAAAATTAGACCAGACTTCACTATCGAATTTGGAATGAAAAGTCTCAGAAAATGGTGCAAAGGGCTCAAAATCGAAAGGATCAAAGGTGGTTTCTAAAAGAAAAGTTTCAGACTTAGTTCTAAACAAAGATTTTTCAGATTCTTAACTATAGAACAAATCTTGTAGGCAGAGAATTTGTTTTGACAAGTGGAGAAATAACTCTTCCTGTTGAGATTTTGTATAGTTGGTGTAGCATCCGATGTGCTCTAGCCCTGAAATTTTTTGTAGGGGCTAGGACACACTTGATCTCCAAAACCCAAAAAGTGTTTTGTGAAATTTCAGCTGGTGTTTAAGTTATTCAAATTATTAATTATTTTGATGGATTTCCTAAGTCTAAACTTAGGAAAATTAAATAATTAAAGTGAATTAATTAACACGTGCTGAAATGTTCTAAAAGACACGGATCAAGTAGTCTTTTAATCTCAACTGTTGATGAATGTTTTAATCTCGACCATTGATGAGATGAATGAAAATGTATAAGAGAAAGGCTTGAGGGTCAGTTGGAGGAGACACACAGTTGCAGAGTTGAGGAATAGATCTAGAATTGTAGGGCTGGTTTGCTAAGAATTTTCGAAGGAATTTCTTGCAGTGAGGGGTAGTATTGGCCAAGGGAATGATCTGATTCCAGGGCCAAGAGTCACTAAGAGGCAGAGGAGGAGCAACAAGGACAACGTAGAGAAGCAGAGCAGCAACTACGTAGGTGTTGCAGGTGCTACGCAGGACAGCGCAGAGGCTTTAAAGGGTTTCAGAATTATGGAGGAGGGCTTCTAGGCCATCCTAAGGCCTGCATCGCCCTTCCAGGGGTTACACAGTCCCTCTCTGGGCAGCACAGTGGAATTCTGAGGCTAGCAGGGCTGACACTAGGGCTTCAGGGGCAGCGCTAAGGGTTTCTAGCGCTAGAACTGGACTGAGTTCTGTAAATCTCGTTTGAGGGTGTGGATCAGTCAGATATTTGGCACTAGAACATCAGGTTGGTTGCAGATTTGATTTCTTTTATTCTCTGTCGGGTTTTCCAGATCTGGAACCCATATTTATTGTACTCAGAACTACTTAATAATAAACCCTCATATCTACTGCACCGGTTTTCCCGCTTTGGGTTTTTCCGGGGACTTATGTCCAAAAATCCATGTGTCACTTTGTTGTGTGAGTGTATTATTCAGTAAATGATCTACATGTGTAGGCTGTAGTTGTGTTTATTTCGGTATTTTCTGAATCTAACTTCTGAAAATAACTTGTATTAATCTAAATCAAGTAGGAGAAATAAACCACGATATTGCAGTAGAATTTTCACACTTTTGACCTTTTGAGACTTGGTTTTATGTTTTCTAAAAAGACTCTCAGGGTCATACACAATTGGTGAGGGATTTGGGTCTAGATTTGACCTGGTATGTCTTTTAGGAGCCAGAGGATTAAAGAAATATTCCTAGGGAATGTTTATCAATCGCTTCGCGACAACAACGGCAAGAATGTTATCACTCTCCCCAACTTCCCAAAGCTGACAATAGGATTGGAGAAAGGTAACCACAGACCAAACTTTAGGTCAGGTAGCTAGACCTACTAGGACCAGAGAGGGCTCTCTTGTTGTCACTTTTAGCAGTCAAATAAATGGATGAGTATCTAATGATTTTAGGAGCCAGAGGATTAAAGAAATATTCCCAGGGAATGTTTAGCAATCGCTCCCCGACAACAACGCCAAGAATGTTATCACTCTCCCCAACTTCCCAAAGCTGACAATAGGATTGGAGAAAGGTAACCACAGACCACACTTTAGGTCAGGTAGCTAGCCCTACCAGGACCAGAGAGGGCTCTCTCGTTGTCACTTTTAGCAGTCAAATGAATGGATGAGTATCCAATGATCTTAGGCTAGGTATGAAAGCTCAATAAATATAATGATGTTTTGATTGCTGGATAGAAAAGTCAGTGAGTGGATTGTGTATAAGGTTTTTAGGTCTGAAATCCAAGGTGAGCCTGCAGATACTATGTGAGGCAAGATAGGTAGTTTGAAAGCATTTTAATAAGTCATTGAGTATAGGATGAAATGGAGGAGAATTTTAATGAGCACTGAGGTGACTTCATTCAATTTAGAAGAAAATAAACATAGTATGGTAAATCTTGTCTAAAACAGAGCATGCATAAACATGATTTATGCTCATAAACTTATAAGATAAACATATATGAAGAAGAAAACATGGTATTAGTCATGAAATGATAAACATACATGAGAAAAACAGATGCTACAAAGCATACCACAAGTATCTCAACACAATTCTTGCAAATTTGTCTCTGACTTCATTCCAAAAGCTGATTACAAGAGCTCCACTACAATATGAGACTATCACACCCAACAAAAGACTAAAGAGAGTCTACTTATGGAAGATATGGACTATGACACCCCATTAGGTCGAAATCCCATCCAAAATGGATCATAAATACAAAAGATGAGTCATTTCCTAGTTTCTAGGGAGGTTAGAAACCATTCCCTGAATTTTAGCTATAAACTAGGAGTGTTTGTCCCTTACATTAATTATATATTCCATCATGATAGGAGGAAAAAACCAACCCAATAACTCTAATGACAACTCATAGGACAACAATGCCTCGAATTTGTGACCATTTCTGAGCTTGACAAGTGTCCTGAGGAATCCAATGCTGTTTTGTGACATTTCTGACAGAAGAGTAAAAAAGATTGCAGAAATGTATGAGGCAAGAGCAATAATCCTTTTAGGCAGATATTCATATTATACCATTTATAATACTCTATATTTGATCAATTTGTGGCTGAAGATATGGATATGCAACACACTATTTCTCTTAATTTAAAATCAAAATTTTGGGAATCGCCTCCAAGGTTTAAAGTGAAGAGATGGAGTCAATACAAGCTTGGAAACCCATAGAAATGATTAAAATACCCTAAGATCCACAGAGTCTGAAACCGTGCTCCGATACCATGTGTAAGGACCTTAAAATTTAACTTTCAGAATGCAAATATCATTCATAAAATACATAAGTGTAAAGCCCTTAATTTTTCAAAATTAACAAACATTCACTAAATTCATACCACATAATTCAGAGTGGGATTTTTGAACAGAACATATATATCAACTGACTAATTCATACTTACCTGGAACCGTGTTTGAAGATGTTCCTGATCCGCCATAGCTCCAGCTTCCGTTACCAAACTGTCGTTTTCCTCCCAGCCTATCTGAGGTCAACCTCTCCGGTCCCCAGATCCAGAAGACAATTCTTTTGGCCCCTGTGCCCAAAACTCCAATAACAATCGAGAGCATTTCATAACTCTTGTTAGAACTCTTGAACTCACTACGTATATCCCATGCAGTTAGAACCTCTGTTTTAAAAATCGGCCGGTTCAACTCCGACCAGGCCTGGTCGACCGAGCCATTAGGCTGGCCGGTCCGACCAGGTACAAAACCAGCTAGGTTGGCCGGTTTGTTACCGAGCCGGCCGGTTTTTGTACCAGCTCGGCCGGCTAGGTAACAAGCCGGCCAACCAGGCCTGGCCCGAGTTAACCAGGCCGAGCCAAAACAGCCGGCCGGTGGACCCAAATAAAGCGATTTTGTGGACTTCAAACCAGATTTTAATCCATTGTTAGGTTTGTTTTAGGTTGTCTAAGCCCTCCCCATGCTATTTAACTAACCCAACCCCTCTATTGAATTTTCACCATCCTTGACCTAACATGAAAATGCAACAGGGTTTGTTTTATAGGGAGCAAACAGTATAGAAAAACTAAACATGGCAACATAAGTCATAAACAAATCCTAACTGCAATTGTTGAAAAA
Organism: Pinus albicaulis; assembly: GCA_034641835.2. Taxonomy (NCBI): domain Eukaryota; kingdom Viridiplantae; phylum Streptophyta; class Pinopsida; order Pinales; family Pinaceae; genus Pinus; species Pinus albicaulis. Next base: position 496,817,279 of record CM076572.1, read on the forward strand.
TTGTTGCAAACCTTTCTATAACAAGGACAGAAGAAGCATCTCATGAGTAAAAGCATCTCATATAAAAAAAAACAAGTCACGGTTTTAAAAACTTGTAGGCTATACTAGCAACTCAATTTCCTTCCTTTGTGCAACTACTGTAACAGTTTTCACCACAAGAACTGCATCTCATGCCCCTATAAGCATTCTCAATAATACTGCAAAACATAAATATTTGTTGATGCAGTTTGACTCAGTTCCAAACAAGACACAGTAAGCACTGGAAAGATGCATCATTCCCAATAACACTTCTTTGTACTAAAGTCCTTTAGAATTACAAATCCCTGATTTTAAACCTGGAGACACCATTACAGCATGAGATGTCATACCACTACCACATTAGTGCCATAAAGAGGAATGCTGATGAACATCTAGAGAACCTAAAATGAAGATTGAAAACAGCTGGACTTAACAAAATTTATTTGAAGCCTATCAAATAAATGTTAAAATTGTTGTCTAACAAGCAAATTTTTGAACAGTAACAATTATATTTGAATTAAAAAAAATATTGGAGGCTACAGCCATATCATTCAGCCTGACAGCACAAAAATGGAAGAAAAATTCTGTCCTCTTGTCCTTGCAACTTCATAACAAAGTTTGGTGGACAGAAGACACTTCCCTTCCCAAGCCTTTTGATCTGACAGACAAAACAAATTGCATACTGCTTGATGAATTCACTATCTAGAAAGATAGATTAAATGAATGCACAACCATTTCAACAGATTTCACCTAAAAATGCACCTCATGCTCCAATAAGCATTTTAGATAATACCTCAAAACAGAAATATTTGTAATTTGACTCAATTCTGAACATATCACAATCAAGTTAATATGGACAGTTAGGCACTGGAAACATACATCAATCCAAATAAAAGCTGAAGTTATTTACAGTTATAGGTCCCTTTGTTTTAAATCTGCAGACACCATTAGAATATGAGATGCCTTACACCATTACTAGATTAATGCCATATTTAAATTTATGTTTTTGTACAAAAAAATTAATATTTAATGTATTTTTTACAAAAACTGAGTCATTGAAACCGAGTCGACCGAGTCATTACCGATTTGGAGTCATTACCGAGTCATTACCTTGGCCTGGTAGCTGACCGATTATGTTTTTTAAAACATTGGTCCTCTGACAGCATCCGGGTCAGTGTTCCCCTTCACTACCCATGCTCATCAAGTTTACCTCTCTTCTCCTTTTATACACAAACTCCATTCCTGATATTTATTAGAATATGATCTTTTAATAAATATCTTTGAAAAATATCTTAAAAATATTGTATTTTAATTAATATCTCAGATTTATTAAAATATTATTTTTTAATAAATATCTTGGTTTTATTAAAATAATATTATTTATTAAATATCTTGGATTTATTAAAATATTATTATTTATTAAATATCTTGGATTTATTAAAATATCATCATTTATTTGCATAAGTCAATGCTTTTAATTTTTTTTGAACAAAGTATTAGTTTTCATTATATTATGGTGAGTTAGGGAGTTACTCAATATTTCAATAATTCACTCTTTACTCTACACCGAGTTTCTTTTCATAATTGCTTAGTGCAAGTACTAGTGCCGTACACGTGATACATGCATATGTAGCTATCATATGCAGAGCTCATATGCATGCTAATATCTCTATGTTCCATATAATTCGAGTTGGGTTGTTACAATTGTTATCCAACTTTGATCACCTTTTTTTTGGTTCCAGTACCAGCTGGTTAATAGGCAGTATAACATGCTACCGTTTGTTGAAATGCTGTTGGAATCTGCTTTAGGTTTTTCTAAGCACATATTATTAAGGTTTTTTCTGCAATGCCTTATCATGGCAATCTAGTATACTGCTATTTTTATCTTGAATTAGTTCTAGGAAAAAAAATTTCAACTTTGGCTGTTATAAGTGTTGATGTCCATGCTTGGCACTGTCATAGCCAAATATTTTAGGCTACAGATATTCCCTTATTTCCTCAGACTATATTGCAAGTTGTCTTTTCTTTGCTGTCAGCTTCTGAAAGTTTAGAGTGTGATATAATTCTGAATAACAGCTTGTATAGTTTATTCTGTAGAGCTTATAACATGCATGACCTTTTGTGCATCTGTTATCACTGGAATATTTAGGAAACCTTTCTTATAGTACATCAACTAATCGAAAATATCAGCATTGGATTGGATGTGTTGTATATGTATTTTCTATTCTAAGGTTCTTAATTTTCTTTTGCAGACAAAATGTTGGCAGAAGGCATTGGAGTTGTATGAGGAAATAAAAGTGGCAAGATTTATTCCCACAGTTTCCACATTAAATGCTCTGATTACATCTTTGTGTAAGTTTCTCTGCATGGTTCGTGCTATGCATTAGGAAAGCTTGTAATAACATAACATTGTGGAAAATGTTCTTCCCAAGTTCACTGATGATCTGCTCATGGAAATAATTCATAAATATCAGTTAAGGAATGCAACAAGAAGAGGTGTGGTATGATTCATTAACTGTTTCTTGAATATCACAAATCAAATTGTGTGTGAGTTCACTGGTGAATCTTTTACAATATATGCAAATGCATTCACTCTACTGACACCAGTAATTTCTTTGATTATTAAACCACAAAACCTATACATTGGAATAAGTTTAAAGCAACGTTTGTTTCAGACCAATAAATTTTATTTCCATAGGTTCATACGTTGTAAAACAAAATTGCATCATTATGAGATGCACATGGTATGTCTGAGACTCATGTACCCTGCAAATGTCTGTGAGCTCAAGGAGGGAGATTAAAACATTTATTAACTAGCACAACCTCATTAGTAAATGTGTTTGATATATGCTGAAGGCATCATTTAACAAAAACTCCATATTTATCACGCTGAAACCCTGGACTTCTTTGGCCTTTTTTTATTGAAACTTCATATTTAAGGCTGGGTACTAATACAATCCTCAAACCACGAACAATGGTTACAAATGCAGGTAATAACACAATATTTAAAAAAAAATATTAATAATATTAATTTGAATAAATTTTATTTATATATGTAAATTTATGTAGATGTTCTATGCTTGATGCAATTTTACTTTTATAACAGCAATCACATAAACAGTTAAGTAAAAATGCTGATAGAACATACCAGTGGATCTATAGAAGACAAACCAGAAATAGGAGAATGTGTTGGTGCGTTATGGCGGTCAGCAGAATGCTTCAACCAACAAAGTCTTCTTGGTCGGCCAACCTAGAATGTGTCACAACAGTCCTCAAATCAGTCACCCAGTCAACTCAAAGTCAACCCTAGAAAAGTCAACGCAGTCCAGAAAAGTCAACGCATGACAGCAACAATAAAGTCAACGCAGCTCCAACTTCGGTCAACCTTTTGACCTCGATTTTTCTGCCAATGACTACGGCCTTCAAAAATCGAACTCTCCACCAAATTTCAGCGAATTCAAACCATGCATTGACCAAAGTCAATGCTGGTCAAACTTCCCCAGAAACCCTAACCGCAGATTTCTGGCTGCAGTAAATTTTGACCTCCTTGCTGCGGTAAAATTCGTCCTTCTTGCTCCTTAGATGCTCGTATAAGAGGAGGAGATGTGCGTTGAGATGAGTGGAAAAATGCTCCAACGTTGACCTTATAAATACCAATCATGAGAGGTGTGTGACACATCTACTGGGGGTAAAAACCTTAAGGCCGACCTGCACTTAAATTTATTATAAAGAATAAATTCAAAATAAATGTTCTGCTCATCAGATTAAAATCAATTTTAGATCGATTTTACACCTCTTTGAAAGAGGAATCCAATACAAATATTGGAATCTTCATTTGAGCATCACAAGATGGAGTTTGGACCTAGTTGTCCAAATTTAACACTCCCTCTCAACTAGGGAGAACTCCATCCACCAGTGCAATCAAACATCGTGCATCATCCCGCCGTAACTTGCTTTGCTGGCCTCTTTATTTCAGAACAGAAGTGGGTCAGTCACAAAGACATCATCCCCCGGCTGACAAATTCAGCCCAGAGGTCCAAAACCTCTATCGGACTCACAAAGAGTCTCCAACCAACCCGAAGTTGGTTCATCTGACCCGAAGTCAGGCGGAGGTCCGAGACCTCACTAGACTTGATCCCAGATCAAGTGGTTGGACCGTGCCATCCTAGATAGAGAGTACGGAAATCTCTGATGCGTCCATCAGTCTTTGCTATTGGTCTCTAGCTTTTCCCACCTCATTGGCCAAATGAGAGGTACTTCCCATGAGCCCTAAACTCAATGGGTAGGATGCATACGGGGCACAGATAATGAGAGGTGAACCAACTCAATAATCACAACGGTGGGGTCCAAGCACACCAACAAGGTTTGGCAAGCCTAGCCTTGTGGTTGCTCATAGCTCCCAGAAGCTGTCCCCAAAGCCCCCTAGAGCTCCTCGAGCTCATCGTCCAACAGGACCGACATCATAGGGTCGTTCCACGTTACCAAGTCTCTTACGGAAGGTTAGGAACTTGACCTTCCCTAGGGGCTTAGTGAGAATATCCGCGACCTGCTCATCAATTCCTATATGACCGAGCCTTACGGCGCCTCGTTGTACCATATCCCGGATGAAATGATACTTGATATCAATGTGCTTGGATCGGTCGTGGAACATAGGATTCTCGGTCAAGCGAATCTCACTCTGGCTATCACAGAGTATCACAGTGGTATCTAGCACATGTCCAAACAGCTCACTAAAGAGCTTTCGCAACCAATCTGCATCACAACAGGCCATACTTACTGTAATGTATTTAGCCTCTGCGGTGCTCAAAGCCACCGACTTCTACTTCCTGCTCATCCATGAAATCGAAGCAGAACCAAGATTGAAGCAACATCCCGATGTGCTCTTACGATCCACCACACTGCCAGCCCAATCGGCATCAGTATATCTAAGGAGTGTCATGCTCCCGGCAGTGTATCTCAGCCCATGGTTTATCGTGCCCCGAAGGTATCTCAGAAGATTCCTGGCACCAACCCAGTGAAAGTGATGAGGCTCAACCATCTATTGACTCAAAGTGTTCACTGCAAAACATATATCTGGACGGGTGTTCACTAAGAACATCAGAGCCCCTACGAGTTGACGATACTCAGTAGGATTTGCCAATATGGGCCCAGCAGCGCTGCCACTCAACTTCTTGAAGTTGAGTTCCATTGGTGTTGACACGGATTTGCAGTCCACCATACCAAATCTTTCCAGAAGTTTCACAATGTATTTTCTTTGAGAAAGGAAAATCTCTCCAGGTCTCTGCCAGACCTCCAGGCCTAGGAAGTAGTGCATCAGTCCTAGGTCCTTCATCTCGAACTCAGCAGTGAGCTCGCTCTTGCATTCATGAATGAGAGGGTCAGCACCTGTCAGGAAGAGCTCGTCCACATACAACACCAGAATGAGAGGCTTCCCCTGGACAACCTTGAAGTAAAGGTTTAGATCAACATTACTTCGAGTGAAGCCTAGCTTCATCAAGTAGCTATGTATCCTCTCGTACCAAGCTCTGGGTGCTTGCTTCAACCCATAAAGGGCTTTCTTCAACCTGCAGACATGAGTGTCCCGATCCTGGACTTCAAACCCTAGAGGTTGTTCTACATACACCTCTTCTTTTATTGCACCATGCAGAAAAGCGGTCTTGACATCCATCTGATGAAGACTCCATCCTTGCGTAGCAGCAAGGGCTATGATTGATCGAATGGTGGTATATCGTGCCACAAGTGCAAATATGTCATCATAATCTATTCCTTCCTTTTGAGAGAAGCCACGGGCAACAAATCTTGCCTTGAAATTTTCAGCACTTCCATCAGATCCATGCTTGATCTTGTAGAGCCATTTCGCGGTGACAATTGATTTGTCCTTCGGTCTTGGAACCACATCCCAGACATCATTCTACATTATGGACTCATAGTCTTCGTGCATAGCATCCTTCGAAACTTGATGCTTTACGGATTCCTCAAAAGATCCAGGTTCAGATTGTACAATAGTACTCATGGCAGCCAGATACCCTTGGTATCTACACGGCTTCTTCCTTTCCCGGAATGTCCCCCTCGGGGCAACATGTCCCTCAGCATCTTCGAGAGTGTCCCTGAGCCATGATGGTCTCTTTCTCAGTGAAGGAGATGGATCGATTGGGTCCATTGGTCCTTCAACATCAGGCATTGTCTCATCCTACGGTTCTTCTTGATTTCTAGGCCTTGCTTCATGATTTTCCTCAGATCTCGGAAGATCTACTACTTTCTTCAGGGAAGCATCTTTGTCAAAAGTGACATCATGGCATATCTCTACTTCCCTTTGACCAGGTACATAGACTCTATAGGCCTTAGAAGTTTCGCTGTAGCCCACAAACATTCCTTTCTTCCCAGAAGCATCTAGCTTACTTCTCTTTTCTTTTGGCACATGAAAATAAACAGGACATCCAAAAATTCTAAAATGTGAGACGTCAGGTTTCTTACCAGTGAAAAGCTCCTCGGGAGTTTTGGAGTCCTGGGCAGAATGAGGGCATCGGTTTTGAATGTATACAACAGTATTCGCAGGTTCTCCCCCCAGAAACTTTGGTAGACCCTGGTCACATAGCATGGCATGAGCAGCTTCCACAATGGTTCTGTTCTTTCGTTCAACAATGCCATTCTACTCAGGAGTATAGGTAGTAGTAGTCTCCCTCTTAATGTCAGCTTCTCTGCAAAAGTCTTTGAACTCATTTGATTCATATTCAGTGCCATTGTCGGTCCTCAAAATCTTGATCTTCTTCCCTGTCATATTTTCGACCAAGGCTTTGAAGGTACGGAACCACATGAAAGCCTTATCCTTCTTCTTCAAGAAGTATATCCAGGTCTTGCGGGAGAAGTCATCAGTGAATGTCATATAGTAAGAACATCCTCCAAGGGATGTCACGGGTAGCATACCAGATAGATCAGAATGGACCAGTTGCAAAATATCAGATGTCTTTGTGACACTTAAGGGGAAAGGTCCCCTTGTATGCTTTCCTTCGGCACAACCCTTACATACACCTTCATGATTATTTCCAAAATCGGGCATCCCTGTCACCACCTTCCTTGCTTCAGGAAGGGCCTTGTAATGAAGGTGTCCAAACCTTCGGTGCCATAGTTCAGTTTGTCCGATAGTATCACATGTCATAGCTCCCAGTGGACTTCAACCTAGTAGACTGTTCCAAATCTAAAACCAATCACGATAGCTTCCTTGAGATTCTTCTTCCACATGCGCACCTTTCCATCAGTGAATGCCACATTGAAACCTTTGTCTTTCATGGCTGATATAGACACAAGGTTCTTCGTCAATTTTGGTACATAGAGTACATCCTGCAAATGTAGGACTTGTCCTTGAGACAAGTGGAGGGTCACAGTCCCTGTCCCTTTCACGGGATATGTGGCATTATGTCCAAGGATAATTTCCAGATTAGTATCCTTCTCAACCATGTTAGAAAGTGCTTCCTTGAACCCAGTGATGTGTCTTGAGGCACCACTATCTATCAGCCAGACATCCATTGTAAGGACTCAGACTTCATCATTTCAACAGCACTGATCTGATATTTAAATTTAAGCAGAATTTCATGTGAAAGGAGATTTAAGCATAAAATCTAATGAGAGATTCAGTTTAAACTTAACTCAAGAAAAATAACTAGCTGGTGCATAGAGGAATACCTGAAAAATTTGAAACAAAACCTGAAACGAATTGTTGATTGCTTGAGCTGTGGATCTTCTCTTTCACGCAGCGGACAGATTACAGAAGCAATCGGTTCCTCCCAGCCAATTTAGGAAACAATCCTAAACCCATAGGACGCCTCCTCTGCCCCCGTGCCCAAAATTCCAAGATCCAGGAGACTCCCTTTCAAAACAACTTATCTCTTTCCAGCAGAATTTAGTAGAACACCCAATTTCTTTGCCAGAACAACCGTGTCCCTCTCCTCCATGTCTCATCGTTTATATAACACTCCTCCCCACCGCCCTAACATTCCCCCACCGCCTTTTCTCCACCGAGATTTGATTTTCATTAATGTGGGAATGAATGTTATTTATGGAGATGTGACTTATATTAAATGAGGAGATGTGATTTATGTTTATCAAATTTTAGGGGGCATATGACTTCAATTTGAGTAACTTTATGATGAATTCTTATATTTGAATATTTACTCTTAAATCAATTAACTTTATATATAGTTTTAATTAACTTAAATTATTTTCTTTTATTATTCCATTTACAAATATATACTTAGTTAATCTTAATATGAATCTTTAATCTTAATATTAATCTTTAACTTAGGTAATCTTGATATCAATAGATATGTGTACTAGTGCGATGTGCGCGATATATGCATGTGTAGCTATCAAATGCGTATATCGTATACACGCTAATATTATCTTGTGTATGACTTGGGAATGGGTCGTTACATACTTCCTCCCTTCAAAAAACTTCGTCCCGAAGTTTAGGGTTGCATATACTCATATCAATAATTGTGTTTTTAGAGATTAGGGTGATCGTAGAAGGCTTGTATTTTAAGATTGACTTTCCAATTGAATAAGTATGTATATGTAATTTAATTGTTACTTCCCATCTCAACCGAATGTCCAAACTATTCTAAAATCATCCTATCCTTCCTAATCTCTTCCATTCCCATCCTATCTGTCCTCTACAGGAATATGCCATGGCATCAGTTTCACTGATCCATTCATAGACCTTAAGGATATCAACGTCGATTACGTCGACCTGACATGCTTGTAGGCATCCGGCAGTCATCATCACACGTCTAGGGGAGCGTGACTCACACAGTCCTCCCATGACTCCAGGTATCGGAGGATAAACGGTGGGCAACACCTCCACCCCTCCCAGTAGGACCGGGGTCAATACCCTATCGTGGAATCTCAGGGAGTCTCAACTGTTCTTGGAATTTTGTCATCACGTGGATTGTTTCTGTAATCTGTCTTATGCGAGGTAATCACTTGTACACAATCTGCAATGTAAATACTCGTACACACATTACAGCATATGCATCTATATTGTTTATAACAAATTGTTACCCATATAACAATTTCTACACATTCCAAATATATTGCTATCTACGACATTGATCCTATAGTTCATATCACATACTTGATTCAAACACTTGTCCATATATGTATCAATATGTCCAATACAATTTCTCGTTTAGATACTGCTTCTGTTTAGTTCATACATGTTCCATCTATGATGCTTTGTTTTAACCATTTTCAATCTATATACCAATATGTTTCCCTATCATATTAAAACATAGTTACTCTTCTATTTCTTTTTTTTTTCAATCATATTGAGATGCAAATGAAATGAATTGATAGATATTCTCATTTATAACATGGTCTATGATCTAGATTTCATATCCATACAATGTTAATTTAAATGACATATTGCATATTGGAACCCATGCATTAAATGAGTTAAACAAATAACATATATTATATATCAGTAGAATTAAGCAAACATCATATTCTTATAGGTATCCATGTGTCAACAAAATAAACTTCATCTTTTCATGTAATATTTCAAAATGATAGTTTTAAGCATCTAAAAATAGAGTAATGATATACAAAATAGAGTTTTCAGTTCCTCAAAATTAGCACAAGTTGTGTATTTTGACATATGATCTTTATATTTCCCTAGGTAGTCGATCTAATTGATAATGTGTTATAGCAAGGGTGGGTCTTCTTGTTAAATTGATAGGATAAAATATTGAAACTACATATGAATCGTTTACAAATGAGCAGTTTGTCTAACAAATAGTTCCTTTAGACTTCCGATGCAACTTAATCTATTGGTTAATGCCAAGACAATATTTACGTAAAAGATAGAACCAGAAATATATAAATATTAATCAAGGTTAAAACATAATTCAAAATTTACAACATGCCCATCTTCCATATTTTAAAGATACAAACGGGAAGGAAAAGCAAAAATGTAAACACTTCTTTTGTAAGGGATCTGGATCTTTGATTCCTTCCGCAATAGTCTAACTTAAGAATTAAGTCTATTAAAGTCTCAACATGAATGAGTTATATGGGAGTTTAGGTCTTAACTTTAACCTGATTATATAGATCTAGATTTAGGAAGTTAGCACTGCATTAAGCTAAAACCAGCTATAAGCTGAAGGTATAATTCAACTTAACCCTGATTTATAAAGTAGGCACTGATACTATGGTTGGACCAACAATACGCAAACAATATTATACCAACAAAGGATTATGATACAGGACATTATGTAATACTAGATGGATCCGAAAAGTTCTAGAAAATGAAAATGACCATTTTGTAAATCCTATCTGCATGTGGAAAACCCAAAAAAAAACTCTGAAATTTGTATGTTCATGGATTTGTATTCCCAATAAAATAAAATAAAAAGTTAAGAAAATCAAGATGGAGACATTTCTGAGAACCCATATGATAGAAAATCTGTCAAAATTCACTTATGTTTATAGAAGAGTACAGATCAATACAGAAACATTCAAAGACCGAAAATAGAGACTAGTAAATTTTTTTTTTTTTTACAGGGACAGGATGCAATGAACATAGAAACTATCTTCTACTATCTTGAAAATATAACATCATAAATTCAACTCGCATGGGGTATGGATTTTCTACTTTTACTATGGGGTATGTGTAACAATACTTATCATACTACGTCAGTGCTTAATATTTATAGTTCATCATGGGCTTTGTTTATGGATGGTTTTAGCTCAACATTATCAATATTTAATAAATATTGTTCAACAATCTATCTTGAATAATGCAATCGTGTTACAAACTATCTATATTATGTTAGTGGCTAAGTATACTTTATTGATCTCGTTTATAATATAGTGAATCCTTTTTATATTATCTCTATAATAAAATTACGTTAATCTATTAATTCTTTTAACAGAAATGACTATTGATCTCCCTAACTGAGATGACTATATTAATTTAATAGTCATCTTTTAACTAAGACCTTCAACTATTCCTATTATATACATGTGGTAAAATGCTCACTCAAATAAATTTTTTTATCAATTATAAAATTTCAATGAACACTTTCGTTATCTCTTTGATGTTTTTTTCTTTTTCTTTTTAAACAACCTGTATGTACTGTTATATTATTGCCTGGATCACCTTTCCATAGCATGAAGCCTTCCAAAATGTAAACTAGAGCTGGGGTTTTGGTTAGTTTTAGGTTTCTTATCGAATCCAGATTTAAAATTTACATTTAAAGAAAACTTAACCTATTCATCCTTGACCTTGTTAATGTTGGTATGCTATATGGTACTTACGTGATCTTTAAACTTGGTCCACCTGATTACGTCATGTGGACCAACGGGTCCTTTGCCATAGCCAAATATTCATTAAGCAAGCAACTGTATATAATTTCTTTGTAGTATTTATTTCCATGTATGTATGTATATATTACCTTATACACATTATCATTCTTAATGCCCTCTTTCCATTTTACATTATCAAAATTTGTTCACAATTTCAATGGAATTGATATTAAATCACTAAAACTTTTACATCTTATAAAATTAATTCATCTCTAAAAGTTAATCCAATTTAATAACAAGTAAAACTAACTTAAAAACCCATTTTAATAACAAGTAAAACTAAACTTATATATATATATATATATATATATATATATATATATATATATATGAGATACTACAGAATCTTAAAATATATTCCAAATTTATAAAAAAAACAACCACTTTCTACTCAACTTATTTTGGTTTTCTTTTAAGATATTCTTAACGTGCTTCCATTTTCCTTTTTCTTATATTCTTTCTAAATTCCACTTACTTGGTTGGTTAAAAAATTGAATAAAATATAAAATATAAAATTAAATTATATATAATAATTTACTAATCATGCCACCATTCCTAATCTCCATTCATGCCACTACACCTAATTCCTTCAAGAGAGTGTGGACCTAAAGGGAAGAAGTGATCAATGTCATTTGTCCATTCAAAGTTCAAAACATCTTTGGACCTGTCTAGACCACTTGCTGCACTTATGCTCCCTCTTTGAAATGAGGTGAAATCCTACTTATTTTAGTAGGGACCCAAACCTTTCCCACCACTTTGATTTTCAATTTTATGAAATATATATATATATATATATATATATATATATTAAGATTTCATTCTCCCTTGCCCTGTCGGCTGCTTGTTATCCAAGCCATAGTAGAACAGAGGCCCTTAAGTTGGTGAGGCAATCCAACTTCTTTTCCCTAGAGGTGTTATTGGCTAACCTCTACCATTAAACTTTTATAAATTTTTAACTTGGTATATTTACATAGTCTCTTGATCTCTCAATTCACATGACACACTTGAGATGTATTTGGCTTGTTTTTAGTATGAAACTTTTCTAGATGTTCGCATATCAAGTACACTCAAAGCAAATAATAATTACAATCAAAACATGATCTAAAATAATTATAAGAATACAGAAATTGTTAGATTTTGAGAATACATCATACCAATATATTAATAAATATACCCCTTTCACGTCTTGGCTTAAGATATATAAACAACCTTTATAATATATATAAACAAATGTATCACATTCACATCTTTACTAAAAAAATAAAATATATAAACAAATATACCCTATCCCATATTTACTCCAAATATATAGGCATATATATTTATTTAAATTATAAACACAAACGTATAAAATTATGCACATTGGATTTTATTTATATATTATTATTATTATTATTATTATTATTATATTTTTTTTTTCCAAGGTTCATACGTACCATTTTCACATATTTTCTTTAACATCTTGATTTTACCTAACACAGCTTCATATGCAATTTATTTTTTTTTATTTTTTTTTAATCTATGCTGCAAAACCTTCTTCATATTAAGTTTCCCTTTGTTGCTTTAGATTTTAAAATATTTTTTTAAAAATGAATATTTTGGAAATTTAAGTTTGTCAATGTTTTCCCCCGTGTTGCCGATAAGTTTTTTTTTCTCGGAACCTCAACGATATCTCACAAACATGATATCTGTAACATTGATATAAACCTGGTGTCTTTTTTCACAATTAAATGCCAATCCATCCATTAAAAAAAATGCCTGTGGTGCATAATAGATCTTCTGGTGTAGGAGGGTTAAACTCCTATTGAAATGTTCTTCTTGTCTATAAGTTATAACTTATGAATGACACAAGATTCAAGCACTTGAGAAGAATTCGCTCATAGTTTAGCAATTTGAAGTATGTCATGGTGGCTTTTTATATTGATTCCTTTGCATTTTCGACCAGTCTCTGTACCTTCTTTAAAAGAAATGCTTGGCCTTTCCTAAAAGAAATTTAAGCAACATATTTATCTAGCAGATTTAGGTGTTTTCAGGTGGGGAATTTTGCTCAATTTCAAGATGCTATGTGGACAATTTGGATCTTCTTGCTTTCAAAAGTTTTACTAGTTAGGACTGAATCTTGAAGCCAGATTGTGCTTCATCTGTACAGATTCGTTTTGAAAGATAGAACATTCCTTTTCACTGGATTTTGGATGAGCCAAGATAGTTTCATTACTATTCTTCTCTTTTTTACTGAGACATGAAACTCTTCTCGGACTTCTCCAATTACTAATTTACATATTTGTTATATAGATGAGATGGTGAAACTGAACATGTTTAACATTTTTATGGTGCAGACACAAAACTTAATTCAACAAAAACAAAAAATCCACATGCATGACCAAGCAATTTCATCCATTAAGTAAAACTTGGCCAAACTTGATCCAGGCTAGCTGACTACATAAAGAAAGTCAGAAATAAATCAAAGACATCATATCCAAATACCAAAAAAATGATTTCTCGAATGTAAGAGCCATCTAATTTGCTGAATTATTTAACACTTTAAACTTACCTCATCGACAGAATTGTCCCCTTTAAAACTAACCAACCATTGATGTTGGCCAGCATGAAATCTTCCTTTTACAAGCTCAAACTCCTTTATCGTCAGAGCGCTAGAACGTCTCAGTCTCAACCATCGTACACCTGGCTTCTGAAAACGTTCTTCTGGAAAATTTGTGGCAGGTTTCACACGGACTTCTCCAAGAAGACCGTGCACATTGCATATGTAACCCACTTCAACAAACTGGTTGTCGTCTACACCACTTTCTGTTTCACCAATTTGGGTCTCCTCTACTGCATCTCGCACCATTTGGGTTCCCGGATTATATTGTTCTGTGATTGAGCTCTGTGCAGCAGGTGAAGAATGCTGGGTAATTGTCGTAAGTCTTGCTGGAGTGAAATGAATGCACTTTTTTGTAGAGAAATTGGATGGGTAAGGAACGATAAACCTTAGATGTGGACACATGTCTGTGAGCTGCAGGTATGGAGAAAGAGGATGACAGGCAGGAGAGCGTTGAATATATATATATATATATATATATTAAGTGATGCTTACCCAAAATTTAATATTAAACCCTACTCTAATTACTTGGGAGTGGAACAAGATGGCCAACCCTACATGTAAAAAGTAGGCTTCGCACATCAGCATTGATCGACGACAATACTATTCCTTTTACAACAAAAAGTTCAAAATATATTCTGGAATTTTGTATTTATGAAGTTAGATTTTCAAAATATATTAACCCAGCTGAAGAAGGCCTCTCATTTCAATCTCCACCACCTCAGACTGCGACAGCTGCCCGAGCCATGTGTAATGACTCAAACCATACGGTTCGTTGATAAATGGCCAAGTAACATTACAATGGGTCATATTATTTAAGGATTTAGGATGTCATATAATATTACTCCAAAGGTTTATTTAAACAAGTTCTATGGTATATCAAAGATTTGGCGATACAAAACAATGCGGGATCGAGGTCGGGGAAATGATTTTTAAATCATACAATTTTTATTTTTTTATTTAACATTTTTCGGCATCCGAAACAAATATGCGGTGGCATATCGGTGGCAAAATATATATCCTCTACGTTTTTCCATATGTACAACAGATATTTTATCAGAGTTTATTCGGTGGCTTCACCTTAATACACACCGATTTTGAACTTTTGACAGCAGATCATAAGTGACCCAGATGGCAATTCAACGTCCAGGCTGATTTCTTACTTATACTTAATGAATTTCATTAAATTTTCTCAGGCAGATTATGAAATGGTCGCGGATTGATGGGTTGAAGCACAAGGGATTTATTTCAAGTGGGCAGGTTTCGAACTCCACCCCCCGCGCCCCTGCTATCGATAGCCGCCAGGAAATGAAATTGCCGACTGCCAATTAGATAAAAGCGTTATCTTACAGTAGGAGTTGCAGAGGCGGCATTGGGGCAATTCCTAATTATCGGCGTCAATTCCTAATTTGGTGGAAGGGCAAACAAAGAAATTGCTATGTCTGCGACTCAGTAATCAGTCTTCATCCTCAATTTTAAGCAACCAATGTTTCACATGTTTACTTTCCATAACTCTTCCTGTAAATAGTATTTAAACCGAATGAAATTTTCTTTTTTGTGAAGCTTTCTGAGTTTTAAGTTGTTTCCCCCTACATTTTATTTAGACTGAATGGAATTGCACTGCATGATTTCCATTTGTAAGCATAATTTGATTACTTAGTGATTAATAATGTATCATAGTGCGCAATCACTTTGCCAGAAATATACGTAATAATCAATAAAAGAAAAACCTGTTAAAACTGGTTTGAGGCTATTATGTCCACACATTCATCTACATATGCAAAAAAAATCTGTAATAGTATATGTTGACAGCGCACCAGTGAAGCCTTTTAGAGAATTGCTGAAAGGGGGTGTATGCATTCCTTAGAGATGTATGCACGAAACTTGAAACATTTTCATAATTTTAATCTTCTTATTTTTAGAACAGGTTATGTTTATTTGTTTGATTACTTTAACATGTTTGACCAAGTAAAAGATAGTTGTGTTGTGGTATGATTCTCGCTTTCTTGTTTTGTCATAATATTATGAAATGGTATTGAAGTTTTGAACTGATATCTAGCCTAAACTAACTTACTAAAATACAGAAAACTTTCACCACATAACTACCTCCAAGATAGCATCATAATCTGTCAGCATGTATCAAAATCAAGAAAAGGCATATCCATAATTTGATTACATAAATGACGATATAAAATGTGTTTTCCATCACAGAAGTTGGTATGTCGGGTTGGCATGATTACTTAAACAGTCTTGCACATTCCTTCTCTAATGGTTACCACATAAGATATTACATCTTGGGATATCTTTAGTCTTTACTCTACTTGGCAAGCAACCTATGTTAGAAGCTTAGGAAGCGATTGAGAGCAAGCAATCTACAGGATTTCCTTGGTCTGACCTCTTGCTTCATCTTGATTCTTGTAGGCCCATTCTCTAATTGATTTAATTTTCTTTCAAAGTGATCACACACTATTCAGGGATGGTATGCGGTTATTTGAAGCTTATAACACAGTTGCTGAAGCAGATTGTAAATACTCAGGGATAGCTTCGGTACTTATGTTATTGGCCACATGGATCAAATTTAAAATCTGTCTATTATCTTCCATAGCTAAGGCAGAAGACTCAATTTTAACCTCTAGCTTAACTAACAGGTCCGAAAGTTTGAACAAGGGCTCCGATACCATATGTAAGGACTCGGACTTCATCATTTCAACAGCACTGATCTGATATTTAAATTTAAGCAGAATTTCATGTGAAAGGAGATTTAAGCATAAAATCTAATGAGAGATTCAGTTTAAACTTAACTCAAGAAAAATAACTAGCTGGTGCATAGAGGAATACCTGAAAAATTTGAAACAAAACCTGAAACGAATTGCTGATTGCTTGAGCTGTGGATCTTCTCTTTCACGCAGCGGACAGATTACAGAAGCAATCGGTTCCTCCCAGCCAATTTAGGAAACAATCCTAAACCCAGAGGACGCCTCCTCTGCCCCCGTGCCCAAAATTCCAAGATCCAGGAGACTCCCTTTCAAAACAACTTATCTCTTTCCAGCAGAATTTAGCAGAACACCCAATTTCTTTGCCAGAACAACCGTGTCCCTCTCCTCCATGTCTCATCGTTTATATAACACTCCTCCCCACCGCCCTAACATTCCCCCACCGCCTTTTCTCCACTGAGATTTGATTTTCATTAATGTGGGAATGAATGTTATTTATGGAGATGTGACTTATATTAAATGACGAGATGTGATTTATGTTTATCAAATTTTAGGGGGGCATATGACTTCAATTTGAGTAACTTTATGATGAATTCTTATATTTGAATATTTACTCTTAAATCAATTAACTTTATATATAGTTTTAATTAACTTAAATTATTTTCTTTTTATTATTCCATTTACATATAATATATGTAGTTAATCTTAATATGAATCATAAATCTTAATATTAATCTTTAACTTAGGTAATCTTGATATCAATAGATATGTGTACTAGTGCGATGTGCGCGATATATGCATGTGTAGCTATCAAATGCGTATATCGTATACACGCTAATATTATCTTGTGTATGACTTGGGAATGGGTCGTTACATCCATAGTGTCGAGCGGGGATGCAACAGAGAGGGCAGATACAAGAATGCATTCATTTCTTTTATCGACAACATTTGACTCCTCATACCTGGAGTTTCTAGACCTTTTGAAAGGTTGATTGTTTCCTCCAGAGGGAGCCTTCCTCTTCCCTTTGGACCTATTGTTTCTTTGATTTCCATTCCTCCGGTTGTTGTTGTTGTCATCACTATCCGGAGAATCCTTCTTGAAAGGACATTCTCTAGCATGATGACTTGGCCTATGACAAGTGAAACACTTGCCCTTCTTTCCTTGGGCCCCTGCTCTTCCTTTGTTCTTTGGACCACCAGAGTTCTTCTTTCTAGAATGAGCAATGTAGGCAGCATTTCTGTCATTTTCGTATTCCTTCATTCTTGTCTCTTCTTGCATGGATCTTGACAATAGCTCGTCAAAGTTAGGAATTGTATTATTATTGTGAATGGTAGTGTTGAATACTTGTCATTCATATGGGAGCCCTCCAAGTGCGGTGAGTACCGTCTCACAATCAGCTATTGTCTCTCCAATAGCCAGCAGATTGTTCCTGATCTCAGTCAGTTTCAGAAAGTATGTTTGGACAGACTCATAGCTGCCTTTCAATTACCCATACCCCATACAACTTCTCTAGGCAACACTTATTACAATTCAATTACAATTTTTACTGCAATTTTTGATTTGCGGGAAATTTAAAAAATTAAAAAATCACTACCTAGACCTAACCAAATTCCACGAAATTTTTTTTGTGATTTAGTATGGTAATATACATTGACTCTAGACACTATGACTCACCCAAGGCCTCACCATCAAGCCGTACTCCGGTTTTAGGGTAAATGTAATATCCCTAATAATGGATTCTTCAGCAGATCATGCCTGAAAAACGCATTCTTCAGGTATGAGGGCTTCAGCTATCATATCATATCTCTGAAAATGTTTAGCAACCAAAATAAATATCATCAGCAACCTTTACTCAGCTTTTAAGGGCAAAAAGGTGGGGAAAAGTGAGGATTTTGGCCCTAAAATGAGTGAATAAGGAAATCTGCGTAAAATTACGGGTCAAGGTTCTGGAATATGTTAGAATAGGTCAAGAGGGACTTCCATGTCGAATTTCAGCTCAAAAAAATGCGTTTTGCTATGTTAAACAGTTCCTCCTTCCCGACTAGTCAAGAAAAACCCTGATTTCCCAAGACTTTGAGTATGCAGAAATTTGCTGAAGCAAGGGCAGCGTATTTTCTGAAGGAATATGATGTATAACACTATGAATAATCAGAGAATGAGTTTGGGTACAAGGCATAGGCTTTCAGCAAGGTTAAACAACAATTTTATATAGAAAACCCCTCAAGATAGAGGTGCCGCAAGACAAGAAAATAATCCAGAAACCCTACAGCGTTTTCTGCAGTAGCTGTAAGATAGAAGATGCATATATAGCCAATAATAATGTATAGTAGTAGAATAGAGTACAAATCTTGAGGAAACAACCTCTCAAGAGAAGAAATGCAAGCCTCCACAACACATGTACATAAACATGAAAAGTACTGTTATTTCTGCATAAACCCTAAGAAAATGTTGTATATGATAGAATACTGCTGCAAACTGATGTCAACACATGGATATGACAATATATGGCTCAAATACAATAGGGGAGCAAGCTCTAACCCTTACAAGCAAAAATACCTCAATCCTCCAAGGGATTGGCTGAAACACACAAAATGGCAAAACTGCCGGAGTTGCTGGGCAGCAGCTGCAACTCAATCTGGAACACAATAGAAAAGGCTGAAGATGATGCACCAACTGAAGTAGACCTCCTCCAATGGATCTCCAAGTGGAAGGCTGATCCTTACACTTGAGATCTTCCCCACAAATCAACCCGCAAACCCTCCATGAAAATAACGCAGATACTGAGAGGGACTGCGCAGTAGTGGAATAAAACTCCTTGGCCAAGTGCCAAGATCTGAAAATTAGCTCCAAGTCCTCCAATCCGATCCTCCAAAGGAAAGCGAGGCTCTCTCTCTGAAAAACAAGAGAAGGAAATGGTGTCGTGAAGTCACCACGGCAACACCCTACAACACAGTATTACGCTGCTGCAGCAATAACGCTGTCCTGGAGGATGATGCTAAGAAAATAACCTTGCCCGAGTAGGCACTCGAAGTCCCCCGGGGCTAAGGGTGAGATCTCCGCACGAAGACACTCGGTTGCACTAAACAATGCAGCAGACGGGCTAAACAGCCAGCGTGCCAAAGAAAGACAAATGTCTCACTCAATAATCAATAATCCAAGAATCCAAGCATGCCCCAAATGAGGAGGCTCCTCCATATTTTATAGTGTTGGTTTCCCTCCAAAACCCAATGTAGCCTCTCTCTCTCCTCCACATCCTCATCCTTATCCACATTCTCATCCTTATCTGCGCAGAAGCTTGGAGAAAATTCTAGAGTGTACATAGGCCCCCTCCTCCACGTGGTGTTGGGTCCCCCCTTGACTCCCACTTAAGTCACAACGTTGTGCTACTAGCTGGATGTCTTATTTCAGTTAAGTGAGTTTAGACCCTATTTACCCACTTTGATTTACTTACAAACTATAGGTGGCAAAATAAACAAAATATAATATTCCAATTTGCTGTCGCAAATTAGGAATATTACAGTAAAATTGAAGGAAAAAACTCAATTAATTATTAACTCCTGGTAGGGAGATGATAATTAACCAAGTACAAAAAAATTCTAAAAATAATACTCACTTGTTGGCAAGGTCCCAGGCTAACTAGGCCTATTACAGACTCAATACTGACTCAAAACTCATCATTACTAGCATCACTTATTACAATTCCCTGTAGGGCATGGAATTTGGTTACAAGAGAAAGATGATGAGAAGTAGAAGTAGAGCTTAAAAACTATGTTGAACTGATGATATCTGATGGTGCATGTGTCCTCTGGTTCATCCTTGGGCATGGAGTCTTCCATTATCATCAAGTGCCACTCCAGTGGTCAAGACTCAACAGGGTCCTTAATTAAAAAGATTAATTATTTGAATAACTATCAAACCAAATGGAATTTCTCCAAACACTTTCTGGGTCTTAGAGATCTCATGTACTCCAACTCCTCCACAAAATTTCGGAGCTAGAGCACATCCGATGCTACCCTAAAATCTCAACAATGTTGATGCGAGTTTAGAGACTTCTGCAATTGGATCATCCTTTCATCGTTAAGTACCAATGGAGAATCTGAAATGTTTCCCTTGTCAGACGAGCTAGGGTGGATGTTTCACAGCCAAAACTAGAGAACAGTTAGATCCCTGCGGAGGATAGTGTCACCCCTAAAGATGATCCAATCTCAAGGTTGCAAACCCTCATACAAATGCTCATAGGGCCACAAAAACAATTCACCAAATAATTTACACATATCCACTCCATGAGCTCATGCTTCTCTTTTTATTATGATGGCTTATCAGAATACCATGGACAATACAATGGGTTGTCCAAATACCATGGGTCACTTTTCCTTAATTAAATAAAGTGATGTTTTAATATTCTCTTTTCTTAGCCACTTTTAATTAATTAATTCTAAACTTACAAAATATGGGTAATTAATCAGAATTAATTAATTCACGATGCAAATCATCTAGAAACTCACACGGATCGACTCCAAGATGATCCTAGTGTAATATTCCTTTTTTTGGTGTCACATATGACAAGGTTAGTATGGACTTCCAGAGTTGGGTGCAAACAGGTCACAAATATAGGTTGGTGTCATTCGGAGGAGTTTCTATGAAGACTGGTGGCATTCGCTTGATATATTCCATCATCCGCACCATTTTCCTTTCGTTCCGGTGCATTCCGACAACTTTCGGAAAACTGAGTTATTTTTGGGCTTAACTCAATTAATTATGCTCAAGGTGGCATTCCGGGAGGAATGCGTGATAGAACACCTTAGTTTAATAGCTCGTTGGAACTAGGATGAGAATACCTACATGATGGGGTGGTTGGACATGAGTTTCAATGACCCGAGGAGACATGGTAGCCGATTTACTCTTTCGGGCATTAAAAATGAATATTTTAATTGAAAAATAAGAGGGAAAAGTGCTCCATGATTAAAATAATAATAAAATAAAACTCTAGAAAGATCCATGAGATATATAAAAGAAAAGGAGGAGGCCATTGAGGAATTCTTTCTTGTATGTGAGGTTGAGAACTCGATTCTCTACTCCATTGGTAGCCCCAGGACGGAAACCCTCAGGTGTATTTTTGAGTGTTGGACGAAAACCCAACTCTTTTTTAGGAGACTTCATTCAGGAGTTTCGCAGAGCTTTAGGGATATTGGAGTGAGGATCATTCATATTTTCAGTTGGGGCTTCATTGATTTTTATTTGATTTAATGGCAGTTGTTGCCAGAGGGAGAGTGCAGCAGTTCAGTTTTGGAAGCCAATGCAGTGCAGCAGATCCTTGAGGTTGGATTACATCTCAGTTATGTCAGCTATTTATCTTTCCCGCATGTAAAGCCCAGTTTATGTTATGATAAAGCTGAGATTATTTACTGCATCATTGTGTTATTGAATTGCATGAACTTTATATGTTTTATTTTACATGGAAATCTTCTGTTAGATGGATGATAATTTTATGGGAAATTTGGGGTTAAGTGAATTTCGAGAATTTTTGTTAGAATATCCCATTTGGGATATTATAGTGGTATCAGAGCTTCAAACTTGGATCAACCTATGGATTTCCAATTTTCAGTTGTAGCTATTATGGTTCGGGATTATTCCGAGAAAAAATTGTGTTGGCCATTCTATACGAGTTTTATTGTGGGAACCATAGATGGATTTGCAAAACGACAAATTTGGCCAAAATTCTAGAGTTGAGGGCCAACATAGCAGTGCAGTAGATTATCTTGGAGGCCAACTTTCATCTTAGCTATTTTGGTTAGAAGGGCCTACGCAGTCATTAGAGGAGGTTCATTTGTGGGAGCTGCATTGGTGGGATTTTAGAGCTGGGGTGTTGGGAGATTGATAGGAGAGCCATTTGAGGAGGTTAACTGGGATTTTGGAGAGCAATGATTGACAGTAGTGTTGATTTTTGTAGCATCGGAAAGTGTTCCAAGTCTCAAACTTTGTAAGGAGGCTTGGATAACAACATTCCAAAGAACCCAGAAACAATTTGTCGAAATTCCACTCGGTTGAAGAATTATTAAAATAATTAATTATTTTAATGGAGACCCTAAGTCCAAACTTAGGAAAAGGAAATAATTAACGGGCATTAATAATTCAGAATGTGAATCTTCTAGAAAACATGGATCAAGTCAAGATTTAATCTTAGCCATTGATTAATCTTTTAATCTGGGCCATTGGTTCTCCAATAGGAAGATTATAAAAGAAGGCTTGAGGGTCACTCGGAAGACAAGCCGGGCACACACTCAGTACCCTAAGGAGATCCATTCTAATGTAGAATTCGATTTCAGTGGGAGAGTTGTAGGGCGAGAAGTTGCAGAAGAAGGAGGAGGTCAGGAGTGATCGAGATCAGGGTCAGAGAGCAGTTTTGGGTCACTGAAGGTAGCTTAAGGCTACAGCGCAGAGACCCCACGCAGTCTCCATGTAGATTCATGCAGTCCAGCTCTGGGATTGCGCAAAGAATCACGTAGACTGACGCAGGGGCTTGCAGGGGCTGATCTGGGTGTCAGATATTTGTCCGAGAAAGCTAGGCATTCAGTCTCAGGTGGTTCAGAATTTATCTGCCAAATATTTCCCTGTAAAGATATCATTTTTTGAAGAAATAACAAAACCCTCATCTGCTGCACCGGTTTTCCCACATTGGGTTTTTTCGGGGACATATGTCCAAAATAACTGTGTATATGTGATTGATTCTTGTGCTTATGTTCTCTATTGTTTATTTCTCTGCATATATAATTTTGAATGTTGCAATAGTATTTATTTCGATATTTGTCAGAGATTTCTGAATAATAACTTATTGAAATAATAAGTAGAAGAAATAAATCAATCACTGCAACTGGTTGAGAATTTTCACATGGTATTAGAGCTAAAGATGAATAACAGAGAGGGGGCATCTATCGGTGAACAAATATCTATGCAGTTCTATAGGGCAACAACGCAGAAGGGTTCATGCAGTTCTCTAGAAGGGGGGGAAGCATGATAGAACGGATGGACCATGATAAATCTGTATTGGTATCCAAATTAGACGAAGATTTTGCTTGTGTATCAAGCACTACGTCCTCAGATGTCTGGGATATTGACAATGGAGCATCTGCCCACATGAAAGGAGTACGAGACTGTTTTTCCGACTACCAAGAAGAGCAGATGAATTTCAAAATAACCATGGGTAATAAAGCAAAGTGCACTCCCATTGGGAAAGGTACCGTAGTTTTTCAGACCGAGGCAGGGAACATAATCCGGGCCACTAATGTACTGTATGTGCCGGGTTTGGGGATGAATCTACTCTCAGTGTCGTAGCTTCAAAACCGAGGATATGACGTATACTTTATTGGCAATAGAGTCTATGTCAAGCACCCCAGTTAGAAGAAGAAGGCACAAATCGAGGTAAGAAGCAACAAGCTGTACATACTACAAACTACAACTTGATTCCCCAATGGCACTAGTTGGCAGCGCAGATGAAACGGATTTTGTTGAAATTTGGTTACCAGAGGACAGGTGGTTCCCTAAGGCTTTGATCTTTGGCCTAGGGAAAAGTGTCCAAAATAATTTAATTTTTTCTCCTAAAGTGACTTCATAATTTTATAAAGTCAAATCTAATTTAAAAGTGACTTTAAGTGATAAAGTTACTATAGTCTAATTTAAAAGTGACTTTACTAAAGTCAATGTAAAATTAGAAAGGAAAAGTGACTTTGGAAATAAATGACTAAGTGGGTCTTTATTAAAGTGGGGTGAATTAAAAAATAGAAGGTGAGATTTAAATGAGCATTTAATCTCAGCCCTAGATCTAAAGCTATCTCAGCCATTAGATTTAAGGATTCCCCAAAAGTCACTTAGGGTTAGGTTAAAGGAGGAAAAGGAGGGAAAAGGTCATTCATTCTTTCATGAGCAGATTGGGAGAAGGAGAAAATGAGAGCAAGGGAGATTTCTGAGTAGTGAGGAGAAAGAGGGCAGCTGATAGAGACTTCAACAAAATCCGTACAGCAGCAAAGAGGCACGGTTTCCAAGGCAAAAATCCGTACAGCAAGTGTTGGGCACATTTTTCGAGAGAGAGAGGCACAGTTTTCAAGGAAAACTGTACAACAGCTTCAGCATTTATTTCTGGGCAGATTCTAAGCACGAAAATCGAGGAGAGAGACTGCTGGTTGGTGGCACGAATTTCCAGAAATTTGTACAGCAGTCGTACATCAGCTTCGGCACAGATTTCGAGGCAAAGGAGCACAGAAATCGAGGAGGAGGGTTTGCTGTCAAATCCGTACAGTCCATACAACAGTACGGTTGTACAGCTGGGCACAAAAATCGAGAAGCTCATTTCAGCATTTAATGCTGTCATAAAGCTGTAAAATTTCTGTTTTGGGTTTTTACTGTTTTGCATGTTTTCCAAGGCGGAGTGAATGCATGGAAATCGAGATAAGTGCTGTTGTTTAGTTGCTGAAATTTTTGCTGTAATTTCTGCCTCACTGTAAAAAGCATTTTCAGAAATAAGAAGGAGCTCTCAAACTGGTTTTCCCCAAGAGTTGTAGGGGGTTTTTCCAGGGTCATGTTGACCAAAAATATCAGTGTTCAAATGTGTTGAATGACTGTTACAGCTTGCTGTGTGTTTTGTTTTTTTTCTGCAGTTTCAACATTCTATAAAAGTTTTCCATAATTTGTGTTTCAGCAAAGTAATTTCTGTTTCAGCAAATAAAAATTATTTTTTGATTATTGAATGAAAGGATATGGGAAAGGGCATTTAACTAAAAGGAGAAATAAGTGATACTGAAACTGGGGTGGGAAAATAGAAAATTTCTACATGGTATCGGAGCTTGAGTGCTGAAAGTGCAGTTTGGGACAACAAGGAGAAAAATACAGCCTGTTGATTTTTTCACTTAGAAAATTCCAGCAAGCTGATTTTTCACAAACAAATTTTTTATCTTTACTACAACAGTGCTATTTTTCAGTTTTAGGACAGCAGGATGTCATTGGGATTGAGGATAGAGGATAGGTTGGATGGGCATACCAATTACAACGTTTGGAAGGAGAGAATGCAAAGTATCTTTGAGGTGGCAGAATTCTGGGATATCATGGTTCATACCACACAACAGCCTGTTAATGTGCCTACTGATGCTACTCAGTTGGCAGCATATAATAGGAAGAACAACAAGGGTAAGAGACTGATTCTAGACGGAATCAAAGACCATTACATTCCTCATGTGAGAGGAAAGAGAAATGCTCATGAGATGTGGATAGCATTGTCCAATCTCTACCAAAGTACCAATGAGAACCCAAAAGGTCCCGAAGGAGAAGCCGAAAACCATTAAGATGGGTAAGATCGATATGAAGCCGGATATTCCGTCAAAGATTACTAATGTGAGAGATGAGTTGGCAAGAATTGGAGAGGTCATTCACCCCACCGAGTTGGTGCGGATAGCTACACTTATTGATGGATAGCGGGAAGGGGAATGGCCTCTCTAGTTCATGGATGAACTTTGTTGATGGAGTTTGTGCACGTGAGACCCTTCCCACATGGGAGAGGTTTTGGGATGATTGCATTCAGACAGAGATCAGGAAGGTCAGCTTGGGGCAGCCAAGCCAGTTGAGCAGGATGAGGATGTAGCACTATTGGCAGGAGGAAAGAAAGGCAAAGGGAAGAAGCAGGCTTCCACAAGCAATGGTGGGGGCAAAGGTAAAGGTAAAGGTAAACAGGGTAACACACAGAAGGACTATTCCAAGCTGAAGTGTTGGAATTTTCAAAAGATGGGACACTATGCAGTTGTGTGTCTGGAGAAGAAGAAGAAGAAGGGGAAGAACCAGAGCATGGAAGCTTCAACAGAGGTTGAGGAATTTGCAGATCGCTTTGACCATGAGTTTGGGTTCATTGCATGTGAGTCCTCTAGTGCAGGATCACCTGCCACAGAGGTTCAGAGGGAGCATGCATTTCCCTCGACTAGCGGAGCATCTTTGGGTATCCGGTATGTGGACAAGGGGGGCTTCACGTCATATGACAGAGTCCGTGAGTACTTCTCAGAGCTGTGAGAGAGTCACTCGATAGCAGTGTAGTACTCGGTGATGACAAAGTTGTTAGAGTGCTGTGGGGAACACTCGACATTTCGCAGGAGTCTAAACCTCCCTTTGAAGGTGTCAGATGCTCTTTATGTGCCAGGGATGAAGAAGAACCTCATATCCGTCTCAGCATTGGAGGATAGAGGATATGAGATATTGTTCAGGAGAGAACATGTGCTTATATATCCCAAGGGTGCTCCAGCTGATTCAGCTAGAGTGATTGGTGTACGCCATGCAAAGGTGTACAAGTTTGCATTTTAGCCCCTTTTGGCATTGAGCAGTAGTACCGACAACAGAGCTAGCAGTTCAGAGCTGTGTGAGATTTGGCACCGCAAGATGGGGCACATGTATCATGGAACCTTGAGGACATTGCAGGAGATCACTACAGGCGTGTCAGATTTCAGTATTGATCACTTTGATACGTGCAGAGGATGTGCTATGGGCAAGTTTGCCAAATCCCCTTTTCCTAGCAATGACAACAGAGCGACTGGGATACTTGATTTGATTCATTCCGATGTGAGCGGTCGGATGTCTCATGTTTCCTTGAGTGGATATGAGTATTATGTTTTATTCATTGATGATCACTCTAGGAGGACCTGGATTTATTTTTTGAAGACCAAGAGTGAGGTCTTCAAGCGGTTTCGTGAGTTCAGAGCTCTTGTGGAGACAATGCATTGGAAGTTGGAAGATCGGGGTCCCCGAGGCTCCGACAATGGAGGAGAGTACACCCTTGGAGAGTTTGTTGACTATTGTACGGAGGTAGGCATTAGGAGGGAGTTCACTGTTCCTTACAACCCCCAGCAGAACGGGGTTGCGAAGAGGAAGAACAGATCCATCGGAGGGGCTGCCAAAGCCATGTTGCATGATCAGGGGTTGCCATTGTTCCTTGTACAGAGGCTCGCAACATTTATTTATTTGCAACAAGAGTCCGCATCGTGCCTTGGGGCACGTGACTCCAAAGGAGGCTTTTTCGAAGAAGCTCGATATTGGTCATCTTCATATTCTGGGTGCATCACATACTCCTACATACCCAAGGAGAGGACCAAACTAGAGCCCACCACTGCAGTGCATTCAGGCTACAAGTGAGACCTCAGCGACTTTTCGGATTTTATATTCGCAAAGAGGAGAGTTGTTGTCGCGATGGGTTCGAGGAGGATAGGGCCTTAGGAGGTCACGGGAGTTAGAGTATCTAGATTAGCTGCATCTCAAGAAGAACTGAAATGGCCATTGGGATCCGGGGTATGTGAGGATCCGTAGGTACATCTATGACGCATGTCAGTCCGTCTCGGAAGGCGGCTCACAGTCGTAGGGGTGGTGCTTCGGTTCTGCAACATGCAAAGTGTCTACTGCAGCAGCTTCATCAGGGAGTCCACTGATGGACAGTTCACACGGTACCTCAGCTTCTACAGGTTCAGGTGCAGGCAGGAGGACAGCAGACAGACAGTCAGAAGTTCAGGCTCCTGATGATGAGGAGGAGGAGGAGTTTCATTCTCCAATGGGAGAAGTATGCTCAGGGAAGAGGAAGCCGAAGTGGCTTCAGGAGACCTTGAGAGAGGCCACATCTGTTGTTGGGCCTAAGAGGCCGATCAGAGAGAGCAGACCACCTGAGAGGTTTTGTAGCTATATGGCAATGGCTACCAACATCCTTGACTCTGAGCCTTCTAGCTATGAGGAGGAATCTAGCCAACAGGTCCGGAGAGAGGCCATGCAGGAGGAGTATTCTTCTATCATGAAGAATGATGTTTGGGAGGTGGTGCCGAGGCCTGAGGGCAAATCCGTGGTTACTTCCAGATGGCTTTACAAGGTAAAGCATGTTGCAGATGGCAGCATTGAGAAATTCAAGGCAAGGTTTGTGGCTAAAGGGTTTTCCCAAGTAGAGGGAGTAGATTATGAGGAGACCTTTGCTCTCGTGGCTCGATATACTTCGATTCGATCCATTATATCGATAGCAACAAATATGGGTTGGAAGATCCACCAGATGGATGTGAAGACCACATTTCTCAATGTCTTCATACAAGAGGAGGTGTACATTGAGTAGCCACAGAGCTTTGAGGTGCATGGGAAGGAGTCCCATGTGTGCAGACTGAAGAAGGCCCTTTATGACCCGAAGCAAGCTCCCAGTGAGCTTGGTACATGCCAGATAGATACATAATTTCTGTGTGGATGGGTTTCTACAAAGAGGAGCCTCATTCCGTGTTGTATGGATGACTTAGTCATTACAAAAGCAGAGAGAGACTTATAGAGCACCGCAAGAGAGATCTCGCTTACGGGAGTTTGAGATGAAGGACATTGGCTTGATGCATTACTTCTCTTTGGGTTTGGAGGTGTGGCAGGAGGAGGGGCATTTCTTCCTGGGGCAAGGGAAGTATATTGTGGACATCCTTGGCAGATTCCACATGGAGGATTGTAGACCCATGTCGACACCGATGATCACCAACTGGAAGAAGTTTCACGCTTCAGATTCCGAGTTGGTGGATCCCACTTTTTATAGACAACCGATTGGTTCCTTGATGTATTTGGTCAACACTAGGCCGTATATTTTCTTTTCCATAAATAACATGAGTCGGGACACAAAATCCTTGGAGCCTAGGAAGGTTCAATGGGTAATGCGAGAAACACATTTTAAGGTACTATAGGGACAAAGGGATTGGTGGTCTAGATTATAGGCAGGGGGATGGAGTGAGATTGGCAGGTTACACTGATTTTGATTGGGCAGGTTGTGCTTCTGATAGGAAGAGCACTTCAAGATGTTGTTTTGGGTTGGGTTCGGCAGTGGTGTCGTGGTTCAGCCAGAAGCAGCAGTCAGTAGCATTGAGTTCAGCGGAAGTAGAGTACATGGCAGCCAATCTAGCTAGTTGTGAGGCCATTTGGCTTCGCAAGATGTTGTTTGGCTTATTTGGCCAGCCGTTGAGACCTGATTTATCGTGATAATCGTGAGTTGCATTAAACTCACTAGAGAATCCATATTTCATGACAGTCAAAGCATATCTGGACTTCACATCATTTCATCGTAGACTATGTTCAGAAGCATTGAAGCATGATGAGCAAGCAGGCTATTCTTACCAAAGCCTTACCACGGGGCAAGCATGTCTACTTCAGAGACAAGATGGGTGGGTGAGGAACACTTCCTCTGCAAGAGGGAGTGTTGAAATCTGAGCACGAGATGATGATCCTCCTTGGCAGCTTTGATCTTTGGCCTAGGAAAAGTGTCCAAAAGATTTTAATTTTTCTCCTAAAGTGACTTTATAATTTTATAAAGTCAAATCTAATTTAAAAGTGACTTTAAGTGATAAAGTTACTAAAGTCTAATTTTAAAGTGACTTTAATAAAGTCAATGTAAACTTAGAAAGGAAAAGTGACTTTGGAAATAAATGATTAAGTGGGTCTTTATTAAAGTGGGGTGAATTAAAAAATAGAAAGTGAGATTTAAATGAGCATTTAATCTCAACCCTAGATCTCAATCTATTTCAGCCATTGGATTTAGGGATTCCCCAAAAGTCACTTAGGGTTAGGTTAAAGGAGGAAAAGGAGGGAAAAGGTCATTCATTCTTTCATGAGCAGATTGGGAGGAGGGAAGGAGAGCAAAGGAGATTTCTGAGCAGTGAGGAGAAAGAGGGCAGTTGATAGAGACTTCAGCAAAATCCGTACAGCAGCAAGGAGGCACAGTTTCCAAGGTAGAAATTTGTATAGCAAGTGTTGGGCACATTTTTCGAGGGAGAGGCACAGTTTTCAAGGAAAATCGTACAACAGCTTCAGCATTTATTTCTGGGCAGATTCTGGGCACGAAAATCGAGGAGAGAGACTGCTGGTTGGTGGCACGAATTTCTAGAAATTCGTACAGCAGCCGTACAGTAGCTTCAACACAGATTTCGAGGCAAAGGAGCACGAAAATCGGGGAGGGTTTGCTGTCAAATCCGTACAGTCCTTATAGCAGTACAGCCATACAGCTGGGCACGAAAATCGAGAAGCTCATTTCAGCATTTAATGCTGTCATAAAAGCTGTAAAATTTCTGTTTTGGGTTTTTACTGTTTTGCACGTTTTCTAAGGTGGAGTGAATGCACAGAAATCGAGATAAGTACTGTTGTTTAGTTGCTGAAATTTTTGCTGTAAGTTCTGCCTCACTGTAAAAGGCATTTTTAGAAATAAGGAGGAGCTCTCAAACTAGTTTTCCCCAAGAGTTGTAGGGGGTTTTTCCAGGGTCATGTTGACCAAAAATCTCAGTGTTCAAATGTGTTGAATGACTGTTTCAGCTTGCTGTGTGTTTTGTTTTATTTCTGCAGTTTCAGCATTCTGTAAAGTTTTCCAGAATTTGTGTTTCAGCAAAGTAATTTCTGTTTCAGCAAATAAAAATTATTTTTCTGATTGTTGAATGTAAGGATATGGGAAAGGGCATTTAACTAAAAGGAGAAATAAGTGATACTGAAACCGGGGTGGGAAAACAAAAAATTTCTACAGATTTGAATGAGCTATGGCACAGAAGAATGGGGCATTTGCATCATGGGGCATTGAGAACTCTCCAGAACACTATCACAGGTGTTCCAGAATTGAGCACCAAACAAGATGATGTTTGCAAGGGATGCATATTGGGGAAATATGCCAAGGCAGCATATCAGAGAAGCAATAATAGGGCCAAGGGTGTGTTGGATCTAATACACTCAGATATCTGCGGGCCGATGTCCACGAGAGCTCTTAGTGGTGCCGAATATTTCTTCACCTTCATTGATGACCATTCCAGGAAAACCTGGATCTACTTCTTGAAGAGCAAGGATGAAGTGTTCAGTCGATTTAAAGCGTTTAAAGCTCTAGTAGGAAATCTGACAGGGAAGCAGATCAAGTTATTGTGATCAGATAATGGAGGTGAATACATAGATAAAGAATTCACCGGATTCTGCAAGAGGGAAGGCATCAAAAGAGAATGGACAACTCCATACAATCCGGAACTGAATGGAGTGGCAGAAAGGAAGAACCGGACTATTGTTGAAGCAACCAGAGATATGTTGTATGACCAAGACATGCCCAAATTCCTATGGGTTGAAGCGTGTAATACAGCTGTCTACATTTAGAACAGAACTACTCACACTGCACTAGGAAAGATCATGCCAGAAAGTGTCTTCACTGACATCAAGCCCGAAGTGAGTCACTTTAGGATCTTTGGCAGTACAGTTTACTATCATGTTCCCAGTGAGAAGAGGAAGAAGTTGGAGATGACCGCTGAAAGGGGGTATTTAGTAGGATACAGTGAGAATGCAAAGGCTTATCGCATCTACATTCCTGAGAGCAGGAAAGTAGTGGTGCGAAGAGATGTGAAATTTATGGAGGAGGAAGCCTTCAGAAGATCACGAGAACTGCCTTCTGTTACACAGTCAGAGGAAGACCCTCTGGTCCAGCCCCAACAACCAAGAGCAGATTTAATTGCCTCTCCAAGGCATAGTGATCCAAAGGATGGGTCTCTTGAGGATTTGCAAGAAGGAGAGACGGTAAATCCACCCACCACCAGTGGAAGAACGAGCAGGGAACTTCGACAGATTCTGAAGGATGTAGAGGATTTTGTTGGAAATCCCAGGAATGAGAAGAGAGAGTGTAAGCAGCCTGAGAGCTATCAAGCCTTGGTTGCTCAAGTTAGAGAACCCTCCAGTTTCCGAGAAGCTGCTCAGCACCAGGTATGGGTTGATGTAATGGCGGAAGAGTATATTTCCATCATGATAAATGATGTCTCGGAAGTAGTACTCAGACCACAGGAGAGATCTGTTGTAGGATCCAGGTGGATCTACAAGATCAATCATGCTACAGACGGCAACATCAAGAAATTGAAAGGCAGGTTCGTGGCTAAGGGGTATGCTCAGAAGGAAGGAATAAACTACGAAGAAACCTTCGCCTCGGTAGCCAGATACACATCTATCAGGTCCGTGATATCCCTTATTGCGGAGATGGGATGGGAAATTCACCAGATGGATGTCAAGACGACATTCTTGAATGGTGTGATAGAAGAAGAAGTGTATATAGAACAACCGGATGGCTTTGAGACACATGATCAAAAAACTCATGTGTGCAGATTGAAGAAATCATTATATGGATTGAAGCAAGCTCCCAGAACTTGGTATGGTCGAATTGACAGCTATCTGCAGAAGATGGGATTTGTCAAGGGTGATGCATATGCCAATCTCTACTATCTAATAGTAGGGAGTGAGCCATTGATACTGGTATTGTATGTGGATGATCTGTTCTTGACAGGATCATCAAGGCTCATCACAGATTGCAAGAAGAATCTAGTTGAAGAGTTTGACATGAAGGATTTGGGACAAATGCACTATTTTCTGGGGTTGGAAGTTTGGCAGCAGGATGGGGAGATCTTCCTTGGTCAAGGAAGATACACTACAGAGATTCTGAAGATATTTCAGATGGAGGATTGTAGATCCATGACCACTCCAATGATTACCAACTGGAGGAAAATTGACACATCCGATGATGAGGAAGCTGATCCTACGCTGTATAGATAGCTCATAGGGTCATTGATGTATTTGGTAAATACAAGGCCAGACATCTGTTATGCTGTTAATACCCTAAATCAGTTCATGGTAGAACCGAAGAGGGCACATTGGGCAGCAGCCAAGCATGTTCTCAGATACCTTCGAGGAACAGTCGATCTTGGATTGATGTACACTTGTGACAATGATGTTAGGTTGAGTGGTTTTAATGATGCAGATTAGGTAGGAAATTCAGTTGATCGGAAGAGTACCAGTGTGTACTGTTTCAGTCTAGGATCAGGAATGACTTCCTGATGTAGTAGGAAACAGAAGTCCATGGCACTGAGTTCAGCATGTTGACTTCTATAGCATCAGAAAGTGTTCTAAGTTTCATTTTTGGTAGAGAGGCTTAGACATCAGTTATCCAGAGAACCTAGAAATCGTTTGTGGAAATTCCACTCGGATATGACTTTATTAAAATAATTAATTATTTTAATGCAGACTCTAAGTATAAACTTAGGGAAATTAAATAATTAAAGGGTATTAATAAAGAAGAGTGTGAGTCTTCTAGAAGACGAAGATCAAGTCATCTTTTAATCTGAGCCATTAATTAAAGATATAATCTTGGCCATTGATTCATCAGCGAGAAGACTATAAGAAGAGACTTGAAGGCCATTTGGAAATCAGCCGGGGACACTCTCAGTACCCGAAGGAAATCGTTTTTGAAGCAAGGGAAATCGATTTTAGTGGGTGATTTTGTAGAGGCTGGGCTGCAGAAGCAGAAGGAGGGAGGAGTCAGTTATTGGGAAGCAGAACTCAGGAGGGTGAAGGGAAGGGTGAGCTGATCCGCGGCAAGAACCCCTCCATGCAGAATCATGCAGTCAGAAGAGGGACTGCGCAGAGCATTCACGTTGGATAACGCAGAGGGTGAAGGAGGTCACCCTGAGGGTCCAAAATTTGTCTGAGAGGTCTAGAAAATTCAGCCAAGTGTTTGCTAATTTTTCTCTGCTCATCAGACTCCTGTAAATGTACTTTCCGTTTCTGATGATAAATATAAAACCCTCATCTGCTGCACCGGTTTTCCCACATTGGGTTTTTCCGGGGACAATTGTCCAAAAACATCTGCGTTCATATGGTTATTTTTGTTGTGCTATTGGTGTAAATTATCTTTCTGTTCTTATGCTCTTAGCAATGGTGAAGAACTGCAAATGTCTTTATTTCAGAATTTACTGAAGCATCTGTAAATAACTTATCTCATAAGTAGGAGAAATAAACCAAGTATTGCAGAAATATTTTCCTCTTGGAAATTTCACATGGTATCAGAGAAAAGGGCTAAAAATAGGAAGGGAGGATCTGCTATGGACCAAAGGAAGGGTTCACGCAGTCAAAGGGACTCACGCAGTCCTCCAGAGCATGCAAAAATGCAGAGAGAACATGACATGAAGGTGCTGGTATCCAGACTAGAGGAGGATCTTGCCTATGTGTCAAGCACAACTCCTGCAGGTGTTTGGTATATTGACAGTGGAGCATCTGCTCATATGACGAGGGTTTGAGAATGTTTTTTGAGCTATCAAGAAGAGCATATGAATTTCCAAATAACTATGGGAAATAAGGCAAAATGTACCCCCATCGGGAGAAGTACCGTAACATTTCAGACGGAGAATGGCAACAAGATTCGAGCCACGAATTTTTTGCATGTACCAGGGTTGGGGATGAATTTACTCTCGGTGTCTCAACTTCAGAACAAGGGCTATGACGTATACTTTATTCAAGATAAGGTGTATGTCAAACACCCTAACTAGAGAAAAAAGGCACAAATCG
Source organism: Pinus albicaulis (assembly GCA_034641835.2). Classification (NCBI taxonomy): domain Eukaryota; kingdom Viridiplantae; phylum Streptophyta; class Pinopsida; order Pinales; family Pinaceae; genus Pinus; species Pinus albicaulis. The sequence goes on from CM076572.1 coordinate 496,852,329, forward strand.
GAGTAAGGAGTCAAAAGCCGTATAAGCTCTAGCTTGAATCTCCGGTGGCCCTGATCGACAGCACAAATGACAGAGATCTGAATGAGTTATGGCACAGAAGGATGAGGCGTCTACATCATGGAGCCTTGGGGATTCTCAAAAATACTGTCATAGGGGCTCCTGAACTCAGCACAAAGAAAGAAGAAGTTTGCAGGGGATGCGTACTAGGGAAGTACATAAGGCAGCATTTCCAAGAAGCAGCAGCAGAGTCAAAGGTGTATTAGAGTTAATACATTCTGATATTTGCGGTCCGATGTCCACAACAACTCTCAGTGGGGCAAAGTATTTTGCCACCTTCATTGATGATTATTCCAGGAAAACTTGGATCAATTTTCTGAAGACCAAAGATGAAGTCTTTAATCAGTTTAAAGATTTCAAAGCATTGATGGAGAACTCTACAGGAAAGAAGATCAAGAAATTGAGGTTAGATAACGGTGAAGAATATATCGATAAAGACTTCACAAATTTCTGTGCATAGGAAGGCATCAAGAGAGAGTGGACAACTCCTTACAATCTAGAACAAAATGGAGTTGTAGAACGGAAGAATCGTGTTGAACCCTTGATTAAACTGAGAGGGGGGGGGGGAGGGCTGAATCAGTTTAATGCAGTCATGGTCTTGTAAAACTTTCTTTTATACTTATTTACATCTTCATTTTGTGATCAACTTAATATACAAAGGAACACCAATCTTAATAAGTGAACAACAGGTATTAAGCAGATTAAATACAGAGTTTCAACACATAATCATCATGCATATAGACAACAAATATAAGTGGAAACCTATAAGGGAGAAAACCACATCTTATTATTGTTGTGATGCAAAGGCAAGCTCCAACTCCCTCTCACCACTGATTTTCTGTAGGCTCCAACCTACAGGAGGCTACTACCTCGATTCTACAAGCTACAACTTGCAAGGAAGCTCTAACTCCCATCTATTTTCTGCAGGCTACAACCTATAGGAGGCTCCTACCTCAGCCAGCTACAACTGGACTTCTATCAAGCTACAACTTGACATGGAAGCACCAACTTCCTCACTGTACAATAAAATCATATGCTGATTTACCTACATATCAGCTATGTTTTCCTCCTTTACTGCTGTCCTTCCAGCCTTCAAATTTGCTTTATATCATCTCTGTATCTTCACAACTCCTCTCTCTGCTCCTTCATCTTCTTTCACTGTCTCACCCATTTCTTCATTCTCTCAACCCTTTTATACATATGCTGGTAACATTATTTATAGGGATCACCTCATAACTGTTTGCATTCCACAGGGAATTCGAAATGAACAGGTATGACTCTTTGCCTTCCCCCTTCTCATTTTCTTGTCTAGCACTTTCAGAATAATATAACATAATGTATTACAGTGGAGTTTTTCCTTGCCTACGGAGACTTGCCTTTGCATCACATACAATAAAAATAATTAAATCATTTACATTTATAGATACAATAATACATTTCACTCAGCCCCTTCAACTCTTGGTTCGCCATACATTTGTCTTTTCTGCTGCTGTCACTGTCTTTTTTAGTTTCTACTGTTATAGTCTAGCTCTGCTGCATAACTGCTCATTTTGTCTGACTTGACCCATTCCATTGTGTTTCTAATAGTGTCCTCATATCTCCTTTTTCCCAACCATGCCTCTTTTTCTTGTGCCCACAGCATTCAACCTTTACGGCTCTTCTAAACATCTAGTTCTGCTTTTTTCTCTGTGTCGGGTCTTTACTCGAGCCTTTCTTCCCGTGTTCATACTTTCTTTTTGTTTTACGTTATAATCCTCCTTTTGCTCTTCGAAACGATTTCCAAAGGAAAATCCACATACTCCCGAACTTGAAATGCTTTAGGCTTCAGTTTTGGTCTTCATCGCGTCCGTTCCCTTTATCGCACTTTGGCGTTTCAAATGTTCTTTGCTATATGGCTCCTTTTCTTTCCGATGCGATTTACAAAGGAAAATCACATACACCTGGACTCGAAATCTCTTAAATTATGGTTCTGAGCTGCATCACATCCGGCTCCTTTACACTTCGCGGTATGCGATGGACTTTGCATCGTCGATGCACGATGTAGTGCTTTGTCGCCACATGTCTCTTTACATCGGCACATCGCATCGCTTCTATCCTTCGCATCGCATTCCTCGCATCGCATCGCCTCGCCACTTCGCGGCATGCGATGGAATTTGCATCGCTGATACGTGATGTAGCGTTGTGCCGCCACGTGTCTTTTCGCATCGGCACATCGCATCCAACGCTCGCATTGCATCGCCAATTCTACGACTTACGAATTCTTATCATATGAACATCGCCGATTGCGATATCCGATATGCGATGGGTCCCACTCCTTTGATCATTCCGCCCTTTTATATACTTTGGTTCAAACACAAGATATCAACATTATAATATATATATCCGAGCCCACAGAATTCCTGACGGTCAATCTTACTTTTCAAGAAAATATGGTTATAAACCATGATAAACCCGTCTTATGAAATTCAAACCGATATATCGACTTTGGTTAAAATACCAAAGAAGCCAATAATATAAATACACTCGGGTCCCACAACAATTGTCAATGCATCTTTGCCCGTGATCTATCCGCTTATGATTTCAACTTTAAGGTTTAAAACTCTAACTAAACCATATAATTACTTATGGGCCCACAACTTTATTTCACCGTGCCTCTCCATAATATTTCCAAAGCTTAAACTTTATGTTATAAAGTTAACATAATAATTTATAACTTACCCTTTCCGCCTATCAACAGGCCGCATATATGTCGAGGCATGCTTGCACGTTAAATCACATATGGCTCACAATTTACCATAAGATCATATGCCCATACATCTGACGGCTGACGCCTCATTGCGCTCCAACTCAACAATCCAACGGTTATTGCATAACTAAGATGCATGACATTTAACATACCTTGTTTTAAACCCCGTGCAATTACCGACGCAAACACCGTCGGATCTCCCACAGATCTAATCGGACGGCAATCGCATTCATTCCACCTTCGGAGTTTATCAACCAAAAGCGACGCGAAATGGGTGGTATTGCGCTCGTGACGTGTTGCAATATCATTCGATCGCGTTCGAAATGGGAAAAACCGCCCACAACTCAAAGGCTGTGCGACAACAGTGTCTGGTTTTCTTGAAAACCACTTAACTTGCAAACTTTGTTTTAAATCGCGTTCAAACGTGGATTTTCACCATTTCTTCGTTTAACTTCAATTTCTCATGAAAATCTGCTTTTCATTGCATAACTAAATAAACAAAGACTGATTATCGCTGCGCTCTCAACCAAGGAACCAGAGTTCTAATTTTCTTCTGAATCCTTATTACATAGGTTAATAACTCTCGATGCTACACAAAAAACCATAAATCAATGAATTTTCAAAGGAATAAAACCCTCCTTTCTGCTGCATAACTCAATAACCATAAATAAATTAACACTGCCCAAAAAAAAACTTCTTCCTGTCTAAACCCTCCTCTTGTAGCCTCTGCCACTTTACTTCCTTTCTCTGCAAAAATATCATCTGAATCTGATTTGCTCCCTTTTTCTTGGTGCTGCTCCTTTGTGCTCCTTTGCCATCAATGACAATATTTCCAACAAATCGAACCATAATAGAAGCTGCAAAGGCAATGTTTTAGGACAAGGAGATGCCCAAATTCTTATGGGCAGAGGCTTGCAACACAACAATTTATATTTAGGACAAAGTTCCCAATAGAGCTTTGGCGAAGGTTACTCCCGAAAGTGTGTTCACAGGCAGTAAGCCAGAAGTGAGCCACATCAGGATATTCGGTAGCATAGCATACTGCCACATTCTAGAGGAAAAGAGGAAGAAGCTGGATCAAACTGTAGAAAAGGGTTTTCTGATGGGCTATAGTGAGAATGCAAAGGCATGCCACGTTAGGAAAGTTGTGGTAAGAAGGGTTGTAAAATTCCTAGAGGAGAAAGCCTTTAGGAAATCTCGAGAGATGGCCACAGATACGTAGATTGAGGAAGATCCACTGGTACAGCCTCAACGACCTATGGAAGAGAGGTCCAGTGCCTCTCCAAGGCACAATTTTTCTGAGGGAAGCTCCTCCAACGAAGAACAGGAGGAAGAACAGGTGAGACCGCCCACCACTAATGGGAGACCGATCAAAGAACTCCAACAGATTCTTAGAGATGCAGAAGGATTTGTTGGAGCACCTAGAGAAGGGAAGAGGATAAGGAAACAACCTGATAGATATCAGGCACTGGTTGCTCAGGTTGGAGAGCCTTCTACCTTTTGGGAAGCAGCTCAGCATTAGGTATGGGTAGATGCCATGGTGGAGGAGTATAGCTCCATCATGACAAATGATGTTTGGGAAGTAGTCCCTAGACCACAGGATAGATCTGTTGTAGGATCCAGATGGATCTACAAGATCAAATATGCTGTAGATGGCAGCATAGAGAAATTTGTAATATTCCCAATTAGCAGCAGCTAATTGGAAATATTAATTTTGATTAATTTTTCCTTTATAAAGTTAAAATGAAAATAAAGTGGGAGAAAGGAGAATATAACTCACTCTAAACATAAATTTCACTCCCTAGTAGACACAACGTTGTAACTTAAGTGGGCCAAGGGGGGCAAAGAGACCACGTAGAGAGGGGACCCACTAGAGCACATGGAGGGACTGTGCAGGTTGAGTTGGCAGCGTGGGGCCAAGAGAGGCTACGTTGGAGATAATGGGCCTAGGGTTTGAGAGAGAGGCCAACGTTATAAAAGGAGGAGAGCCTCCTCATTTTGGTCATTCGATGTTTATGATATTGAGCTGGTCACTTCGACTTCTTGAGCACACTGGTTGTTTAGCTAGTCTGCAACACTGTTTAGTGCACCGAGTGTCTCCGTTCGGAGATCTCACCCTCAGCCCCGGGAGACTTCGAGTGCTTGCTCGGGTGAGGTTGTCCCATCAGTATTTTGCAAGAGGATTGGTGTTTGGCTTTTGCGGAGGAGCAATGCATCCATAGACTGCGCAGTCTTGAGAGGGAGGACGCAGTCCATTTCTTGGGAGCTCCGGATTGGGTTTCTTTTGGAGGTTTCGAGCTTTGAGATTGAGAAAGGGGCCAACCCTTGCCTATTGGAGGATTTTGGCAAAGTTTGAGGCAGTATTTTGGTGGATTCCCTTCAATGTCAACGCAGAGCCTTGGAGGATAGCATAGATCCTCAAGGGGGTGATTTTCGGGGGTTGGCCATTTCAGAAACGCTCTCTGGGCTTTTCTGGGTTTGGTGAGTAGAGGTTGATTCCAGAGTTTCAGCTTATTCCGAGTAGGGGAGTAGCCCCAAATACTCATTTGATTCCAGCAGTAGTAGCTACAGGACAATTTTCCAGCAGCTTGGACGCAGATCAGAGAGCATCCATTCCTTTGTCATTCTGAGAGTATTTCTTCACTTGCCTGGTGCAAGTCAAGGTGCCATCACTCTGATTACCTCTTGAACTCATTGCTATTTCTCAGCACAATAAAATGTCTCAGTATTCTCTCTATTTTATGTGTATCTGTTGCATATACTGTTTCTAGCATTTTATGTACTGTTGTATGATCCGCATCACCGCTTGTTTTCCCTTTGAGACATTTCCACTGCTATACCATCTGTTGTGTTTTGCCCATACTCTATAGACAGAGTCTGGTGAGGGCTAGGTAGCCTCTAGATCTCATCCTCTTCTCAGAGGTGAAATATTTGGTAAACGCCCCTCCAGTCCATCTCTAGTTTAGAGTTGACTGTGTTTGAGAGATATCCCTGAAAGGGGATATTACAAAATTCAAAGCAAGATTTGTAGCAAAGGGGTATGCCCAAAAGGAAGGCATTGACTATGAAGAAACCTTTGCTCCAGTAGCACGATACACTTCTATCAGATCCATCATCTCTCTGGCAGCGCAGATGGGATGGGAGATTCATCAGATGGATGTCAAGACTGCGTTCTTGAACAATGTGATAGAGGAGGAAGTGTACATAGAGCAGCCAGAGGGCTTCGAGACACATGAGCATAAGATTCATGTTTGTAGACTTAAGAAAGCCTTGTATGGCTTGAAACAAGCTCCCAGGGCATGGTATGGTCGGATTGATGGCTACTTACAGAAGATGGGGTTCGTCAAGTGATGCAGATCCCAACTTATACTACTTAAGAGTAGGAGATGAGCCGCTTATTCTTGTTCTGTATGTGGATGACTTGTTTTTGACCAGGTCATCCAAGCTCATCAAAGACTGCAAGGAGAATCTGGCAACAGAATTCGACATGAAGGACCTACGGTGGATGCACTATTTTCTTGGTTTAGAAGTTTGGCAACAGGAAGGGGAAATCTTCCTAGGGCAAGGAAGATACACGACAGAGATTCTGAAAAGATTTCAGATGGAAGACTGTAGACCCATGGCCACGCCAATGATTACTAACTGGAAGAAGATAGACACATCAGAGGATGATGAGGCTGATCCCACATTGTACAGACAACTCATCGGGTCATTGATGTATTTGGTCAACACGAGACTTTGGTCAACACAAGACCAGACATCTGTTATGCAGTGAATACCCTCAGTCAGTTCATGGTGGAACCAAGGAGGGCTCATTAGGCAGCAACCAAACATATTCTCATATACTTGAGAGGGACAGTCGAGTATGGGCAAAAGTACACCAAGGGAAATGAGATCCAGTTGAGTGGATTCACAGATGCAGACTGGGCTGGAAGCACAGTAGATCGGAAAAGTACCAGTGGGTGCTGTTTCAGTCTCGGATCACGAATGACCTCTTGGTGCAGCAGGAAACAAAAGTCTGTAGCACCGAGCTTAGTCGAGGCAGAGTACATGGCAGCAAGCACAGCTTCGTGCGAGGCCATATGGCTCCGCAAATTGCTCTTGAACTTACTCAAGAAGCGGATAGAACCGACCAGGATTATGTTTGATAATCAGAGTTGCTTCAAGCTCTCTGAAAATCCTGTGTTTCATGACTGGTCGAAGCACATTGACATTCTGTGTCACTTTATCAGGGACTATGTCCAGAAGGGAGCAGTACAATTGTGATACAATCCTACAGGTGAACAAGTGGCAGATATCCTCACAAAGGCTCTAAGTAAGATTAAGTTCACTTACTTCAGAGAGAAGATGGGGATGGTTGAGAACCCCTTCCACTAGAGGAAAGGGTGGTCTTCAAAAGAAGAGGGAGCTGCAATACGGATGTTGCAGTGACAGGGCAGCAGTACAGGAAGCAGCAGCGTAGAGATGAGGGGCAACAGCCAAGACACCATCAGCGCAACAAATGATGTAGAGTCAGAGCAGTACAATGGTATCTAGCTTAAACACTTTCCTCACTAAGAGGGAGTGTTGATTTCTATAGCATCAGAAAGTGTTCTAAGTCTCATTTTTGGTAGAGAGGCTTAGACATCAGTTATCCAGAGAACCCAGAAATCGTTTGTGGAAATTCCACTCGGATATGACTTTATTAAAATAATTAATTATTTTAATGCAGGGTATTAATAAAGCAGAGTGTGAATCTTCTAGAAGACGAAGATCAAGTCATCTTTTAATTTGAGCCATTCATTAAAGATATAACCTTGGCCATTGATTCATCAGCGAGAAGACTATAAGAAGAGACTTGAGGGCCATTTGGAAATCAAGCCAGGGACACTCTCAGTACTCGAAGGGAATCGTTTCTGAAGCAAGGGAAATCGATTTCAGTGGGTGAGTTTGTAGAGGCTGGGTTGTAGAAGCAAAAGGAGGAGGGAGGACTTAGTTATTGGGAAGCAGAACTCAGGAGGGTGAAGGGAAGGGTGAGTTGATTAATAGCAAGAACCCCTCTACGCAGAATCACACAGTCCAGAGAGGGACTGCGCAGAGCATTCACGCTGGATGACGCAGAGGGTGGAGGTCATCCCGAGGGTCCGAAAATTGTCTGGGAGGTCTAGAAAATTCAGTTAGGTGTTTGCTAATTTTTCTCTGCTCATCAGACTCCTGTAAATGTACTTTCCATTTCTGAAGATAAATATAAAACCATCATCTGCTGCACCGGTTTTCCCACATTGGGTTTTTCCGGGGACAATTGTCCAAAAACATCTGTGTTCATATGGTTATTTCTATTGTGTTATTGGTGTAAATTATCTTTTTGCAAATGTGTTTATTTCAGAATTTACTAAAGCATCTGTTAATAACTTATCTCATAAGTAGGAGAAATAAACGAAGTATTAGAGAAATATTTTCCTCTTGGAAATTTCACACAACAGAGGCAGAGTATATGGCAGCTAGCACAGCTTCATGCGAAGCCATATGGCTTAGGAAATTGCTAGTAAATCTACTCAAGGAGAAAATGGAAGTGACCAACATTTTATGTGGTAATCAAAGTTGCATAAAGCTCTCTGAAAATCCTGTGTTTCATGATAGGTCGAAACGTATTGATATCTGGTCACTTCATCAGGGACTGGGTACAACGTGGAGCTGTTCAGTTGCAATACACTCCAACAGGAGAACAAGTGGCAGACATCCTCACCAAGGCTCTGGGAAAGACAAAGTTTGTTTACTTCCGAGAAAAGATGGGGATGATGTATAATCCCTTCCAGTAGAAGGAATGGAGGATTCAAAATTCAGAGGGAGTTGTAGTATAGATGCAGCAAGTGATAGTGACAGTGTCAAAGGCTACAGTACAAGTGGCAGCAACATAGAGGGTGCTTCAGAGTCAGAGCAGCATGCAGCAGGCATGTTGTTAGAACACTTTCCTCGCTAAGACGGAGTGTTGATTTTTGTAGCATCCGAAAGTGTTCCAAGTCTCAAACTTTGCAGGGAGGCTTGGACAACAAAATTCCAAAGAAACTAGAAACAGTTTGTGGAAATTCCACTCCGTTCAAGAATTATTAAAATAATTAATTATTTTAATGGAGACCCTAAGCCCAAACATAGGAAAAGGAAATAATTAACGGGCATTAATAATTCAGAGTCTAAATCTTCTAGAAAACATGGATCAAGTCAAGATTTAATCTTAGCCATTGATTAATCTTTTAATTTGGGCCGTTGGTTCTCCAACAGGAAGATTATAAAAGAAGGCTTGAGGGTCACTCGGAAGACAAGCGAGGCACACACTTAGTACCCGAAGGAGATCCATTCTGATGTAGAATTTGATTTCAGTGGGAGAGTTTCATGGCTGATTTATTTTAGCTAAACCACTGTTACTTCCATATATGTCGCTGAAACAATGAAGTTTTTAAAACAACTCTTAAATCTTTAATCAACATAGCAGTGCCTCAGTGGGTTGCGATCTAAACCAAAGACCAAAAATATTAAACAATGCAGAAGTTAGTTCCTTGAAACAAAACAATAGACCCTTCTCCAAGGAGGTACATAATTTGTTCCAACAACGACACCCAAGGAATTTACAAAAGGAGAGAGAAGTGGGAAATTGGCTTTATGCACTTGGGATGGACTTAAAGAATGGAAGATCAAAAAATGAATTTCCCATGTTGGAGAAACCGAAATCCTGTCTTTCAAAGATAGAGCAATTTGATTGGAGTTTAAATTGGGCTTTGGAGCCATCCATGCTTGCATTGGTATAAGCTAGATTCTTGGAACATCCAAGTGAGAGAGTCAAGCTTATAACTGCCTCTTGTTTCAGTGATATTTTGAGGATAGCAACACACTTTCCTCCCTACGTTGATGATGTTATGAAGAGATTTTTAAGAGTGATAGTAGAAACTTTTCAGGATTTGGACAACAGTACAGGCTCTACATTTGGAAGGAAGCTTAAGGTTTTAGAAGTCATGGCCATGACCCGGACTTATGAGGTCATGTTTGACCTTGCGTATGCAGACTCCCTCTGCACTACTGAAGTCACATTAGCCCATTGTGCTGAAATCTCTCACGCTGTAGCTGCAATACGTTGTCCTTTCGAAGCCTTCTGCGTTGTTGCAGCTCTGCACTGCGTAAGCAGCTCTGCTTTGTGCTGCTGAAGTCACATCAGTCTCTGCGTTGTTGCTGCTTCTACGCTGCTGGTGCTCTTCTCTGCGTTGTTCCTCCCAGTCTTCAGATCTGCCTCTGCTTCATCTGTGATCTATGCACCCACTTCTCCACTTGTCCCGCTACTGTTTTAAGGCTGCCGTAGCTCGCATGTGATCCAAGAGATGAGCTGCTCAAGGATCGCGCCCTATACTATGTAGTTCCTCTAAATATCCATGTTGCCCCACATTCGTGGTTCATGAGCACTCATGGTTGCATCATCTTCTGACCCATCATTTGCCACAACAACCTTGGAAGAAGAAGCTTCCTTGTCCTTTTTCTTCTGAGGACAATTGCTAGCAAAATGTCCCATTTCACCATACTGGAAGCACTTGATCTTAGATAGATCCTTCTTCTTCTTCATCTTCGTTCTTCACTTTGCTCGATCCAGAGCTGTACTGCTTCTTGGTGAACTTGTGGAGTTCTTCTTGACATAGAATTGCCCACAAGCTGTCCCAATCTAGGAGGTTCGCTCTACCCAAGATACTTTGGACAAAGGTTTCCCACTGATCTGTGACTGCATTGAGAGCAGTACTGACCATCACATCATCTTCCACTTTGGCACCCGTTGCAGTCAACTGATCTCTGATCGACTGCAATCTGAAGAGGAAATGTTCCATGTCTTATCCCTTGGTTATCATGAATGACCTCATCTGTGTCTCCAACAGCATCTTCCTTTGGACAGATTTTCCCTCATATAGTAAGATTAAGGCCTTCCACATCTCATAAGTTGTCTTCTTCTCAGCTAAGTTTGGTACAATATGGTCCTTAATTCCATCCATGATCATCCGCTTGGCATGCCCAACAACTTCCTTATGCTTCCGAAGTAGATCTGGATCGGTCGGCATGGCCAGAGTTTGCTCTACGTGGTCTCTTAGATTATATGCCTCAAGGACTATCAGGATCCTTGCCTTCCAAACTGAAAAGTTGGAGAGGTCATCCAATCTATCTTGATTACGCAGTCCATGAGGAGCCATTTGCTCAGAAATGTGTCAGAACTTCCCTTTCTCTTTGCTAGAGAACTGGATCTAAGGCCCTTGGCGAATCTGGTACCTTCCGCTCCGTCTGACAACTGATTTCCCTCCTTTGAAATCTGCCAAATCAATAATGATTCAACTCTCTTTGATCCTCTGATCAATCTGCAAGTTTCTTTGGCTAGAAAATTTCTGAGAAACTGATCTCCTCCCGCTCTTTGTCACTTGTGCTTAGGCTAAAAATCTGAAATCTTCAGAATCTTGACCCCACCAGCACCTTCTGAATTATGCAGCTAATCTTCAGTCTTTTCTGGATCTGACAGATTCAGATCTGCATCACACTGGTTGGCTTCAAACTAATCCAACACTGTTTCTAAGTTGTCTCTGCACAGTAATTGTGTTGGCTTGCTAAGAGACAGCGTTAGATTGCGTCACCTTTCCCTCTACGTGAATTTGCCTCTGAAAATTGCGTTGCCCCTTCAGATCTGCGTTTCTGCTGCTTTTCCAACTGCTTTCTGCAGCTAGAACTTTCAGTCTCTTGCTGGCGACCCTCCTAGATCTGCAATTGCTCCGATACCATGTGAAAATTTTTGAATCTTACTCTTATGCAGAAATTCTTACTATTCATCTGGTTATGCTCCTCCTACTTAGATAAGTTTTAAATGAATAAATTCAAATTAAAATCGAAGTAAAACACATAACAGATCTTCACCAATTCAGATCTAGAACAAGTACATGCACACATAGACAAAGTGACACAGATATTTTCTGGACAAATAGTCCCCGGAAAAACCCAATGCAGGAAAACCGGTCTTCTGTCTACTGGAGGGTTTTATTATTAAGAAATTTCTGAATACAACAAATCTGGGTTCCATGAAATAATCCCCATAATGTGCTTCCTCCGGCTCTTGTTTCCCTCCGGTTCCAAATGTTAGGAACGTGGGAATGGTGGACCGAGGGGGTGTGTATGCAATGGTAGGCATGTTGGGGTTAAGTGATGCATGTTGCTGCGAAGTGCCAGATCCTTCCCCTAATTGGAAATCCCCTTGGACTCCCTTACCCTTGCTTCCATTTTTATTACAATGACCCATCTCCTCAATGTTCTTCGATAAATCCTTCACGACCTTCAATAGGAGGTGAGAAAACTCCTCCTCTTTGCTCTTTTTGTCTCCCGCATTATCCCCCATGTTTGCTTCTACAACATCCGGTTTTGTTTCCACATGGTCTGGGGTAATCTGCAATTGTCTCTCTCTGCTCCTATACCTCTGTCTCTGGTATGTCATGTTCTGCCTATCCTCCGGTGTGGTAGATTGCACTGCTCCCATAGGCTGAGCGAAGTCTATGAGCTCTGATACCATTATAATATCCCTAAGGAAATTTTACAATAAATCACAGGCATACATAGACATGGAAATACACATAAACGTAAACACATAATCAGAACAACAGATGACACCAAAAAATGTGCTGATGAGCTATTTAATTAATATAAAGAGGTGTCCAATTTAGGTGCTAGAAGGAATGCACCTCTTGCTCAAGGCAAGCTAGAGAAGCCCCAAGTGAAATGTCAAACATCCTCTATCTCTCAATTTTTGCGTCGTTGTATCTCTACGCTGGAAATGCCCAGAAATGGTGTTGTTGCTTGAAATAATCTACTACTAGGGTGTAAATTTATGTAGATGTTCTATGCTTGATGCAACTTTACTTTTACTCCCAATATCAGACAACAATCACATAAACAACGAAGTAAAATGTTGATAGAACATAGCAGTAGATCGACAGAAGACAAGCCAAAAATATATAAGTGTGTTGGTGCGTTACGACGGTCAACAGGATGCTTCAACCAGCAAAGTCTCAACATGGTCAGCTAACCAGCAATGTCACACAACCCTCTAGGACAACCAAACGGTCAAGTCAAAAGTCAACGTTGTTATTCAACGATCAACGCAAATAGCAGCAGCAGCTAGGTCAACGCAGAAAAGTCAAAGTCAACGTCTTGCCTCGGGAATAGTGCCAGAATATGTGGATTTGGAATTGAACTTTTGGGAGAGTTTCAGGTCCTTTTGACCTTCCGTTGACCAAAGTCAACGCAGGTCAAATTTGCTGCAAAAACCCTAGACCGAAATCAGAAATGTGGTGTTGCTGGAATTTTCCCACGTGTGGAGAGAAGAGCCTCCAAGGTCATCGAACCAATCAGATGAGGAGAGAAAAATGTGTGAGGATGGGATGAGTGAAAATGTCCTCCAACATTGATCAATATATATCCATCAGTGAGGGTGTGTGACATAACTGCTAGGGCACAAAACCTTAAGGCCAACCTGCACATATCTTGAATAAATTCAAAATAAATGTTTTTCTCATCGGATCAAGATGATCTTTAGATCGATCTTGCACCTCTCCGAAAGAGTAATCCAATAAAAATATTGGTATCTTCATCTGAGCATCACAACATGGAGTTTGGACCTACTTGTCCAAAATTAACACTCCCTCTCAACTAGGGAGAACTCCATCCACCTGTGCAATCCAAACATCGTGCGTCATCCCGCCGTAACTTGCTTTGCTGGCTTCTTTATCTCATAACAACAATGGGTCAGTCACAAAGACATCATTCCCGACTGACAGATTCAGCCCAGAGGTTCGAAACTTCTATAGGACTCACAAAGAGTCTCATACCAACCTGAAGTTAGTTTACTTGACCTGAAGTCAGTTGGAGGTTCGAAAACTCACTATACTTGATCCCAGATCAAGTGGTTGGACCGTGCCATCCTAGATAGAGAGTACGACGATCTCTGATGCGTCCATCAGTGTTTGTTACTAGTCTCTAACTTTTCTCGCCTCACTGGCCAAATGAGTGGTACTTCCCATGAGCCTTGAACTCAATGGGTAGGATGCATACGGGGCACAGATAATGAGAGGTGAACCAACTCAATCATCACAATGGTGGGGCAGAAGCACGCGAACAAGGTTCGACAAGCCTAGCCTTGTGGTTGCTTATAGTTTCGAGAAGCTATCCCCAAAGCCCCCAGAGCTCCCGGAGCTCATCGTCCAACAAGACCCTCAGCATAGGGTCATTCCACGATACCAAGACTCTCACGGAAGGTTAGGAACTTGACCTTCTCCAGGGGCTTTGTGGGAATATCCGCAACCTGCTCATCAGTTCCTATATGATCGAGCCTTAAGGTGCCTCGCTGTACCATATCCCAGATAAAGTGGTATCTGATATCAATATGCTTGGATCGATCGTGGAACACAGGATTCTCGGACAACCGAATCCCACTCTGGTTATCACAGAGTATCACGGTGGTATCTAGCACATGCCCGAACAGCTCACTGAAGAGCTTTCGCAACCAAACTGCTTCACAACAGGCCATAGTCGCTGCAATGTATTCAGCCTCCGCAGTGCTCAAAGCCACCGACTTCTGCTTCCTGCTCATCCATGATATCGAAGCAAATCCAAGTGTGAAGCAGCATCCCAATGTGCTTTTACGATCCACCACATCGCCAGCCCAATCGGCATCAATATATCCACAGAGTGTCACGCTCCCGACAGTGTATCTCAGCCCATGGTTTATCGTGCCCCAAAGATATCTCAACAGATTCTTGGCACCAACCCAGTTAGTGTGATGAGGCTCAACCATATGTTGACTTAAAGTGTTCACTACAAAACATACGTCCGGACGGGTGTTCACTAAGAACAATAGGGCCCCTATGAGTTGATGATACTCAGTAGGATTTGCTAACACAGGCCTAGCAGCGCTGCCACTCAACTTCTTGAAGTTGAGCTCCATTAGTGTCAACACGGACTTATAGTCCACCATACCAAATCTTTCGAGAAGCTTCATAATGTATTTTCCTTGAGAAAGGAAAATCTTGCCAAGTCTCTGCTAGACCTCCAGGCCTAGGAAGTAATGCATCAGTCCTAGGTCCTTCATCTCGAACTCAGCAGCGAGCTCTCTCTTGCACTGATGAATGAGAGAGTCAGCACCTGTCAGGAAGAGGTCGTCCACATACAGCACCAGAATGAGAGGCTTTTCTCTATCAACCTTGAAGTAAAGGTTTGGATCAGCATTACTACAAGTGAAGCCCAACTTCATTAGGTAGCTATCTATCCTCTCGTACCAAGCTTTGGGTACTTGCTTCAACCAATAGAGGGATTTCTTCAACCTACAGACATGGGTGTCCCGATCCTGGACTTCGAACCCCAGAGGTTGCTCCACATACACCTCTTACTTTATCGCACCATGCAGAAATGCGGTCTTCACATCCATCTGATGAAGACTCCACCCTTGCGTAGAAGCAAGGGCTATGATAGATCAGATGGTGGTATATCGGGCCACAGGTGCAAATATATCATCAGATTTTATGCCTTCTTTTTGAGAGAGGCCTCGGGCAACGAATCTTGCCTTGAACTTTTCAGCACTTCCATCGGATCCATGCTTGATCTTGTAGAGCCATTTCGAGGGAACAACTGCTTTGTCTTCCGGTCTTGGAACCACATCCCAAACATCATTCTTCATTATGGACTCATACTCTTCGTGCATAGTATCTTTCCAGACTTGATGCTTTACGGCTTCCTCAAAAGATCCAGGCTCAGATTGTACAATAGTACTCATGGCTGCTAGATACCCTTGGTATCTATTCGACTTCTTGCTTTCACGGAATGTCCCCCTTGGGGCCATATGTCCCTCAGCATCCTTGAGAGTGTCCCTGAGCCATGATGGTCTCTTCCCTATTGAAGGAGGTGGATCAATCGGGTCCATCGGTCCTTCAGCATCGGGCATCGTCTCATCCTTCGGTTCTTCTTGATTTCCAGGTCTTGCTTCATGATCTTGCTTAGATCTCGGAAGATTGACTACTTTCCTCAGGGAAGCATCTTCGTCAAAGGTGACATCGTTGCATATCTCCACTTCCCTTTGACCAAGCACATAGACTGTATAGGCCTTCGAAGTTTCGTTCTAGCCCACAAACATTCCCTTCTTTCCAGAAGCATCCATCTTGCTCCTCTTCTCTTTCGGCACATGAAAATAAACAGGACATCAAAAAACTCTAAAATGTGAGACATCAGTTTTCTTACCAGAGAAAACCTCTTCGGGAGTTTTGGATTTCAGAGCGGAATGTGGGCATCAGTTTTGTAATGTACACAACAGTGTTCGTAGCTTCTCCCCACAGAAACTTCGGGAGACCCTGGTCACATAGCATGGCACGAGCAGCTTCCACTATGGTCCTGTTATTTTGTTCAACAACGCCCTTATGCTCAGGAGTACAGACAGTTGTGGTCTCCCTCTTAATGCCAGCTTCTCTAGAAAAATTCTTGAACTCGTTCGTCTCATATTCAGTACCATTATCAGTCCTCAATATCTTGATCTTCTTCTCTATCAGATTTTCCACCAAGGCTTTGAAGGTACGGAACCACATGAAAGCCTCATCCTTCTTTTTCAAGAAATATATCCAAGTTTTGCGAGAGTAGTCATCTATGAATGTCATATAATAAGAACATCCTCCCAAGGATGTCATGGGCAGCATCCTAGACAGATCAGAATGTATCAATTGCAAGACATTAGATGTCTTTGTGACACTTGAGGAGAAAGGTCCCTTTGTATGCTTTCCTTCGACACAACCCTGACATACACCTTCATGATTATTTGAGAACTCGAGCATCCCCGTCACCACCTTCCTTGCTTCGGGAAGGGCCTTGTAGCGAAGGTATCCAAACCTTTGGTGGCATAGTTCAGTCTGTCAAATAGTATCACACGTCATTGCTCCTAGTGGACTTCCTCCAACCTGGTAGAGTGTCTCAACTCTAAACCCAATCGTGATAGCTTCCTTGAAGCTCTTCTTTCAGATGCGCAACTTCTAATCAATGAATGCCACATTGAAACTTTTGTCTTCCATGGCCGATATAGACACAAGGTTCTTCTTCAAATTAGGTACATAGAGTACATATTGCAAGTGGAGGACTTGACCTTGAGACAAGTGGAGGGTCACAATCCCTATCCCTTTCACAGGATATGTGGCATTGTCTCCAAGGATAATTTCCAGATTAGTATCCTTCTCAACCATATCAGAAAGTGCTTTCTTGAACCCAGTGATGTGCCTTCAGGCACCACTATCTATCAACTAGACATCCATAGTGTCGGGTGGAGATGCAGTAGAGAGGGCAGATACAAGAATGAATTCATTTCTTTTATCAACAACATTTGATTCCTCATACCTGGAATTTCTCGACCTTTTGAAAGGTTGACCATTTCCGCTGAAGGGAGCCTTCCTCTTTCCCTTGAACCTGTTGTTCCTTTGATTGCCATTCCTCCGGTTGTTGTTGTTATCATCACCATCAAGAGAATCCTTCTTGAAAGGGCATTCTCTAGCATAGTGACCTGGCCTATGACAAGTGTAACACTTGCCCTTCTTTCCTTGGGCCCCTGCTCTTCCTTTTTTCCTTGGACCACCAAAGTTCTTCTTTCTAGAATGAGCAGCGTAGGCAACATTTCTTTCATTTTCATACTCCTTCATCCTTGTCTCTTCTTGTACGCATCTTGATAGTACTTCGTCAAAGTAAGGTATCAAATTGTTATTGAGAATGGTAGTGTTGAACACATGCAATTCGGACGAGAGCCCTCCAAGTGCGGTGAGTACCATCTCTCGATCAGCGATTGTCTCTGTAATAGCCAGCAGATTGTTCGTGATGTCGGTCAGCTTCAGAAAATATGATTGAATAGACTCATCCCTGCCTTTCTTCAAATTCTTCAATTGATTCTTGAAGAATAGGACTTGATTCGCATTGTTGGCCTTGAACATGTGGACCAAATTATCATACATCTCCTTGGATGTGCCCAGCTCAGAGATGTAGGCAAGCAGACTCTTGTGAATTGAGTCCCTGATCATTAGCTTTGCTTTGATTTCCCCCTTATTATGCTTTGTTTTGGCAGCATCAATTACAGTGGATGGAGGTTCTTGGATTTTACCCTGCACATAGTCCATGACATCTTGGTCTTCCAAGTTAAGATCCAATGTCATCTTCCAAGCATGGAAGTCATCATTCCCAGTGAATTTGTCATCAGCCTTAAAGCCATTGTAGTTTGAGGAACCCATCCTCTTCTTCGGTGATTGCTACAAATTAGGGCTTTGTCTTCACCTCATCTTTGATACCATGAAAATTTATGTAGATGCTTTATGTTTGATGCAACTTTACTTTTACTCCCAATATCAGACAACAATCACATAAACAACAAAGTAAAACGCTGATAGAAGATATGAGTAGATCGACAGAAGACAAGCTAGAAATATGTAAATGTGTTGGTGCATTACGACGGTCAACGAAATGCTTCAACCAGCAAAGTCTCAATATGGTCAGCCAACCAGCAATTTCACACAACCCTCTAGGACAGCTAAACAGTCAACTCAAAAGTCAACGCTATCAGTCAACGGAAAACGCAAATAGCAGTAGCAGCTAGGTCAATGCAGAAAAGTCAAAGTCAACATCTTGCCTCGGGAATAGTGCCAGAAAATGTGGATTTGGAAAATCGAACTTTTGGGAGAGTTTCAGGTCCTTTTGACCTTGTGTTGACCAAAGTCAACGCAGGTCAAATTTTGCTGCAGAAACCCTAGATCGAAATCAGAAATGTGGTGCTGCTGGAATTTTCCCATGTGTGGAGAGAAGAGCCTCCAAAGTCATCGAATCAATCAGATGAGGAGAGAGAAATGTGTGAGGATGAGATGAGTGAAAATGTCCTCCAACATTGATCAATATATATCCATCAGTGAGGGTGTGTGACACAACTGCTGGGGCACAAAACCTTAAGGGCGACCTGCACATATCTTGAATAAATTCAAAATAAATGTTCTGCTCATCGGATCAAGATGATCTTTAGATCGATCTTGCACCTCTCCGAAAGAGGAATCCAATGAAAATATTGGTATCTTCATCTGAGAATCACAACATGGAGTTTGGACCTAGTTGTCCAAAATTAAGATAGGGCCTACTACACTGCTCAGAAAATTCTGTCAAATTAACCCGACCTCTCCTCAATAAACCCAAAATAACCAACGAAGGGTTTGGCCAAAGCTTGACCACAGAAAATCGGTCCTCTTTGGCTTGGGTGGCTCCGTTGCTGGGAAAATGACCCACCTGAGAAATCTGTTGTTGAATGCCTCCAAAATGCCTGCAATCCCTGTTAGAAGGCTTCCCAAGTCTTCCCACCAAGTTTCCTCCTCAAACTCCCCTCATTCCTCAACCACCCAAAGTGACTCCACCAAGGGTTGCGAAGCCCCTGCGCTATTCGAGCTTCCTTTACACTGTGGTATGGCCTCAATGCCGCTGAACTGATCTGGAACCAAGTGTGACTCCCTCCTTGGGTTGGCACTCAAAGTCCACCGAAGCAAGGGTTGGGATATCCGGCCAGAAATACCCATGTGTTGAACAAAACATGCAAACTTGAATCATTGCTCAAGCGTGCGGTGTCAAGAGACAATTTTTGAAATGATGAATGAATGAGGAAATGAGTCTCCCATGCTTCTTTTGCCGAAAGCCTAGCCAACGTCGTTGTGGCCCCAAATCGTGCCTCCCACACCTATCTATTCAGGAGCAATTCGGGATCAGGAATTCAGTCCAAGGCCGAGAAAACAATCCCAGAGAAGCAGAGCAGCACTAAGAGAGACAACGCAGCACCATGAGAGACAACGCAGCACTTGAGAGGGTGACACAGAGCTAGAAGGGTGACGCAGAGCTTTAGAGAGTGATGTCGATTTTTGTGTAGCATCGGATGTGCTCTAGCTCCAAAACTTTGTGGAGGGGCTAGAACACATGAGATCTCCAAGACCCATAAATCGTTTGGAGAAATTCCACCTGGAGCTTAAGTTATTCAAATAATTAATTATTTTAATGGAGACCTTAAGTCTAAATTAGGGAAATTAAATAATTAAAGTGAATTAATTTAAACATGTGGGTGAGAATGTTCTAAGTGACGAGGATCAAGTCTTTTATAATCTTAGCCATTGGTTAGAGATTAGATCACGACCGTTGATTCATCAACTGGAAAAGTATTAAAGGAAGGCTTGGAGTCAGTTGGAGAACACACACAGAGTGGCAGCACTTGAGCTAAGTCGAAATCCTGGGGCGCGGTTTGCTAATAATTTTCGAGCGAGCTTGCAGTGCAGCAATGGGCAGATTGGCAAAGGGATTCCAGATCCGAGGCCAAGAATAAAATTGCAGAGAGGCAACACAGTCCAGGAGGGGGTGATGTAGACGCACTGTAGGCCCAGTAGGGGTGACGCAGACCCAGCCAGGCTCACGCAGAGCCAGCGCAGAGGATGATGCAGTCACAGTAGGGCGACACAGGTTAAGAGGGGCTGACGCAAAGTCGAGAAGGGCAACACTTGGGTTTCAGTGGGCCAGAAAGGGCTCGTATTCAGCGGATCCAGAAGGGGTGACGTAACCACACCTGTGGGGTTCTTCATCCTTAGCTGAATCAACCATATTTTCTGTCTCCGGAGATAGAGGTACTTTTGCCAGGATTTTCTCTGTTGGGTAAACCAGTACTGGTACCCTAGATTGTATTCAAAATTCTGCATAATAATAAAACACTCCAGAGCCGTTGCACCAGTTTTCCCGCATTGGGTTTTTTCGAGGACATTTATCCAAAAAATCTTATGTGTCCTTTGTCATGTGTGCTTAATATCCCAATAGTTATTTTTGGAAAATTGTACCCAGAAAACCCAATGGGGGAAAACCAATGCAACAAATGATGGTTTTATTAAATTCTTCAACAAATGATTTCTTTGAAAGGAAAAATACTGGCAGATAAAATCTGAAACACCTGGGACAAAATTCTCGGCTCCTCCCGACAAATCTCTGACACCCTGATCAGCCTCTGCTATCTCTTGTGTCTATCTGGGTGTTTCTCTGCGTAGTCCCAGTGCTGGACTGCGTTAGTTTGCGTAGGGTCTGTGTGGGTTCACTGCGCTGTAGCCCAGATCTACCTCCTGCGACCCACTCCGTCCCTCTATCCCTGACCTCAGTCACTTGCTGACTCCCTCCTCCTGCTTCTGCAAATATTCGCCCTGCAACTCTCCCACTAAAATCGAATTCTCTTACTTCAGAATCGATCTCCTTCGGGTACTGAGTGTATGCACAACTTGTTTTCCAAATGACCTTCAAGCCTTCTTTTATAATCTTCTCGTTGGAGAATGAACGACCCAGATTATAAGTTTAAACAATGGCTAAGATTAAAACTTGACTTGATATTTGTTTTCTAGAAGATTCACAGTCTGACTTATTAATACCCTTTAATTATTTAATTTCCCTAAGTTTAGACTTAGGGTCTCCATTAAAATAATTAATTATTTTAATAAGTCATGAATCAAGTGGAATTTCCACAAACGGTTTCTGGGTTCTTAGGAATACTGTTGTCCAAAACTCCTTTCGAAGTTTGAGACTTGGAACACTTTCTGATGCTACAAAAATCAAAAATGTTGTTATGCCTCCGTGCCCCAGCGTAGTCAACCCATGAAACCACTAGTCATGAGCCTCTCCCTCCAAGTGCAAGGTAGCAACCTTGATTGATTCTGTCTCAGTAATCTGGTTTAGCTAGAAATAAATATCCAACTTCTCCAACCATGCCTTTGCTGAACTCTTTGAAGTGCCATCAAAAGTTGGGAGGAACAACCTATCCACGATATGTTGTAAGTCACTCCCCTGCGCGTATCCTCCTCTGGCCTAGCCTCTGGGTTTGTTGCTAGTCTTCAATTGACAAAATTTGTTGAATCTGATGGCCCTTCTGAACTCTAGCCGATAAGATTGTATTCCATGAAAAATTCTCCATAGTGAGCCTCTTCCAACTCCTACTGCCCTCTTGTCCCTGAAGCTAGGAACATGGGAATAATGGACCGTGGTGGAGTGTATGGCACAATCGACAATGTGGTGTGGGGTACTGCCTGCTGCTGCGAAGTGCCAAAGCCTTCTCCAACTTGAAACTCTCCTTGAACTCCTTTCCCTTTGCTGCCATTGCTAAGCCTCTGACCCATCTCCTCAATCCTCTTGGAAAGGTCTTGTACTGACTTCAGCAGAAGGTGAGAAAATTCTTTCTCCTCATTCCTCCCATCTATTGCGTGCTCCATCTCCCTTTCTACAACCTCTAAAATGATATCAACCTGATCTGGAGTGATTTCGAGCCTTCTTTCTCTACTCCTGTATCTCTGTCTCTGGTAAGTCACATTTTTTTCTCTCCGACGTCATAGACTGTGTGCTCCATAGGCTGAGCCAAGTCTATGAGCTCTGATACCATTGTAATATCCCCAAACGGGAAAATGACAGTAATATAAAGCAACAATAAACTAGAAACTATAGCAAATAAAATCACACCATTAACACATGAAAAATGGAGCCAAAAACATGATATGAGCCATTTTATTAATGCTTGGAAATGAGTATAATAATGGTGTTGGAATGGGTACACCTGGGCCTGCTTGAGGTAGGCTGAAATCTGTCTCAAAACAAGTTGAAATGACCCTTTGGAAATGGTTTTGTGTGGCTCTAGTGCTGATGCAGCTGCTGCTAACTTTAGATTGTTGGTTGCATTGCTTCTAGCACTCAGAAAATTTCAGGACTTGAACACCAGACTCTACTCAGGAAACCCACAAAAGCTCGGGAAGGAATTGTGGAATGGCTGATTTTGAAAAATTGCCCCTGTTGGGCTTGACCCACTGCATTGCTAGCTGAAGATCCACACCTGAAGAATCCACTGCAAAACTGCCCCAAAGGATGAGCAATAACCTTGTTAGGAAGCACTCAGCTTCCTCGCCAAATCTCAGCTACAATCTTCCTCTCTTCTCACCTCTCGGAACAACCTTCTTACTAGACTACGTCCTCCATGCAGTCCTTGGAGTGATAATGCTCCTTCTGTAATCTTGGTTGTGAAATGCTCCTCCAAAATGGTAAATCTCCTCTCCTAAGTAGGCACTCAAAGTTCCCTGAGGCAGAGGTTGAGATCTTCACCTGAAAATCTCGTGTGTTAAACAACACTGCAGACTTGGCACCTGGCACACATGTGCAGGGTGAGCAGTCAAGGGACTCTACGGGAGATACTCTAGGTGATGAGTCACTTGTGACGATTCAGCGTGAGCAGCATATGATGGAGCCTGAGTTAGTAGAGGAGGATACTATTCACATCATGCATGATAGTCCTTTGAGGGAGAGCTAGATGGAGGCTCATATTGAGTCTATGATGGATATGCGGCTAACCTTGGGGTCAGCCACTGAGGAGGAGCAGTTAGATGCATAGACACCGAGCACGGTGACAGCAGTTGCAGTTCCATATCCTCTAGAGGTGTTGGAGGTTGATGGGATAGTTTTGCAGGGGGCTAGGGGACAGCAGGAGCATTACATTCCCGATGAGAGGGATGAGCTGTTGGAGATGGTGGAGCATCCATCTTTGGGCTGACACATTGATGAGGTGTAGATAGATGTACATGCAGTCGACAGAGCTGCAGTACTTTTAGTGAGTAGCACTCTCCAGGAGTACATTGATGGGGCTTGCAGCATATCTTGCCCACTTTGGCCCATTATAGAGAGAGGGGCTTTCTTCTACAGGCAGCTTTCGTTGGCAGACAGGGCAGAGCAGTGTGAGTTGATTACGGGCTGGCGACAACACTCCAGGCGTGTTCCATATACAATTTTTGCTACATTATATTCTTCTTCCAGGATGGATTGGTGGGAGATCATGTGTTGGTACCCTCTTGATGGTACGATCTTCTTCGTAGGGAGCACAACAAAGCAGGGGCCCTTAGACATAGCAGATGTTACAAATTCCAGCTGGCAGTGGGGCCCAGGTCATCATTTCTTCAGCACTCCATCCCGATCTCAGGTGAGCAGGATCAACATGGGATTGAGTCAAGACTTGGATTGGAGAGAGGTGATGAGTTGGTATGCAGTTGGTGGGGCAGCTTATGCAGTTAGAGGTACAACACAGTAGGAACTAGGGAGCATTGATGCTTGTTGGCAGACTTCACTTCATGGGGCATCAGCTATAGCCAGAGGCAGTGCGCAGCCCGAGCCGTGGGACTTGGGCAATGATTGGCCATGGTGGCATTGGGATCCGGGAGGATTTTTTGTTGACTGGTACAGTGAGATATCAGTTTGGGATCTTGGCATTGAGGGGTCTATTTCGAGTGGTTTGACACAGGTGCATAGCAGCACCCAGAGGTTTGTATGGGATCTGGGCATTGGGTCTCAGTTGTGGCGGGCCAACAGAGTGGCCCACATATTTAGATTGCTTGAGGGAAAACAATCTTGGGGCAGAAGGTCTGTAATATTCCCTTTTTTGGTGTCACCTATGACAGGCCTAGGAGGGACTTCCAGAGTTAGGAGCAGACCGGTCACAGGTACAAGTTGGTGTCATCAGTGGGCCTAGGGGATTTTTGGAGGAGTTTTGAAGAGTTTCTATGTGGTAGGGGGGAATGGCTTGATATATTCCATCATCCGAGCAGTTTGTCTTTCGTTCTGGTGCATTCCGACAACTTTTAGAAATTTGAGTTATTTATGGGCTTAACTCAGCTAATTATGTTCACGGTGGCATTCCGAGAGGAATACATGACAGAACACCTTAGTGTAATATCTCATTGGAATCGGGACGAGGATACCTCCATGATGGGACAGTTGGACATGAGTTTCAGTGACCAGAGGAGACGTGGTAGCCGATTTACTCTTTTCTACATTAAAAAGGAATATTTTAATAAGAGGGAAAAGTGCTCCATGAATAAAATAATAATAAAATAATGCTCTAGAAGGCTCCAAGAGATCTATAAAAGAAAGGGAGGAGGCCATTGAGGGATATCTTTGGATTAGATCATTTTCTTATGTGAGAGGTTTGAGACGTGGTTCTCTACTTCATTGGTAGCCTCAGGACGGAAACCCTTGGGTGATTTGTGAGTGTTGGACGGAAACCCAACTCTCTTTGAGGAGACTCCATTCAGAAGTTTCGCAGAGCTTCAAGGATTGGTGTGAGGATCATTCAGATCTTCAACTTGTGCTTCATTATCTTCAGTGGGTTCAGGGACAGCTGTTGCTAGAGGGAGAGTGCAACAGTTCAGTTTTGGAGGCCAGTGCAGTGCAGCAGTTCATCTTGGTGGCCAGTTTTCCATCTCAACTATTTTCGGTCAGATTTATATGTAACCCCGGTTATTACTTATAATAAAATGTTGAGATTCTTCCTGTTCTATGTGTTAATAGATTGCAGTGTTTTATGTGTCTTTATTTTACATGGCAATCTTCTGTTGAGTAAATAGTGATGTTACAGCATATTGTGGAGTTTAGTTAGTTTTCTGCATTTTTAGTTAAATATCCCTTTCGAGATACTACACTTACACAGTTCCAACATAGGCATCACGCAGAGGTAGAGAGGGGCTTCACCAGCGCTTTTCATATCAGCCAAGGACTTGCAGAGTAAGGTGGAGCAACAAAGTTGTAGGCTTGTTGACTTAAGTTATAAAATACACAAGAGGTATTGTAATAATAATATATTATATATAAAATGTATAAGAGATGATGATAAAATGTTACAATGAGGCCCTGCTTATATACCTAGGCAAGTGACCTTTCATGAATGGGCATGTCTTTTAGACATGCCCTTTCACTAATTTAATGACTACTTACATAATCCCTATTTAACTAAATAACTATATTTATTATATTTGTTATGAATTATATTCATAACATTGCCTTCCTCTCGAAAAGCTTTGTCCTCAAAGCTTAATTTTTCGACAATTTCCTTCACTTGGGATTATGTAATTCATCATTGATACCTTGGCATGTATAATTCAGTAATGCTGTCTTGAAACTAGGGTTATCCCACTTCTTTTTTCTTTTTCTCTTTCTTTCTTTCTTTCTTTATATATATATATATTTTATTATTTGTAATATATATATATATATATATAATTACTATTATTATTATTTTTAAATTAAATAATAATATATTTTCTTTATATATATAAATTATATAATTATAATATATATATATATATATATATATTATAACTTTTATTTATGATTTTAATTAAATCGAAACCGTCGCGTCTTTAAACATCACACCGTTTACTAAAACTGATACACCGATACACGGTTCGTAAAAAATGTTCACTGAGTTGTTTGGCCATACACCGTGGAGGGAAAAACCACGCCGTTTTATCGATAGAATCGTGCAGGTCTACACATCATTGAGGAGTGAGTGTCGGAACTGTCGGGAAAGGAGTCTTTGGCGTCTTGCCGTGAGAGTCATTTCTTTTTTCCCACCTCCTTCAATTGTGCACACCTCCTTCGCCATGTGAAGAAGAAGTAGGGGAACACTGAGTTGCAGATGCTGGTGCAATAGGAGGTCGAACTGTTGCATATATTAGAGAGCTTGACACTGGAACCAATGCTCCCAAGTCAGGAGGCTGTGAATGATCAAATTTACAAATAGCACCATATTTGCAAAACCCAGTGCGAATTTAATATGTGCATTCTTTTTCAAGCTAGGCTTCGGCTCCTTGCTTTGGAGTGAGCTCGACCTCCCGGAACGGACAGTCGGGCTCATACGACAGCTGGAATAACAGAAGCAAGGGTCGGGGGTTGTCGGTGAGAGCAGCGTTGCAGAGTGGCTTTGATACCCTTGTCTTGCTGTGTGATTGCTTTACCCGTTGCGAGAATGACTTCTTGATTTGTTCCACCTTCCATCATCCAATCCGCTTCGACTTCGATTGTGACTACGACTTCTATCACGCCTATGACTGCGACTGCTGTTAGCGCTATGATTGCGACTGCGACTCCTATCACGACTGTGACTGCTACTGTTATCACGTCTCCGATGTCGTCGACGATAATCACTATCCCGCTCTTTATGATATCCATAACGGTCATATCTGTTACATCCATTATCTCGCCTGTCATAATCCCTACTCGACGAAACGGGGACAGAAAAAGGAGCCGAAGCCATGGCTGCCAGTCATAGGTACCCATCAACATATTCAGGAAACTTGAATAAGATCAACCTATATATAATACTTGCTTTTTCTGACTCGTGGAGCTCTTCAAACAATCTAGCTTGAGTGAAAAGTATAGTGACTTTTTCCCAAGGCAACTCAAGTGAAATTCCATCTTCTTCTAGTTGATGGAAGAAATCTGTATCTTTGAACTGTGTAGGAAAAGATGCAGAATCAACATTGGGGCAATGTATTCCTCCATTAATAAAGTCAACCCAAACACCATCTCCTAATGCATATGTGAAAGTTTTCTGAGCCAACTCAAATTCACCATGCTCAAAATGAAGAACTCCAATGTTATTAAGTACTTCAATGGGTACTTCTTCTCTACTTTTCTTTAGGAGAGAATTTTCAGTCTTGAAAGCATCTAATGCTGCACTAGTGTCTGATGAAATTAATAACTCTCCCTTCTTAATAAATGCCTTGGTATTATCACTCTCATTATCGTTTGCAGAAGCAGCAACATGAGGAGGATGCGTTGGAGATGAAAATTTCTTGGGGTTATCACCTTCAATATCATTTACAATAGTAGGTGGAGGAAAAATAGGAGGAGAATGAGATGAAGATGACACCGAACATACTTTTGTTTTGTCACTTAGCGCAACAGCGACAACATGAGAAGATGGGATTGAAGATACCTCGGTATTTTGATCTACTGCAACGGAAGCAACAAGAGGAGATGGTATTGTAAACACCTTGGAAATATCATTCTTATCCACATCAAAATCAACTCCATCTAGATCATCATCTTGATCTATATCATTCTCATCTTCATTGTAATATTCCTAATTAGCAATGGCTAATTGGAATATTTGATTTTGCTCAATTTTGCCTTATACAGTTATTTTATAAATAAAAGGTGAGTAGAGGGGGACATAACTCACTTTAGATATAAAAGTTCACTCCCTAGAAGCACAACGTTGTAACTTAAGTGAACCAAGGGGGGCAAAAGGACCACGTAGGGAAGGGGCCCACGTGAACACTTGGAGAGAGCGCAGGTTGAGTTGGCAGCGTGGGGGCCAAGGAGGCTACGTTGGATGAGAGGCCTAGGGTTTGAGAGAGAGAGGCCAACATTATATAAGGAGGAGAGCCTCCTCATTTGGAGCATTTGAGTTTATGCATCTTGAGCTGGTCACTACGACTTTGAGCACGCTGGCTGTTTAGCTTGTTTGCAGCACTGTTTAGTGCATAGAGTGTCTCCGTTCGGAGATCTCACCCTCAGCCCCGGGGGACTTCGAGTGCCTGCTCGGGTGAGGTTTTCTCTTCAGTGTTTTGGTGGGAGGATCGAGTTTTTGTATGTGGAGGAGCTTCTCTTCTAGAGACTGCGCAGTCCTGAGAGGGAGGACGTAGTTCACTTGGTAGGGAGTTTGGTTTGATCTTGTTCGGAGGATTCAGGCTCTGAGATTGAGCAAGGGGCCAGCCCTTGCCCATTGGAGATTTTTGGTGGAGTTTAAGGCTGTATTTTGGAGTGTTCTCTTCAGGGGTAGCGCAGAGCCTTGAGGGATAGCATAGATCCCCAAGGAGGTGTTTTTCGGGGGTCGGCTATTTGCGAAAAGCTTTCTGGGCTTTCTGGGTTTGATGAGTAGAAGTTGATTCCAGAGTTTCAGCATTTTCTAAGGTGGGGAGCAGCCCCAAAACTTCATGTGATCCCAACAGTAGCAGTAGCACAGCAGTTCTCCGGCAGTTTGGATGCAGATCAGTTTGCAGCCATTTCTCTATCATTCTGAGAGCTTTTCTTCACTTGCCTGGTGCAAGTCTAGGTGCCATCACTCTGATCACCTATTGTACTCATTTCTATTCTCAGTATAATAAAATGGCTTGGCATTCTATCTATATTTCTTGAGTATCTATTTATGTCTACATTGCTATTATATGCTTACACTACTGTTATTTTTATCTATCTGAGCATTACTGTTAGTATACCACTTGGTGTGTTTACCCCATAATCTTAGACAGAGTCTGGAAAGGGCCAGGTAGCCTCTAGATCTCACCCTCTTTTCAGAGGTGACATATCTGGTAAACGCCCTCCCAGTCCATCTCTGGTTGGAGTTTGTTGTGTTTGAGAGATATCCCTGAAAAGGGATATTACAGTGGTATCAGAGCATAGATCTGGCTTAGCCTGTGAAGCTAGTAGTCTATGACACCGGGGGAGAAGCCCTACATCTGCTACAGAGGTAGGAAGTACAAGGATCTTGACCGTAGGTTGGAGAACACCTACGGAGAGGGAGACTGTGTTCGGGTGGTGGACACAGAACAGGAGGAGCATGTGGTGGACGCAGAGTAGGAGGAGCCTGTGGTAGACACAGAGCAGGAGGATCCGATGGCAGATGAGGATGGGAAGAGATTTGCGGACATGCTCCTCAAATCGGTGCAGGATCTGTCGAGGCAGATTGAGGTGATGGGGCAAAGATTCACCGCTGTGGAGGCTAGAAAACGTGAAACCCCACGGGGTTTCCAGATTGGTGAGGGATCGGGTACATCCCACCATTTTCCGGAGCATGGTGCTACTCAGCGTGATACTACTTAGCAAATTGCTTCACATGCACCTACACGCTCTACCATGCCCACTTTTCTGGGAGCAGACACAAGGGCAGGAGCCCAGCAGGAGACAGAGTCCGGCCATATGGGCGATTATTTTGCAGAGTATCAGGCCTATGGGCAGGAGTTCAGGGATGCTCTCTCGTTCAGAGACTTTGTTCAGCTCCAGTGGGAGAGTAGACCCCACGACCATCATAGAGGGCACCGACATTATCATGACGGAGATACCCACCGCACAACCAGCAGATTCCACTTGCCTACGTTTGATGGTTCATCAAACAGTTCGGCAAAGTCTTGGGTGGAGAAGCTGGACATCTATTTCCAGCTCAACTAGATGTTAGAGACGGAGGCCATCAAGGTGGCGACATTACATTTGGATGGTGAGGCCCAGGACTGGTGGTTCCATGGGATGGTTACACTCGGACATTCCACAGTGACAACATATGCCGAGTTCACCAGGAGATTGATAGAGAGATTTGAGGGGAGGGATCCGGAATAGCACTTTGTTGAGCTGACGAGGCTCAAACAGACCGGGAGCCCAGAGACATACATTGCAGACTTCTTGAGGGTTTCAGTGATGGTGCCAGATCTATCCGCGGCACGGATGATCTACATGTTTATTGAGGGGTTAGTAGAGCCACTTCGGGGTCTAGTCAGATCTACTAGACCAGCCACACTCCAGGATGCTATTAGCAGGACCTAGGATTTACAGGATGCCTTACCCAAGACCCGGACACCTTACCCCCAGAGACAGGCTTTCCAGCCCAAGGGGAAGGATGTGAGGATTCTGCCTCCAAAGGGGAATCCAGGAAGGGCACAAATGGATGGTGATGCCAGGAGGGAGCTGAAGAAGAAGCGGTTGTGCTTTACCTGTCAGGAGTCGTGGGCACCGGGACATAGATGTGTTGCTGGCAAAGCACATTTTATTGAGGTCTTCTCCGAGAGCAGCGAGGAAGAGGATGAGGAGGATGACGTGGAGGCAGGAGACAGTCATGCAGCGCAAGATCCTTTGCCACCTCCACCACCAGCAGCAGGTGGTGCGGCTTTTGCACCTACCGGAGGGGCCCTTGCAGCATTGCGAGGAGTTCCCAAGTATTTGATGCTGCGCGTACGGGGGACAGTACGTGGCCAACGAGTATTAGTTTTGGTTGACAGTGGGGCAACCCACAACTTCATCGATGCACAGATGGTTGAGTGGAGAGGTATACAGACAGAGAGCTTCGATGGATTTTCAGTTTTGGTCCCAGGAGATCAGACCATGGTGTGTGCTCCTTATGTTCCAGAGTTGTCAGTGACGATGGGCACCTATACACTGACTGACCACTTTTTCGTGGTCAATATTCCGGACACCAACATGATACTGGGTGTTCAGTGGCTTATCACTTTAGGGAAGGTCACGACAGATTGGAAGGCCCTAGAGATGGAGTGGGATGATGAGAAGACCGGGAGGCATGAGAAGATACGGGGACAACACACATATCCGCCTCAGACTGTTTCAGCTCATCGGATGGAGGCAGCCTTCCAGAAGGGAGACATAGAGTGGGCAGTTGAGATGCGTGCATCAGAGGCAGGGACTACAGGACAGACAGTGCACCCAGAGATACAGTCCATCCTCAACAGGTGTGCCACAGTATTTGGGGAGATTCCACCAGGACAGCCACCGGACCGGGGGTTTGAGCACACCATTGAGCTTGAGCAGGGCATACAGGCCGTGATTACCACCCCCTATAGGCATCCCAAGGCCTATCGGGACGAGATTGAGCGGGCCATCCAAGAGTTGCTAGCTCTTGGACACATTCGGCTGAGCACGAGTCCTTTTGCTTCTTTTGTGGTGTTGGTGAAAAAGAAGGATGGCACATTGAGGATGTGCATCGATTACAGGGCCCTGAACAAAAAGACCCTGAAGAACAGGTACCCCATACCCAAGATCGATGAGCTGATGGACGAGTTGAGGGGATCACAGTTCTTCTCAAAGATTGATTTGAGATCTGGGTACCATCAAATTCGCGTGAGGGAGGAGGACATTCCCAAGACCGCCTTCAGGTGTCACTATGGCCACTT
This sequence comes from Pinus albicaulis, assembly GCA_034641835.2. Classification (NCBI taxonomy): domain Eukaryota; kingdom Viridiplantae; phylum Streptophyta; class Pinopsida; order Pinales; family Pinaceae; genus Pinus; species Pinus albicaulis. The sequence continues at coordinate 496,883,937 of CM076572.1, forward strand.
TGAGTTTTTGGTGATGCCCTTCGGGCTAACCAACGCCCCAGCTACATTCCAGTCATGCATGAACCACATCTTCCGCAGTCACTTGAGAAAGTTTGTGTTGGTTTTCTTTGATGATATCCTCATTTACAACAGGACTTGGGAGGATCATCTCCAGCGCATTGAGACGGTATTGGATATTTTGGAGGAGCAGCAGTTCTATGCCAAGCTCTCCAAATGTGAGTTTGGGTTGACGGAGACGTTGTACTTGGGACACATTATAGGGGTGGACGGAGTGAGAGTCCACGAGGAGAAGATCAGGGCCATCAGAGATTGGCCAAAGTCGAGAAACGTGACAGAACTTCGGGGATTCATTGGCATTTGTACTTATTACAGGAAGTTTGTCAAGAGTTTCTCACAGTTTGCTGCACCCCTGACAAATCTGACGAGGAAGGGGGCATTCAGTTGGTCGGATACAGTGCAGCGAACCTTTGACAGGCTGAAGGAGGTAATGAGCAGCTGCCCAGTACTTGCATTGCCGGATTTTATGTAGCCATTTGTTTTGGAGTGTGATGCGTCAGGAGAGGGGATCGACGCAGTGTTGATGCAGGGAGGTCACCCTATAGCCTTTGAGAGCCGGAAGCTCCTTCCACACGAGAGGTTGTATTCTATATACGACAAGGAGATGCTGGCCATTATGCATGCATTGGCCAAATTCCAGCAGTATTTGGTGGGGAACAGGTTCAAGGTGAGGACTGATCACAACAACCTCAGGTTCTTTTTGGAGCAGAAGCAGCTACAAGAGAGGCAGCAGAAGTGGATCAGTAAGATCCAGGCATATGACTTTGACATTGAGTATGTCAAGGGGAAGAACAATGTGGTAGCAGATGCCCTTTCACGTAGACTGGCCACGTTGTCTCTTATGAGCTTGGATACAGACTGGAGGGCTCAACTTTTAGTGGAGTACTCCAAGGATAGATTTGCATGTGAGGTATTGGATGGTCAGGTGGCAGATGATAGGTACAGGGTGGTGGATGAGATCATCTACTACAGGGACCGGATCTTCTTCACTGAGGGGTCTCAGCTCAAGAAGAAGATGTTTCAGGCATCACATGATTCACCATTGGCCGGCCATCAGGGGTTCACCAAAACCTACAGGGCCATTAGAGAGAGGTTCTCATGGAAGGGCCTCAAGGAGAACGTACTCCAGCACATCAGGGAGTGCGATGTTTGCCAGAGGAACAAGGGGGAGATGAGCCATCCCGCAGGTTTGTTGCAGTCTCTTCCCATTCCGGAGGGGAAATGGGAGAGCATTTCGATGGACTTCATCACAGGGTTGCCCATGGTACAGGGCAAGGATTGTATCTTTGTCGTTGTTGATCGACTGACAAAGTATTCACACTTTTTCACCATATCCGCACACTACTTAGCAGCGCAGGTGGCCGAGCTGTTTTTCAGAGAGGTCTTCAGGCTACATGGTCTTCATAAGACCATCATCAGTGACAGGGACAGCCGCTTCATGGGCGGATTTTGGCAGGATGTAATATCCCAATAATGGATTCTTCAGCAGATCATGCCTGAAAAACACATTCTTCAGGTATGAGGGCTTCAACTATCATATCATATCTTTGAAAATGTTCAGCAACCAAAATAAATAGCATCAGCAACCTTTACTCAACTTTTAAGGGCAAAAAGGTGGGGAAAAGTGAGGATTTTGGCCCTAAAATGAGTGAATAAGGAAATATGCGTAAAATGACGGGTCAAGGTTCTGGAATATGTTAGAATAGGTCAATAGGGACTTCCATGTCGAGTTTTAGCTCAAACAAAGGCGTTTTGCTAAGTTAAACAGTTTCTCCTTCCCGACAAGTCAATAAAAACACTGATTTCCCAAGACTTTGAATATGCAGAAATTTGCTGAAGCAAGGGCAGCGTATTTTCTGAAGGAATATGATGTATAACACTATGAATAATCAGAGAATGAGTTTGAGTACAAGGCATAGGCTTTCAGCAAGGTTAAACATCAATTTTATATAGGAAACCCCTCAAGATAGAGGTGCCGCAAGACAAGAAAATAATCCAGAAACCCTACAGCGTTTTCTGCAGTAGCTGTGAGACAGAAGATGCATATATAGCCAATAATAATGTATAGCAGCAGAAGAGAGTACAAATATTGAGGAAACAACCTCTCAAGAGAAGAAATGCAAGCCTCTTGCCACCTTTTAACCACAGCACTATTCCATAAACCCAGGACTAAGAAAAATGTAGAGTATATGATATAAATGCTGTTGAGACCATTGTCTTACATGGGTATGACAATGACAGATGAAGCTCAAGACAATACAGGAGCAAAACAACCATATAAGCAAAAATATCTCAATCCTCCAAAAGGGATTGTTTGAAATACACAATACGACAAAATGTGGATTCTTGGCGAATACTGCAACTCAGAGTGAAGCCAGCAGAAAGGATTCAGAAGATGATGAGCAAGCTGAAATAGACTCAATAGATCTCTCTAAAATTGAAGAGTGACCTTACACTTAAAGTCTTCCACGATCTTTTGTTGCCACAAACTATAGGTGGAAAAATAAACAAAATAGAATATTCCAATTTGCTGTCGCAAATTAGGAATATTACAGTCCCCCCCGGCAAAATGTTGCTTGCCCTCAAGCAACTGCCTGAGCAAGTCTCCTCCTAGCGGATGCTCTCCATCAATGCTGCAAAATATGCCTGGGTCCCAGATGCGCCACTGAATCTCCCCTGTACTCTGCATCATCCTTATATGAAGGGATCTCTCAATGCCAGGATCCCAAACTGATCTCTCATGGTACCAGCCAACCAAAAGTCCTCCTGGATCCCATCGCCACCATGTCCAATAATAGCCCAAGTCTCATGGCTCGGATTGTGCACTGCCTCTGGCTATGACTGATGAAGACCATGACTCCGACTGTGCTATATCTGTCATGGTGTAAGCTGTCCCATCGACTGTGTACCAGCTCATCACCTCTCTCCACTCAAGGCATGAAGTGAGGAACATCTCTCTCATGTGGATCCTCCATCCCCAAGCAATCATCCAAACAAAATGAGCCACCTCCCGACAAGCCAACTCCTGAAAATCTCCTTCCACCTCAAGCTCCGGTAATGAAGGTGGGCTGAAAATCTGATCTTGGCAAGCATCATAGCTTACCCCATGCTGTCCTTCTCTCCACTCATGACAAGTGTAGAGTGTATGCTGATCTTGGGCTGCAAAATCATTGCCCTCCAATGGCAAAGTGAAGAACAATCTCCAAAGAAGGTTCCTCCAACAATGAAGAACAGGCTGGCCCAAAACAATTCATCCATGAAGAATAGGACATGTGCATCATGGATCATCCTAATGAGATGTTTGCTGAAGGTGTTACATGAGGATACATAATGCAAACAATCTCTCACAAGGATACAACGTAGTCTCATCCACTGCAACTTCAGAAAATTACATGGCAAGCAATGTACAAGATTCATCACATCTACTAATGGATAGTAAATGGCTGAATATGACAACAACATAAGACAAAACACTTGCCCATGGCTGTACAATGGATGAATATCAATCTCATGGCCCACCTCAAAAGAGAACACATATGTAGTAGTGGTGGCCATGCCTCCTTCCATGCTCCCATTAGAACATGTAGTGCAGAGAATGTGAGAATTTTTCCCACTAAAAGACACATCCAACTCATGTGTCTCCCTCATAATCAAGCCTCCCATACAAATCTGATCTATATCAACAAATGGAGACATGATCAGCAGCAAAATGAAGGAAACGCTGAAGGTTACATGTGATGAAAAGAGGTACCAACAACTTCCCCAACAAGTACAGCGCAGTTTTACAAGTTGCTGCTTGATAAGAGTACAAGGCAAAATGTTTATGTTAACCATGCATGTCTTCATATGATACATGATATAGTGCTGCAAATGAACATACATGAGGTGATAAAACATTTTCCCAAAGCCACAAAAGAGATGTTTGCCTCCATCATGTAGATTGGCCCAATAAAACTCATGGAGCAATATGACAAGCTTGCCCCCTTGTGAAGCAATGCACTGCATAGGAATGGCAAGAGTGTGCAAATCAATGAATGTATAGACAAACTCCTCACCATATGCTGGAAGTAAGATGGTACATGGATCCATAAATGAGTCCTCCATAGTGTTTTGGCATGCTATGAAGAAGTATGAACCATGTGCTACAAGAAGATAATCCTCCTTATGCTTGGAAATCCAAGTTAAGAGGAATATGCCATAGTGATAAATGTCTCTATCATCATTACCTCATCTAAGTGCAACAAATATGAAGTGATCCTGGGACCTATGGGTTATAGATCCACCATATCTCTGCTGGGCACACTTCATCCATAAATCTCTGCTCCAAGGTGACAATGCTGTGAGCTCATGCAAGTAAGCTCCAGTCAATACAAAGCTTTGTTCTTTGACATGCTTCTTGTCAAAGACTCCTTTAATAATGCTGCAAAAAATATGGAATACCTCCCAAGATGGAAGTGCTTCCCAATCATCATCAAAGACCAAGGAGATAGTGCCATCTCCTCCTCCTGCAACATCATACAAAGTGTGAGAGAAAATCTGCCCTTGCTCTCCCAGAAACAAACCAAGCAACAAGACATTGTGTTGCCTCCCCATACCTCCATCATACCAATCATGTGATGAAGACATAATGAATGATATGAGTATCATATCAACACCATGCATCCATACTCTATGCTGCTCAATGGTGCAAGTATCCCGCCATCTTTCCTTCATCTTCCGACACCTAGGAAGAGTGTTTGCCAAGTGATGCCAAACTCTTTCAAGAGTAACCAGCGCAGCCAAGCCTCCTGCTGCCTGGTATCACAGATCTGCAAGTAGCCTCCTAGCTCCTTGCTCATCATCCCCATCCACTCAATCACTTGTGGATGCCTCCTTCTTCTCCTCATCCTGGTACTCCTTCCATGAGGGCTACAATCCTCCCAAATCAAATTACTGATTTTGCACTTCATGGGATTTTGAAATATAAACTTCTCAAGGATCAATGAGACCCTATCAAGAATCAAATAGGTGGTAGGCAAAAACCTCCCATCATGATGTGTATGGCTCAAGGGATGTCCAACACAAGCATGAGAGATGTTATCCATCCTAAGATGTCCTCCATCTTCTATCTGCTCTCGTGAGAAGGGAAGAAAATCATTGCATTCCATGGTGTGTCGAAGTGCATCTCCAACGAGATCTCTCCTTGAGACTTCCCTTTCATCCATAGTCTTCCAAAACCAATGAGGTCTTGGATCTGAAAGTAGAAGTTCCTCTTTGAGCTGAGAAGAGCTCATCGAGAAAGTGTCATCTTTAAGGGAGAAAAGGTTTCTTACTCCAAGACGTCTACCATCAACCTTCAAGTCTTCAAACCCCAATCTCCAATGTGATGTACAATCCAACAATGGCTCATGAGAATGAGTGTTTGATTCCTTCTTGAGTGTTTCCATGTTGCACAGCATAGTGCAACCAAGCTGCTCTATAGTAGCACTGAGATTTGACCCTTGGTCCTGCAAAAGTAGATCTCCACATTGATCAGAAGAATTTGCTGCAACAATGGAATGTGGAAATCTTTTCATGCCTTGATGTGCATTTGGAACTTCTTGTAGGGCTACAAGAGTCCCATCCTCAAAAGTGTTGGCTGCCCCAACTGTTGATGCATGTGGCTGCTCCTCCATGAGTGTGACAACGTTTTCACAAGCCTCCTCAAGAGGTGATGTGATCTCTTCTTCTCAATTAGAATTGGAAGCGCATGGTACTTCCTCTTCTTTTTCTTCAACCTTCTTGACCTCCTCAACAGTGGATGCATCTTTTCTGGATCTGAAAAAGAATAAACTCTCCTTTTTCACTGTTCCAGTCTTCTTGGGCTTAGATTCACAGGTACTAGTGGATCCCTCATGCATGGGAAGAGGTGATCTCCCAGTAGTACGCTGCAAATCTGAACTCTGCATGCTAGAAACTCCTCTGTTACCATAGTACCTTCCTCCTTCATCCAGTCTGAGCTCACAGTAATCTTTGAAAGGCAAAGCTGCTTTGAAGTCTTCCCCCATGGACTTCCATTCTCGGAAATAATCTCCAAAGGGTACATGACCACACTGATGTGAGATCCTCATATTTTCCATAGATAGTTAGCTCCACAAGCTGAGCCAGAATTATGCTCTGATACCACTGTAATATCCCAATAATGGATTCTTCAGCAGATCATGCCTGAAAAACGCATTCTTCAGGTATGAGGGCTTCAGCTATCATATCATATCTCTGAAAATGTTCAGCAACCAAAATAAATAGCAGCAGCAACCTTTACTCAGCTTTTAAGGGCAAAAGGGTGGGGAAAAGTGAGGATTTTGGCCCTAAAATGAGTGAATAAGGAAATCTGCGTAAAATGACAGGTCAAGGTTCTGGAATATGTTAGAATAGGTCAAGAGGGACTTCCATGTCGAATTTCAGCTCAAACAAAGGCGTTTTGCTATGTTAAACAGTTCCTCCTTCCCGACTAGTCAACAAAAACCCTGATTTCCCAAGACTTTGAATATGCAGAAATTTGTTAAAGCAAGGGCAGCGTATTTCCTGAAGGAATATGATGTATAACACTATAAATAATCAGAGAATGAGTTTGAGAACAAGGCATAGACTTTCAGCAAGGTTAAACAGCAGTTTATATAGAAAAACCCCTCAAAATAGAGGTGCCGCAAGACAAAGATTGATGCAGAAACCCTTTCAGCGTTTCTCCAGAAGATGTGAGAGAAGAAGATGAATATGTAGCCAATAATATATGTAGCAGCAAGAGAGAATACAAATATTGAGGAAACAACCTCTCAAGAGAAGAAATGCAAACTTCCACAACACATGTACATAAACATGAAAAGCACTGCTATTTCTGCATAAACCCCAGACTAAGAAAAATGTTGTATATGATATAATGCTGCTCTAAAATAGTGTCAACACATGGGTATGACAATAGATGGCTCAAAGACAATAGGGGAGCAAAGCTCTAACCCTTATAAGCAAAAATATCTCAATCCTCCAAGGGATTGGCTGAAATGCACAATACGACAAAAATGCCGGAGTTGCTGGGCAACTACTGCAACTCCAAACTGAAACCAAATAGAGAAGGCTGAAGATGATAAGAAACTGAAATAGAACTCCTCCAATAGATCTCCAAAGTGGAAGGCTGATCCTTACACTTGAGATCTTCCCCTCAAATCAACCGGCAAACCCTCACTGCAAATACACCATGAAGATAACGCAGAAACTGAGAGGGACTGCGCAGTAGTGGAAATAAACACTTTGGCCAAGTGCCAAGATCTGCAAATCAGCTCCAATATCTCCCAATCTGATCCTCCAAAGGAAAGAGAGACTCTCCCTCTGAAAAACAAGAGAAGGAGGTGGTGTCGTAAAGTCACCACGACAACACCCTACAACACATGGGTGTAGCTGTGTAAATATCTGCAGGATTGCTAGAAAATAACCTTGCCGGCAGTACCAAGTCCCACAGGGCCCAAGGTGAGATATCTGGAGACACTGGTGCTGAGTCTGACGACGGGCTAAACGACGGCGTGCGAAGAAAGACAAATGTCCTCACTCAATAATCAATAATCCAAAAATCAAGCATGAATAAAATGGAGGAGAGCTCTCCATATTTTATGATCTTGATTCCCTCCAAAACCCAATGTGACCTCTCTCTCTCCTCCACATCCTCATCCTTATCCACATTCTCATCCTTGTCTGCGCGAAGCTTGAGAAAGCTTCTAAAGTGGCTGCTGAGGCCCCTCACTCACGTGGTGTTGGTCCCCCCTTGACTCCCACTTAAGTCACAACGTTGTGCTACTAGGTGGATGTCTTATTTCATTTAAGTGAGTTTAGACCCTCTTTAATCACTTTTTATTTACTTACAAACTATAGGTGGAAAAATAAACAAAATAGAATATTCCAATTTGCTGCCGCAAATTAGGAATATTACACAGGAGCTTTTCCGGTTGGTGGGGACAGAGTTGACACCGAGTACCAGTTATCACCCACAGATGGACGTGCAGACAAAGATAGTTAACAAGTGGCTGGAGGGCTACTTGCGTAACTATGTCAGTGGGCAGTAGCGAGCATGGCTGAAGTGGCTGCATCTAGGGGAGTACTGCTACAACACACACATCACATGTCCATTGGTATGTCTCCATTCTACGCTTTGTATGGATATCGTTCTTTATCTTTTGTTGATGTGATGTTTGGTGCTAGTAAGGCTCCGAGAGCCAAGATTTGGATCCAAGAGAGTCAGGATATTCTTCGAGCTCTCAAGGATAATATGGCTACAGCGCAGAACCAGCAGAAGTTGTATGCTGACCGGGGTTGGGTGGAGAGATAGTTTGAGGTAGGGGACTTGGTCTACCTACGATTACAGCCATACCGACAGTCGTCACTGAAGTAGAAGGGAGCTGAGAAGCTCAAGCCCCGCTTTTATGGGCCATACAGGGTGATACGCAGGGTTGGACAGGTTGCATATGAGTTGGAGCTGCCCCAAGGCAGCAAGATTCATAACATTTTCCATGTATCATGCTTGAAGAACGCATTGGGGCAGCAGGTGACAGTGACAGATGAGCTACCACCCATGGATGATGAGGGCCATTTGGTGTTGCAGCCAGAGACCATTATTGATACCAGGGAGAGGCAGCTACGGAGCAGGACGGTCCGGGAATTCTTGGTGAGGTGGAAGAATTTGCCGGATGAGGATGCCACTTGGGAGAGTGAGAAAATTTTGCAACATCCATCACTTCAGTTGCTTGAGGACAAGCAACATTTTTCCGGGGGAGACTGTAATATTCCTAATTAGCAATGGCTAATTTGAATATTCGATTTTGCTCAATTTTGCCTTATACAGTTATTTTATAAATAAAAGGTGAGTAGAGGGGGACATAACTCACTTTAGAAATAAAAGTTCACTCCCTAGTAGCACAACGTTGTAACTTAAGTGAACCAAGGGGGGCAAAGGACCACATAGGGAAGGGACCCATGTGAACACTTGGAGAGACAGCGTAGGTTGAGTTGGCAGCGTGGGGGCCAAGGAGGATACGTTGGATGAGAGGCCTAGGGTTTGAGAGAGAGAGGCCAACGTTATATAAGGAGGAGAGCCTCCTCATTTGGAGCATTCGAGTTTATGCATCTTGAGTTGTTCACTACGACTTTGAGCACGCTGGCTGTTTAGCTTGTCTGCAGCACTGTTTAGTGCATTGAGTGTCTTCGTTCGAAGATCTCACCCTCAGCCCTGGGGGACTTCGAGTGCCTGCTCGAGTGAGGTTTTCTCTTCAATATTTTGGTGGGAGGATCGAGTTTTTGTTTGTGGAGGAGCTTCTCTTCTAGAGACTGCGCAGTTCTGAGAGGGAGGATGCAGTTCACTTGGTGGGGAGTTTGGTTTGATCTTGTTCAGAGGATTTAGGCTCTGAGATTGAGCAAGGGGCCAGCCCTTGCCCATTGGAGATTTTTGGTGGAGTTTTGAGGGATAGCGTAGATCCCCAAGGAGGTGTTTTTCGGGGGTCGGTTATTTGTGAAAAGCTTTCTGGGCTTTTCTGGGTTTGATGAGTAGAGGCTGATTCCAGAGTTTCAACATTTTTTGAGGTGGGGAGCAGCCCCAAATCTTCATGTGATCCCAGCAGTAGCAGCAGCATAGCAATTCTCCGGCAGTTTGGACGCAGATCAGTTTGCAGCCATTTCTCTATCGTTCTGAGAGCTTTTCTTCACTTGCCTGGTGCAAGTATAGGTGCCATCACTCTGATCACCTATTGTACTCATTTCCATTCTCAGTATAATAAAATGGCTTGGCATTCTATCTATATTTCTTGAGTATCTATTTATGTCTACATTGCTATTATATGCTTGCACTACTGTTATTTTTATCTATCTGAGCATTACTGTTAGTATACCACTTGGTGTGTTTACCCCATACTCTTAGACAGAGTCTGGAAAGGGCCAGGTAGCCTCCAGATGTCACCCTCTTTTCAGAGGTGACATATCTGGTAAACGCCCTCCCAGTCTATCTCTGGTTGGAGTTTGCTGTGTTTGAGAGATATCCCTCAAAAGGGATATTACATTCATGTGGATCATCATCTTGATCATTTTCTGTAACATCTTCATCCTTTTTTGTTCCTTCAACAGTTTCCTGACTAGCAGGCTCAACTTTATTTTTAAGTTCACCTTCATTCTCATAATTTGGGATTTCCATAACCTGATATTTTTCAAAATGTAGTGATTCTTCATGATTTTCTGAACCGGCTGAATTGTTCTGTTGACTATGTTCAATATTGGGGGATATTGGTTTTTGCATTAGATTTATCTTGTCCAAAATGGCATTCAATTTCTGCATTGCTTTGTTATGATTGTCCTTGGCATCCATATGGTTTAGCCAAATTTGTCTTTCTATCCGATCGGCCATCGTCATTGATGAAGACATCGAGCAGTGACGATTTTGAGTCACCGCATGTAACAGCTGAAAGCAACTAACAGTGGCAAGGTGCTTCCTTCTAGGCGAGAAGATCGCTGCTCTGATACCAAATGGAGCAACAAAGTTGGAGGCTTGTTGACTTAAGTTATAAAATACACAAGAGGTATTGTAATAATAATATATTATATATAAAATGTATAAGAGATGATGATAAAATGTTACAATGAGGCCCTACTTATATACCTAGGCAGGTGACCTTTCATCTTTCACTAACTTAATGACTACTTACATAATCCCTATTTAACTATAATAACTATATTTATTATATTTGTTATGAATTATATTCATAACATAAGGTATATCTCACATTTATTTTGTTGCCGAGATTTTCTCTAAAAGGTGAGCCAGATATTGGCACCCTAGTTGTACTCAAGATTCTGCTACTTAATAATACAAAACCCTCAGATCTGCTACACCGGTTTTCATGAGTTGGGTTTTTCCAGGGACTTAGTCCAAAAATAACCATGTCAAATGTGGATGTTTTTCATTATATTTTGTTCAGTTTGTTTCAGCACTTAGATTTATTCCGCAACATTATTTGTGTAGATTGTTTCAGTAATTACTTCGATATTTCACTGTAATGAAATAATTATGAAAAATAATAGGAGAAGTAATTCAGATTTGTTGCAGTAGGAATCCAGATTTAGGATTTCTCACATATTCCTCATGTTGACCGTAATTCTCCATGGGATGGCCCCCACACTCCACTAGAGACACAATATTTCCCTTCCTTCCTAATGTTTGGGCCTCCACTTAATCCCAAAATTCATGTGGGGCCTCTAAACCCACATCTCCTCAGTGTAAACATGAAATAAGTCAAAATTGGGCAAGATTGATATTTACCTTAACAATATTGCTAAGTGGGAATATCTGATCCTTCTTCATGGTGCTACCCTCATAAAGCAATACTCAAAGAGAGACCTATATCAGGACAACTCTGTAGTGTAGATCAATGCAGATCTGTGGGAACTTCCCTCATCCCATGAGATTTCAACGACATGATCAGATCAGATCCCTCCTTAGGATATGGATGAGTTCCCCTAGGCCTCAATGATGAATTACCTCTTTCAGACAGCGGTGCAGTGGATGATCTAGGTATCCCACCAGTTCTCCCTTTGGACATTATAGTATACTATTCAGGTATCCCACCAGATCCCTATATACTATACTAAGATTCCTTCTTTCAGCCTTGGATGTTCAGAGAGATGGTCTATTTCATGACAGGTCTACCTCATTACTTTTGGTTCTTCTTGTTACTGGATCTTCTCCTCTTACACGACTTCACACCAGAGTGGGTTTTTGGGCTTGGGGTGCAGGGCTGTTCATGCCTTAGCTTAGATTTCACTCTGTACTCTACCTCACTTTACCTTCTGCACCTTCCCTGTTATAGGAGACCTTTTGGTACTTCAGCTTTGAAATGACATCATTGCACTCAACAGCCTTTTTACTTTTGTGGTCAACAGTCAAGCATTAACTAAATTATCTTATCTTATCCAGGTATGGTTGTTTCTGTAATTGTACTTGCTAAAATTAGGGAGGTCTCAAGTGAAAATTTGATTAGACAGTGAATGCTGAGCTTTATGCGTTGTAAGGGATTGACTATGACCTAAGGGATAGTTGATTAATGATACCTCTCTTTTTATTACTTTGAAGTTATGTCTCATTTGTTGCCTTCCCTTGTTTCTGTAGCACTTTGCATCCAATACATGGAATGACAGCTTTACCTTATTGTTGCAGTGTGCATGAAACTGTTTATAGATTATTTTCTTCATTGCAGGCGATGCCGATAAATTGCACATCTCTGTTGAAGTTCTGGAGGAAATGAAACAAAGAGGAATTGTTCCTAATTGCATCACATATACTATCCTTTTGATAGCATGTCAAAGGTTGTGATTCCTTCTAAATAAACATGCCATCCTTTCCTCTCAGAAAATATTATCACTGAATGTTGTATTTCTTACTTCATATTTATAGATAAATCACTCCAGGTTTAATGGTTCCTTGATCTATGATGTAGAATAAAAATTCCATTTCTTTTCTGGTTTTCAGGAAGGATGAATCTGAATTAGCTGTGAAGCTTTTCTCAAGGGCAACGATGGATGGTGTTGTACCTAATCTTATAATGTGCAACTGTGTTATAGGTACTTACCAGTGCTTTGAAGTGGTAAATTATTAAGAGAATCATTTAGTTGAAAATGGTAATTTTCATTTTCTAATAAATTTAAGTTCCTTGCAAAACCTCTTTTCTATAGAAGGATTATGATGATTATTATTTTATACTGAAGCTATTTTGATCGACAAAGATTGATAAATATTAAAAAAAACAGAAATAAATAAATAAACATTGTTTGTTTACTATCTTTTTCTGTTCAAGGGTGAAGGATTGCATGATTAAAGATAAGATAAGATAATTTTATTAATGTCCAATGAATGACCATAAATAGGTCAATGGGACTAAAGGATACCGCTAGTACAAGTAACAATGTGTGAGTGCAAACGCAACTCCTAGAAAATGCCAAACCAAAATCTAGGATAAAATGAAGTAAAGAAGGATACAATAATAAAACAGCCTCGTTAACATGTATATAACAGGATTATGTAGAAGGCTAAGTGAATAAGTCCATGGCTAGAGTTTGATGATGTGAAGAATGCCAGAGTTTGATAAGTTCTCTTACAACTTTTTTAAACACAGATTCTGATGATTGTTCTTTTATAATGAAGCTATTTTTATTGAAAAAGCTCGATAAATATTAAAAAAAAAGACTTTGTTTTTCATCTTTTGTGGTTATAGGGTGGAGAATTGCATGATTGCATTGAACACTTGAGATCCATGATGTTATATTATGTTTTTAATGAGCTATGCAGTTTTTTATATGAACTGATTTGTGTTATAATCTTCTGAATCATTAAATTGTCAAAAAAATTATTGATGAATGTAAATGCTTTTCCTCAAGGCCTGTGTTTGCGAAGATTTCAGAAGGCATCTGCGCTTGGAGAATCGATTGTGTCTTATGACTCAGGAAGTGCACAGATACACAGCCAATGGTATGTAACGTTATCAATTATGTGTTCTAAATTATGAAACTAACTCATCGAACAACAGCTGGATCGTCCAGGAATCTCACAATCCTAGCTTTATTGTAATATGTGATTTATACTTAATTATGAAATGTACTTGGTATTATGATCCATTGGCAGTTTAACGGTTTAACCACATGATCCCTTCAACTCTTTCTATCGTTAACTTCTTCATTTACTATGCTTGGTTGTTTTTTCGAGTTTAACTTTCCATTTGTTTTTGAGTTATAACAAGCTTGAAAAATCAAATATTAATAGAATTTTTCATGTTGTCTAGTATTCTAGCATTCAACATATCATAATTGCAGAAAAATAGTGGACCTAAAATTCTAAAATGAACAAACCACTGCTTATGTAAATATTCTTTGTAGTGCAGCTAGCTTCATTGCTCCTAATACCTATACTGAATATGTTGCGGGAAAGCAATAAATTTAAACACACAAATGATTTCATTTTGCATGTGCAAGATGAGAACTCTATGATTTTCTTGCTTCATCTATTTCCTCAAGAAAATGAAATGTTTTAGACTGTTATTGTCTCATATTTGCGTGAGGGTAAAACTTGTGGTTTTTTGTAATATTCCGAATAGGAAATAAACAGCAATACAAAGCAACATAAACAAAAACTACAGCTGTAATGACCCAACTCGAGTTATAGGGAGTATAAAAATATTAGCATGCATATGAGACCTGCATATGATAGCTACGTACTGCACTAGTACATGCACTAATAAATTATAAAAAAAACTCAGTGTAGAGTAATGAGTGAATTATTGAAGTATTGAGTAAATACCTAACTCACCAGAATATAATGAATGTATTGTAAGGTAAAAGTTATACCTACCACTATCATAATATAAACTAATACTTTGTTCAAAGAAAAGTAAAAGCATTGACTTATGCAAATAAATGATGATATTTTAATAAATCTAGGATATTTTAGAAATCCAAGATAGTTATTAAATAATAATATTTTAATAAATCTAAGATATTTTAGAAATCCAAGATATTTATTAAATAATAATATTTTAATAAAACTAAGATATTTTAGAAATCCAAGATATTTACTAAAAGAGGATATTTTAATAAATATCTTGAAAAGAGTTTGTGTATAAAAGGAGAAGGGGGGGAAACTTGATGGGCATGGGTAGTGAGGTGGGAAAACTGACCTGGATGTTGTCAGAGGAGTTCTAACTGCGAAAGACATGAGCAGTGAGTTCTAACAGAGTCATGGAGTGATCTCGATTGTTATTGGAGTTTTGGGCATGGGGGCCAGAAGACTTGTCTTCTAGATCTGGGGACCAGAGAGGTTGACCTCAGATAGGCTGGGAGGAAAACGACGGTTTGACAACTGGAGTTGGAGCCATGGCGGATCAGGGACATGTAATATTCCCAATTAACAATGGCTAATTGGAATATTCGATTTTGGTCAATTTTGCCTTATGTAGTTATATTATAAATAAAAGTGAGTAGAGGGGGACATAACTCACTCAAAAATAAAAAGTGCACTCCCTAGTAGACACACGTTGTAACTTAAGTGAGCCAAGGGGGCCAAGAGACCACGTAGAGAGAGGGCCCACGTAGACCACATGGAGGGATTACGCAGGCCAAGATGGAGCACGTGGCAAAGGGAGGCAACGTTGGAGGAGGTGAGCCTTAGGGTTTGAGAGAGGCTAACGCTATATAGAGAGGAGAGCCTCTTCATTTTGATCATTCGATGTTTGTGATATTGAGCTGGTCATTTCGACTTCTTGAGCACGATGGTTGTTTAGCTAGTCTGCAGCACTATTTAGTGCATCGAGTGTCTCCGTTCGGAGATCTCACCCTCAGCCCCGGGGGACTTCGAATGCCTGCTCGGGTGAGGTTGTTCCATCAGTATTTGCAGGAGGATTGGTGTTTGGCTTTTGTGGAGGAGTAGTGCATTCAGTGACTGCACAGTCTTCAGAGGGAGGATGCAGTCCATTCTTGGGGAGCTCTGGATTGGGTTTCTTTTGGAGGATTTGAGCCTGGAGTTTGAGCAAGGGACCAGCCCTTTCCCATTGGAGGATTTTGGTAGAGTTTGTGGCCATATTTTGGTGGTTTCCATTCAGCCTCAGCGCAGAGCCT
Source organism: Pinus albicaulis (assembly GCA_034641835.2). Classification (NCBI taxonomy): domain Eukaryota; kingdom Viridiplantae; phylum Streptophyta; class Pinopsida; order Pinales; family Pinaceae; genus Pinus; species Pinus albicaulis. The sequence goes on from CM076572.1 coordinate 496,899,639, forward strand.
TGGAGGATAGCATAGATCCTCAAGGGGGTGATCTTCGGGGGTCGGCCATTTCAGAAATGCTTTCTAGGCTTTTCTGTGTTTGGTGAGCAGAGGCAGATTCCAGAGTTTCAGCTCATTCCGAGGAGGGGAGCAGCCCCAAATCCTCATTTTGTTCCAGCAGTAGCAGCTACACGACAGTTTTCCAACAGCTTGGGCACAGATTAAAGAGCAACCATTTCCTTGCCATTCTGAGAGTATTTCTTCACTTACCTTGAACAAGTCTAGGTGCCATCACTCTGATCACCTATTGTACTCCCTTATATTTCTCAGTATAATAAAATGGCTTAGCATTCTCTCTATATTTCTGGAGTATTTGTTACATGTTCGATATATGCTATTGTATTCTTGTGCTACTGTTATTTCTCTCTCTTTGAGCATTTTAGTTACTATACCATTGGTGTGTTTTCCCCATACTCTTAGACAGAGTCTGGAAAGGGCTAGGTAGCCTCCAGATCTCACCCTCTTTTCAGAGGTGAAATATCTGGTAAACGCCCTCCCAGTCCATTTTTGGTTGGAGTTTGCTTGTGTTTGAGAGATATCCCTGAAACAGGATATTACAGTGGTATCAGAGCATAGATCTGGCTCAGCCTGTGGAGCTAGTTGTCTATGACACCAGGGGAGAAGCCCTACATCTGCTACAGAGGTAGGAAGTACATAGATACTGAGCATAGGTTGGAGAACACCTACGGAGAGGGGGATTGTGTTCGGGTGGTGGACACAGAACAGGAGGAGCCTGTGATAGACGCAGAGCAGGGAGAGCCGACGGCAGATGATAGTGAGGCAAAACAGTTTGGGGAGGCACTCCTCAAATCGGTACAGGATCTTGCGAGACAGATTGAGGTGATGGGTCAAAGATTCACTGCTGTGGAGGCTAGACAGCGTGAAACCCCAAGGGGTTTCCATGTTGGTGAGGGGTCAGGCACATCCCATCATTTGCCAGAGCGGGATGCCACTCCGCACCAGGTATCACATGCACCCACACATTCCACTATGCCCACCTTTCTGGGTGCAGACACAGGGGCAGGAGTACAGCATGAACTAGAGCCTGGTCACATGGGCGACTATTTTGCGGAGTACCAGGAATATGGGCAGGAGTTCACGGATGCCCTTTCATTCAGAGATTTTGTTTAGCTCCAGTGGGACAGCAAACCCCGCGATCATCACAGAGGGCACCAACATTATCATGATGGGGACACCCAGCGTACAGCGAGCCGATTCCATTTGCCAACATTTGATGGCTCATCAAACAGTTCGGCAAAGTCTTGGGTGGAGAAGCTGGACATATATTTCCAGCTTAACCAGATGGCAGAGTCGGAGGCCATCAAGGTGGCTACGCTACATTTGGATGGTGAGGCCCAGGACTGGTGGTTCCATAGGATGGTGACACTCTGGCATTCGGCAGTGACCACATATGCCAAGTTCACCTGGAGACTGATAGAGAGATTTGACCAGAGGGATCCAAAGGAGCATTTTGTTGAGCTGACGAGGCTCAAACAAACCAGAGCCCGGAGACATATATTGCATATTTCCTGAGGGTTTCAGTGATGGTGCCAGACCTATCCGCAGCACGGATGATATACATGTTTGTTGAGGGGTTAGCAGAGCCACTTCGGGGTCTAGTCAGATCCACTATACCAGCCACACTCCAGGACGCCATTGGCAGGACCTGGGATTTGCAGGATGCCTTACCTAGGACCAGGACACCTTACCCCTAGAGACAGGCTTTCCAGCCAAAGGGGAAGGATGTGAGGATTCCCCCTCCAAAGGGGAATCAGGGTAGGGTACAGCGAGATGATGATGCCAGGAGGGAGTTGAATAAGAAGAGGTTGTGCTTTACCTATCAGGAGTCGTGGGCACCAGGACACAGATGTGCTGCGGGAAAAACACATTTTATCAAGGTCTTCTCCGAGAGCAGCGGGGAAGAGGATGAGTGTGAGGATGGGGAGGCAGGAGACAGTCAGACAGCATAGGATCATTTGCCACCTCCACCTCCAGGAGCAGGAGGTGCAGCTTTTGCACCCACGGGGACCCTTGCAGCGTTGCGAGGAGTACCCAAGTAATTGACGCTGCGTGTCTGAGGGATAGTACGGGGGCAGCGAGTTTCAGTTTTGGTAGACAGTGGGGCAACCCACAACTTCATCGATGCACAGATGGTTGAGCAGAGAGGCATACCGACAGAGAGCTTCGATGGATTCTTAGTGTAGGTCCCAGGAGATCAGACAATGCAGTGTGCTAGATATGTTCCAGAGCTGGCTGTGACGACGGGTACCTACACAGTGACCGACCACTTTTTCGTGGTCAACATACCAGATACCAATGTGGTACTGGGTGTTAAGTGGCTGATTACTTTGGGAAAGGTCACCACAGATTGGGAGGCTTTGGAGATGGAGTGGGATGATAAGAAGACTGGGAAGCACAAGAAGATACATGGGATGCAAACTTACCCACCACAGATGTAATATTCCTAATTAGCACCGCTAATTGGAATATTTGATTTTTGTATAGTTTTGCCGCCTATAGTTAATTAATAAATAAAAGTGAGAAAAGAGGGGTCAACTCACTTAAATAAAATAAAGTGTTTCCCTAGTAGGAGCAACATTATAACTTAAAGGGGAGTCTTGGGGGTCCACACCACATATGAGGGAGGCCTCACGTAGCCTCTAGGAGCATCTGCGCAGACTTATGAGGAGCACGTGGGGAGAGGGGGACCACGTTAGGGTTTGAGGAGAGCTAGCATTATAAAAGGTGGGAAAGCCATTTCATTTGGCATTCTTGTTGTTGGTGATATTTGAGCTAGACTTCTGTCTTCTTGAGCACGCTGGCTGTTTAGCCTGTCTGCAGCACTGTTTAGTGCGACTGAGTGTCTCTGGTCGGAGATCTCACCCTTAGCCCCGGCGGACTTCGAGTGCCTGCTCGGGCAAGGTCTTTTCTACAGTTTTCAGCGGAGGATTTGGTTGTTGTTTTGCGGAGGAGCTGGGCTTCTTTTGGTGACTGCGCAGTCCCTAGGAGAGAGGACGCAGTTCTTGGGGGAGGGGTGCTATTGCAGGATTTTCTGCAGGAGATTCAGTGTTATTCGGTGTGGAGGTTTAGTATTTATCAGTTGGAGAGTTTCTTGAGGAGTTTGTGGCTCCATCTCAGTATATTTCATTTGGCATCTGCGCTGGGCCTGGAGGGACAACGTTTTTCCTTGAGGAGGGTTTCTGGGGTGATTTTCGGAGGTGGTCCATTTTGTTTATGGTTTCTGGGTTTTGTCCGGAGCAGTGAGTACAGGTGATCTACAGATTTTCAGCTCATTCCGGCGAGGGGATCAGCCTCTAGTTCCAGTTCATTCCAGCAGCAGCAATTTACAGCAGTTTCTTCCAGCAGCTGGGAGGCAGTTTCTGTAGTAGCCATTTCCTGTTTTCTGAGAGGGTTCTTCACTTGCCTTGTGCAAGGATAGGTTCTCTTATTCTGATTATCCATTGTACCCATTTATATTCTCAGATTAATAAAATGGCTTAGCATTCCTGGCATTTTATGTGTACTTGCTTTATATTCTATTTCCGGCATTTTTCTATATAGTTGTATGCTTGTATTGCTGTCTATTTCCTATTCGGGATATTACAGTGGTATCAAAGCATAATTCTGGCTCAGCCTGTGGTCTATGACATCGGGAAAAAGATCATACAGAGGTTTGCTGGAATTTTGGAGAGCAATAGCAGTTGCAGTACCAAAAACGAAATTGGAAAAAGGGCCAAAATATAAAGGGTCAAATTTTGAAGGTTGGAATTAGAAGAAAATTTTTCTGGGTTTTTCTGGGTTTTGGGCAAGGATCACCTTCCCAAATTCCTAGAATTTTCTGAGTAGTTTTCAGTGGGTAAATCGGAGGTCGAAATCAAGCAGTAGTATGGTTTTGCAGCAGCCGTGCAGTTTCTGAGGAGCCTGTAGACACATAGCAAGAAGGGCCAATGGCAGACGAGGAGGATGCGAGGAGATTTAGAGAGGTGCTCCTCCAACACATGCAGGATGTGTCACAGAGACTCACTGCGCTGGAGGTTAGGCAGCGAGAAACCGCAAGGGGTTTTCAGATCGGTGAGGGATCAGGCACGTCACACCATATGCCGGAGCGTGATGCTATCCCCATCATGGCATCGCATGCACCCATGCGACCCACTATGCCCACTTTCCTAGCAGAGGACACAGGGGCAGTAGCACAGCGGGAGCCGGAGGTTGACCTTGGCCAGATGGACGCCTACATTGCAGAGTACCTGGCACGTGGGCTGGCGATCAGAGATCTTATCTCATTTAGAGATTATGTTCAGCTCCAGAGTGATGGTAGACCCCGTGATCATCACAGGGGACACAGATATCATCATGACGACCACCGCGCAGCTAGCAGATTTCATTTGCCCACGTTTGATGGCTCATCAAACAGTTCGACAAAGTCTTGGGTAGAAAAGTTGGACATCTATTTCCAGCTTAATCAGATGTCGCAGTCAGAGGCCATTAAGGTGGCAACATTGCACTTGGAGGATGAGAGCACACAGGATTGCAGGGAGTCTGAGGTTACACCTAGTGTGACACAGGATTCCCCCTTATTGGAGACCTCCTTGGCCATGTCGGTTGATGTGGTAGTGGAGAAGGTAGAGCCTACCTCAGTAGAGCCATCCATTGAGGTGATAACCGGAGTCGTGTCCGAGTCTTCAGGTGGTAGTAGCACACGACAGATGGGTGAGGCGTTAGGAGATATATACACCTTCGATGAGGCACTAGCAAGTACAGGGGTATTGGATGATGGTTGCAGACAGCGGTATCATCGGCTTCGGACGGACCTTCGAGTTTTGAGAGGGAAGGCCACATCAGTACGGGAGGCCATTTTGTTGCAGGACCAGGAGCTAGAGGGTATGAGAGTGACTTGTGCCAAGTCGGCAGCCAAGTTGGTCCGCATTGGGGAACGACTGGATTCCCTGATGGTACAACCAGAGGGCATGTTGGAGCGTCAGATCATTCCCCTTCAGGCATGCATGGATGGGACTAGCAGTGTTGTTGGGTCATCTCTTCCCGTTGGAGAGAGAGAGGCAGAGCCACCTAGTCAGATCTCATATGTTGACTTGGATAGTGGTATCAGACGATCAGAGTTGCACAGGGTACAGCATCCACATGTTGAGGTTGGATGGCGAGAGATTTTGAGTTGGTACTCGGTGGAGCGGGCTATGGAGATAGTGATGGATCCGAGTGTAGCTCAGCAGGATTTTCTATGCATGGGGAATACAGGAACCCCAGATTGGCATTGGGATCTAGGTGGGATCACCTACCGTTTTCCAGGCAGGTCGGCTAACTATGCCTTGGAGAGTACAGTTGGCCTAGTAGTAGAGCATGTGCAATTTCGGTCAGCTCCAGTGGCCAACCAGTTTATTGGCAGACTCCCTAGGTTGTCTTGGCATGACATTCATACACGGGATCACGGGGTGGTCAGCACACCTTGGCAGGAGCTTGTCGGAGGAGGTGGCATTGGCAGGCCACCAGATGGCGCCTTGTATGGGGCCAAGGATTCTTCACCTTTGTGCGGGGCACAGAGGACGCAGCGGAGCCGAGCAGTGGTGGTAACACTACTGACACACAGGGAGATTCACTTCTCGGACCCCTTGAGGAGGATTTGGAGTGATGATCCTTTCGTCGGCAGGTATAGTGATACGACGGTGGAGACGATGTTACCGATTGGTGGTAGTTCGACATGTAGGGGCACAGCTCTAGGTCATCACATCCAGGGATGTGTGGGAGCCTCTAGCATTGAGCGGTGGATTGCCGGTGGACAGGGAGTAGCATGGTGGTGTACCATAGTGTGTGGGACTGCATTGTGGAGTAGGAGTATCCTACATCACATTGAGAGCATGCAGAGAGTGACCAATGCCTGGACACAGTCAGGGCACGAGACGGTACAAGGTGCTACAGCAGTAGCACATGGTATCCAGCAGCATACCGAGGTATGCCTTAGTGTGCAGTGGCATGTTGAGGAGTATATGGATGATCAGTGGTATGCGAGGGCATACGGTGCTGCACAGCAGGGTCTTAGAGCATTGCTTCCAGAGAGACTCATGGACAGGGACATCGGGCTTACCTTTGGTAGTAGTTCACCCAGGATCGATGGAGAGACAAAGGAGCGATACTTGGCGGTATCTGTGGGGACTCACACACCTGACTCGCTTCGACATCACTCACAGGTACAGCTGATTATGTTTTTGACCTTTGCCACTTTGGGCGTGAGTAGCAGGGTACGCGAGGTTCACCCTAGATATTTGGATGACACTCAGTACACTAGGCGAGAGACTTCTCAGCAGTGGCACTGGGTTGGTGTGCTAGTTGACAGCCACAGGTTGGGGGATGAGATGATCCTTTGCAGAGGTGGCGCATCAGTCATCACTGAGCCTACGCTTGGGGAGCAGGTCATGAGGGAGACATGCATCAGTTTTCCCTCACGGCATATCGAGAACATGCATGGGCAGAGGATACTGGGTACAACAGAGGTAACATCCCAGTATGTGTTTGGGCTCCAGACACTGTATCGACACTTTATTGAGAGGATGGGTGGCATGTTCGATGTAGATGAGCTGGCGGAGGTAGAACAGGAGGGCATTCCTTCTGTATACCAGGGTGAGGACTCTTTTTCATATGAGTCCATAGGATCAGTTGAGGACGCTTATGGGGAGCGAGAGAAGTCATGCATAGATGGTGACAGTAGACTGGAGCTACATTCTAGTGTCCAGGGTGAGCAGTCACGGGACTCTGCGGGAGATACTCTGGGTGAAGAGTCACTTGTGACAATTCAGCTAGAGCAGCAGGTGATGGAGCCTGAGTCGACAGAGGAGGAAACTACTTACATCAAGCATGATATTCCTTTGAGAGAGAGCCAGATGGGTGCCCACATTGAGTCGATGAGGGATATGCGGCTAACATTGGGGTCAGCCATCGAGGTGGGACAGTCATATGCACTGACATCAAGTACGGTGACAGTAGCTGCAGATCCATATTCTCTAGAGGTTTTGGAGGTCGATGGGATTGTTTTGCAGGGGACCAGTAGACAGCGGGAGCATGACATTCCTGATCAGGAGTGGGAGGATTTGTTGGATATGGTGGAGCATCCATCTGTGGGTCGACACAGGAATGAGACGCAGATAGGTGCACACACAGTCAGCAGAGCTGCAGTGTTTTTAGTGTGTAGCACTCTCCAGGAGTACATCGATGGAGCTTGCATCATATCTTGCCCACTTTGGCCCATTATAGAGAGAGGGGCTTCCTTCTACAGGCAGCTTTCACTGGCAGACAGGGCAGAGCAGTGGGAGTTGATTACGAGTTGGCGACAGCACTCCCGGCATGTTCCATATGCAGTTGTTATCGCTACATCAGGTTCTTCTTCCATGACGGACTGGCGGGAGATCATGAGTTGGTACCCTCTTGATGTTATGGTATTCGTCGGAGGGAGCACAGCGGAGCAAGGGCCCATGGACATAGCACATGTTCTAGATTCCAGCTGGCAGAAGGACACAGGTCATCATTTCTTCGGCACCCCATCCCGATTTCAGGAGAGCGGGATCAGCATGGGGTTGAGTCACAACTTGGATTGGAGAGAGGTGATGAGTTGGTATGCAGTTGGAGGGGTAGCATATGCAGCTACAGGTACAATGCAGCAGGAGCCCAGGAGCATTGATGCTTATTGGTGGTCTTCACCTCTTAGAGCATTAGTCATAGCCAGAGGCAGTGCACAGTCCGAGCCGTGGGACTTGGGCGATTATTGGCCATGGTGGCGATGGGATCCGGGAGGATTATTGGTTGGCTGGTACTGTGAGAGGTCACTTTGGGATCCTGGCATTGAGATATCCCTTCGTATCAGGGTGATGCAGAGGTCAGAGAGGTTTCAGTGGGACCCAGGCACATTTTGCAGTATCGGTAGGGAGCATCAGCTAGAGAGGAGGCTTGTTCAAGCATTGCTTGAGGACAAGCAACATTTTGCCGGGGGAGACTATAATATTCCTAATTAGCACCGCTAATTGGAATATTTGATTTTTGTATAGTTTTGCCGCCTATAGTTAATTAATAAATAAAAGTGAGAAAAGAGGGGTCAACTCACTTAAATAAAATAAAGTGCTTCCCTAGTAGGAGCAACGTTATAACTTAAAGGGGAGCCTTGGGGGTCCACACCACGTATGAGGGAGGCCTCACGTAGCCTCTAGGAGCATCTGCGCAGACTTGGGAGGAGTACGTGGAGAGAGGGGGACCACATTAGGGTTTTTTGAGGAGAGCTAGCGTTATAAAAGTTGGGAGAGCCATTTCATTTGGCATTCTTGTTGTTGATGATATTTGAGCTAGACTTTTGTCTTCTTGAGCACGCTAGCTGTTTAGCCTGTCTGCAGCACTGTTAGTGCGACTGAGTGTCTCCGGTCGGAGATCTCACTCTTAGCCCCGGGGGACTTCGAGTGCCTGCTCGGGCAAGGTCTTTTCTACAGTTTTCAGCGGAGGTTTTGGTTGTTGTTTCGCGGAGGAGCTGGGCTTCTTTTGGTGACTGCGCAGTCCCTAGGAGAGAGGACGCAGTTCTTGGTGGAGGGGTGCTATTGCGAGATTTTCTGCAGGAGATTCAGTGTTATTCGGTGTGGAGGTTCAGTATTTATGAGTTGGAGAGTTTCCTGAGGAGTTTGTGGCTCCATCTCAGTATATTTCATTTGGTATCTGCGCTGGGCCTGGAGGGACAACGTTTTTCCTTGAGGAGGGTTTCTGGGGTGATTTTAGGAGGTGGTCCATTTTGTTTATGGTTTCTGGGTTTGGTCCGGAGCAGTGAGTACAGGTGATTTACAGATTTTCAGCTCATTCCGGCGAGGGGATCAGCCCCTAGTTCCAGTTCGTTCCAGCAACAGCAGTTTACGGCAGTTTCTTCCAGCAGCTGGGATGCAGTTTCGGTAGCAGCCATTTCCTGTTTCTGAGAGGGTTCTTCACTTGCCTTGTGCAAGGATAGGTGCTCTTATTCTGTTTATCCATTGTACCCATTTATATTCTCAGATTAATAAAATGGCTTAGCATTCCTGGCATTTTGTGTACTTGCTTTATATTCTATTTCCGGCGTTTTTCTATATAGTTGTATGCTTGTATTTCTCTCTATTTCCTATTCGGGATATTACAACAGACCGTTTCAGCTCACTGGATGGAGGCAGACTTGCGGAAGGGAGACATAGAGTGGGCGGTTGAGTTGCGGGCATCAGAGGTAGGGACTACCGGGCAGACAGTTTATCCGGATATACAGGCCATCCTTGACAAATATGATATGGTGTTTGGGGAGATACTGTCGAGATAGCCACCAGATCAGGGGTTTGAGCACACTATTGAGCTAGAGCAGGGCATCTAGGCCGTTATCACCACAACCTATAGGCACCCCAAAGCTTATCGGGATGAGATTGAGCGGGCCATCCAGGAGTTGCTGGCTCTTGGACATATTCGGCCTAGCACCAATCCTTTTGCTTCTTTGGTGGTGTTGGTGAAGAAGAAGGACGACACATTGAGAATGTGCCTTGATTACAAGGCCCTGAATAAGAAGACCATGAAGAACAGGTACCCCATACCACGGATAGATGAGCTGATGGATGAGTTGAGAGGAGCACAGTTCTTCTCAAAGATCGATTTGAGATCCAGGTACCACCAAATTCGCGTGAGGGAATAGGGCATTCCCAAGACCGCTTTCAGGTGCCATTATGGCCACTTTGAATTCTTGGTTATGCCTTTTGGGCTAACCAATGCCCTGGCTACTTTCCAGTCATGCATGAACCATATCTTCCGCATTCATTTGAGGAAGTTTGTGTTGGTCTTTTTCGATAATATACTGATTTACAGCAGGACTTGGGAGGAGCATCTCCAGCATATAGAGGCCGTACTGCATATCTTGGAGGAGCAACAGTTTTATGCTAAGCTCTCCAAGTGTGAGTTTGGATTGACGGAGATGTTGTATTTGGGACACATCATAGGAGTGGACGGAGTGAGGGTCCACGAGGAGAAGATCAGGGCCATCAGAGATTGGCCAGAGCCGAGAAACGTGATGGAACTTCGAGGATTTGTTGGTATCTGCACTTATTACAGGAAGTTCGTCAAGAGTTTCTCTCAGCTTGCTGCACCCCTTACAGATTGACGAAGAAGGGGGCATTTAGTTGGTCAGATACAATGCAGCGGGCCTTTGACAGGCTCAAGGAGGTTATGAGCAGCTGCCCAGTGCTTGCGTTGCCAAATTTTACTCAGCCTTTTGTTTTGGAGTGTGATGCGTCGGGAGAGGGGATCGACGCAGTTTTGATGCAGAGAGGCCACCCTATAACCTATGAGAGCCGAAAGCTTCTTCCTCATGAGCGGTTGTATCCTATATATGACAAGGAGATGCTAGCCATTATGCATGCGTTGGCCAGATTCTGGCAGTACTTGGTGGGTAATAGGTTCAGGGTGAGGAATGATCACAACAACCTCAGGTTCTTTTTGGAGCAGAAACAGCTACAGGAGAGGCAACAGAAGTGGATCAGCAAGATCCAAGCTTATGACTTTGACATTGAGTATGTCAAGGGGAAGAACAACGTGGTAGCTGATGCACTTTCACGTAGACCAACCACGTTGTCTCTGATGAGTTTGGATACAGATTGGAGTTCTCAACTCTTGGTGGAGTACTCCAAGGACAGATTTGCTTGTGAGGTTCTGGATGGTCAGCTGACAGATGACAGGTACAGGGTGATAGATGAGATCATCTACTATAGAGATAGGATCTTCTTGACTGAGGGCTCCCAGTTCAAGAAGAAGATACTTCAGGCATCACATGACTCACCATTGTCTGGCCATCAGGGGCTTACCAAAACCTACCGGACCATCAGAGAGAGGTTCTCTTAGAAGGGCCTCAAGGAGGACGTGCTCCAGCATTTCAGGGAGTGCGAGGTTTGCCAGAGGAACAAGGGAGAGATGAGCCATCCCGCGGGTTTATTGCAGCCTCTTCCCATTCCAGAGGGGAAATGGGAGAGCATTTCGATGGATTTCATCACAGGATTGCCCATGGTGCAGCGCAAGGACTGTATATACGTCATCGTTGATCGGCTGACGAAGTATGCACACTTTTTCGCCATATCCGCACATTATTCGGCAACACAGGTGGCGGAGCTGTTCTTCAGAGAGATCTTCAGGTTACATGGTCTTCCCAAGACCATCATCAGTGATAGGGACAACCGCTTTATGGGCGGATTCTGGCCGGAGCTTTTCCGGCTAGTGGGGACAGAGTTGTAATATCCCCAACGGGAAATAAACAGTAATACACAGAAAAACAACAAGCAGCTATATAGAGCAAAATGCCGGAACTAGAATATGGGACAAATAGACATAAAAATGCCGGAAATGCTAAGCCATTTTATTAATCTGAGAATATAATGAGATACAATGGATAATCAGAATAAATGCACCTATCCTTGCTCAAGGCAAGTGAAGAATCCTCTCAGAAAAATAGGAAATGGCTGCTACAGAAACTGCATCCCAGCTGCTGGAAGAAACTGCCGTAAACTGTTGCTGCTGGAATGAACTGAAGCTAGGGGCTGATCCCCTTGCCGGAATGAGCTAAAAATCTACAGATCACCTATACTCGCTGCTCTGGACAAAACCCAGAAACCATATACCAAACGGACCACCTCCGAAAATCACCCCCAGAAACCCTCCTCCTACAAAAACGTTGTGCCTCCAGGAACAGCGCAAAAGCTCAAGAAACACGCTGAGGAAAGGGCCTGAATCCTCCTGCAAAACCTCCGGCTGAAATGGCAACCTCCTCAAGGCTGAAAAACGCTGAAACCACTACCAAATCACCACACAACAACGCTGCTCAACAAAGACTGCGTCCTCCCTGCTGAAACTGCGTCCTCTCTCCTGGACTGCGCAGTCACTCCAAGAGACCAACTCCTCTGCAACGTCCACCCAAAAATCCACTGCAAATCATCAACTGAAACTGAAGGAAAAACCTTGCTCGAGCAGGCACTCGAAGTCCCCCGGAGCCAAGGGTGAGATCTCCGACCGGAGACACTCAGTTCGTACTAAACAGTGCTGCAGACCGACTAAACAACCGGCGTGCTGAAGTAGACAGAAGTCTAGCTCTCAATATCAATAACATATCAATAATGCCAAATGGAGTGAAACCCCCACCTTTTATAGTGCTAGCTCCCTCAAAACCCTAATTGCGTCCTTGAGTTCCTCCTTGACCTGCGCAGTTACCTTAGGAGTCTACGTGAGGCCTCTCTCATGTGTGTGTGGACCCCCAAGGCTTTCCCCTTTAAGTTACAACGTTGCCTCTACTAGGGAAACACTTTATTTTATTTAAGTGAGTTAGACCCCTTTTCTCACTTTTATTTATTAATTAACTATAGTCGGCAAAACTATACAAAAATCAAATATTCCAATTAGCGGTGCTAATTAGGAATATTACAAGAGTTGACACCGAGCACTAGCTACCACCCACAGATAGACCGGCAGACAGAGATAGTTAACAAGTGGCTGGAGGGCTACTTGCGTAACTATGTTAGTGGGCAGTAGAGAGCGTGGCAGAAGTGGTTGCATCTAGGGGAGTATTGCTACAACAACACACATCACATGTCCATCGGTATGTCTCCGTTTTATGCTTTGTATGGATACCATTATTTATCTTTTGCTGATGTGATGTTTGGTGCTAGCAAGGCTCCGAGAGCCAAAGATTGGATCCATGAGAGTCAGGACATTCTCCGAGCTCTCAACGATAACATGGCTACAACACAGAACCAACAAAAGCTGCATGTCAACAGGGGTCGGATGGAGAGACAGTTTGAGGTAGGGGACTTGGTCTACCTACGTTTGCAGCCGTACCGACAGCCGTCACTGAAGCAGAAGGGAGCTGAGAAGCTCAAGTTTCGTTTTTATGGGCCATACAGGGTGATACGCAGGGTTGGACAGGTTGCTTATGAGTTGGAGCTGCCCCAAGGCAGTAAGATTCATAACATTTTCCATGTCTCATGCCTGAAGAAGGCATTGGGGCAGCAGGTGACAGTGACAGAGGAGCTATCGCCAACAGATAATGAGGGGCATTTGGTGTTAGAGCTAGAGGCAAGCAACATTTTGCCGGGGGAGACTGTAATATTCCCAATTAGCAATGGCTAATTGGAATATTCGATTTTGGTCAATTTTGCCTTATGTAGTTATATTATAAATAAAAGTGAGTAGAGGGGGACATAACTCACTCAAAAATAAAAAGTGCACTCCCTAGTAGACACACGTTGTAACTTAAGTGAGCCAAGGGGGCCAAGAGACCACGTAGAGAGAGGGCCCACGTAGACCACATGGAGGGACTGCACAAGCCAAGATGGAGCACGTGGCAAAGGGAGGCAACTTTGGAGGAGATGAGCCTTAGGGTTTGAGAGAGGCTAACGCTATATAGAGAGGAGAATCTCCTCATTTTGATCATTCGATGTTTGTGATATTGAGCTGGTCATTTCAACTTCTTGAGCACGCTGGTTGTTTAGCTAGTCTACAGCACTGTTTAGTGCATCGAGTGTCTCCGTTCAGAGATCTCACCCTCAGCCCCGGGGGACTTCGAGTGCCTGCTCGGGTGAGGTTGTTCCATCAGTATTTGCAGGAGGATTTGTGTTTGGCTTTTGTGGAGGAGCAGTGCATTCAGTGACTGCACAGTCTTCAGAGGGAGGACGCAGTCCATTCTTGGGGAGCTCCGGATTGGGTTTCTTTTGGAGGATTTGAGCCTAGAGTTTGAGCAAGGGATCAGCCCAGATCCCTTGCCCATTGGAGGATTTTGGTAGAGTTTGTGGCCGTATTTTGGTGGTTTCCATTCAGCCTCAGCGCAAAGCCTTGGAGGATAGCGTAGATCCTCAAGGGGGTGATTTTCGGGGGTTGGCCATTTCAGAAATGCTTTATGGGCTTTTCTGTGTTTGGTGAGCAGAGGCAGATTCCAGAGTTTCAGCTCATTCCGAGGAGGGGAGCAGCCCCAAATCCTCATTTTGTTTCAGCAGTAGCAGCTACATGGCAGTTTTCCAGCAGCTTAGGCGCAGATTAGAGAGCAGCCATTTCCTTGTCATTCTGAGAGTATTTCTTCACTTGCCTTGAGCAAGTCTAGGTGCCATCACTCTGATCACCTATTGTACTCCCTTATATTTCTCAGTATAATAAAATGGCTTAGCATTCTCTCTATATTTCTGGAGTATTTGTTACATGTTCGATATATGCTATTGTATGCTTGCACTACTGTTATTTCTCTCTCTTTGAGCATTTCAGTTACTATACCATTTGGTGTGTTTTCCCCATACTCTTAGACAGAGTCTGGAAAGGGCTAGGTAGCCTCCAGATCTCACCCTCTTTTCAGAGGTGAAATATCTGGTAAACGCCCTCCCAGTCCATCTTTGGTTGGAGTTTGCTTGTGTTTGAGAGATATCCCTGAAACGGGATATTACAGAACATCTTCAAACACGGTTCCAGGTAACTATTAAATAGTCAATTGATATATATTCTGCTTCAAAAATCCCACTCTGGATTGTGTAGTATAAATTTTGTTAATGATTGTTAAATTCAAAAAGATAAGGTCTTTACACATGGTATTAGAGTTGTGTCAACCCTTCGGGACCTTAGGGCTCCTTCCACTAGTATTAGGTTTTCTAAACTATAAGACTAAGAGAAATCCACTAGTGGCCATTCTACATATTCTTTAAACCGGGAATGCCCTCGGGGCATTTCAAATCACCAAGCCATGGTCATAGTAGGCTAGCAACATTGTTTTTTGTATTCGTAGCAGGCTAGCAGCTTTGTTATTTATGTTGTCATAGCAGCTTACATATTTTACGTGAACCTATACTCCACTACAGGATTCAAACTTGTGAACTAGTGCAATATTATAACCGACAGCCATTTCAACATTCTCGAGTTCCCTCTATTTATACTTTTGGAAGTACATGGCTTGTACATTCTTACTAGAATTGCCTGGGCAGGGTTCCAATTCCATATAAAGTATGGATTGGAATTGGGGAACCACTGATCTATTTGGGATTGATTTTTTTTTTAGATTTTCCAATCAAAACAGTTTTGTGTCACTAGAAATTGTTCCAAACAGTGACGGATCTGTTTCCTGTTATTGTAAATGACATTTTTCTCTTCTTCGGTGGTGGCTTATATTCAAGCAGAGGCCGTGGCTCAAAAAGCTTCAATAGATTGCTAGTAAGACCTGTTGGGTAACTTCGCCCTATCAATTTTAATTGCAAAATGGTGGCAACAAGTTGCATGATTAAGTAATCTCGGGGTTCCAATAGCTCTATATGGTCAATATATTGGCGGCCTAGCCTACTGGTATGCCAATATGGCACCGACTCTCCAATACTTCGGTATGCCAAGGTTATTATCTCTTGTCGCCTAATATACTACTACAATAGGTATGGTGTGGACCTCTCGATATGTTAATGGCCTTGATTGTCGATATGATCAACATAATAATGAACCCAACCTTTGATAAGTCAATATGTAGATATACCAGCAACCTGACTTGCCGATATGCCAATATAGATGTGGTGTCAACAAAAAATACTAGGAACTAACCTAAAACTCTATAACCGGAAACCCACGAAAAACACTGATGAGCTACTAGGCAAGTGGCCCATCCACCTTGCCACCTCATCACTCTACTAGCCAATCATGGTTTGCCACATGATGTCGAATGATGTGTCTAACACATGGCACGTTCTGAAGTGTCCATTACCACACGACACTCCTAATGTGTGTCATGTGCCATATAGTTTTGCATAGATGGCAAACCAAAAGGGCGGTATCCACGTGTAAGCCCTGTGATGTTGCCACATCGCTGATTGTGACGTGTGTGGCTCGATTTTGGGCCTTCGTCCGCACTTGAACCGCCGCATCTCTGTTGCGCATAAAGGCATCACCGTAATCCCCATTGTAGCACGAGAAAACTAGAGAATTTAATTTATAACCATTCACAGAGCCAAAATCTTTGCCAATATCTGGCTTCTCCTGTAGTATTCCATAGACTGCTTTCTTGGATCGAACTCAGCTGCCACTTCTCTGCAAGGTTCAGCCATGCTAATCTTCTCTGTATCGTTCAGCAGATCAATCCAAAGAAATTCATCTCAAATATCGAAGACCTTGACGCTTGTGATGATTATGGGTCGCAAGTGCCTCTGGGTTTAAATTTAACTCCAGATAAGCCTCCAACGAATAGCTTCCAAATATATCATGCATTGCTCTATGCCCTCATGAAATAGAATTTGAGAAACAAGTGGTAGAACATTTAGGGCTTCATCCACACTAGAGAAACAAAAGCGTTCGTCTGCTTCACACGAGTACATGACCTGAAAACTTCTGAGATAAATCTGTGAACTAACTGAGGTTTTTATCTTGAGTTCATGAGGTTCCTCATCCAAAGACCAACAATTAGAAAGCCAGGCTTCATAAAACTCTGATTTTCTCAAAACTTTAGAATGAAGGTACACATTAATTTCTTCGCTTCCATCTTCACTAATCACCTGTAATTTTATGTCAACTGTTTCTTCATCTCCAAATTGGAACAATTGTTTTTACATTACTTCTGTTGCGAATCTTCTGGAAGAACCTATTTTAGAAACTACCTAACCAACGAACACACTTTCATCCCTAATTATATATCTGTAAAATCAATAATCACAGTTTCGCATTTGAATTCCCCTAAATTGGTGGCGCTTTTGTCCGCAATCTCGGTGAGCTAGAAAAACGACATGGTGTTCCTCAGGAGCTTTAGCCATATTTGATAACGCAAAATCTCTATGCTACTGGTGAGTTAAAAATACCCGACCAAATATTCGTTAGCGTTGTCTAACTCGTAGCGGTGGAATGACTTGATTAAACTAAAGTGAAGACTGAGTGGAGTCGGTATATAGTTATGTGAATCCATATCGAAAGCGCGGGTTTTATGAAGGTTGTTTGTTGAAGAGACAAAGTTATTCGAGAAGACGTGCCAAATAAGGAATTGTGGATTGTACTTCCCACACAATAGAGAGTCCAACAGAGAAGACTAACCTGTTGACAGAAGGTTTTGAATATTTAGTTTTTAAATATGTATCAATTAAAAAAAAGACTTCTGATAATATTTGAAATTTGAAATTAAGAAGAGGTTTAGTTTTCAAATTAAATATTTAATTTTTAAAATATATATATGAAATACAAAAGAATAATTTTAGATAAGATATAAAATTTGGAAGGGAAAATTATTTTCTTCAAAAGTTGTTTGGCATGGATTGATATCCCTGATATTAATATATCGGGATATTGAAATACTTATGTTGGGACCAAAAAAAAAAATTAAATTAAATCTAGAAGGCATTAACCTAGGATTATCTTTTGGGAATGCAAGAATACTCCCTCTCTTATATACTGGGACCCAGTGTTGCACAAAGTGGGGATGAAGTGGATGTGTTTTGAGAAGCGAAACATTGGAAGTGTCATTTTCCAAAAATCCTTAGAAGCAAAGGGTCTCGGAAGCATCTATTATATATATAAGCATTAAAAAAAAAAAAAAAAAAGGAACCGTCCAGAATGCCAAATTAATTGTAGAATATATGAAACATGGACATTTGTACACAATTCAAGATAGATATGGCATCCATAGTACATTAAAGAGACATCTATATGTTATAAACTTACGCCCGTTTGCCTTTATTTCACTTGCCCACCATGACAACTTAGAAAGGGTTAACTCATATAGGCATTGAGGAGAGACTATGTGATGTCGAGAGAGTATTTGCAACCTTACCAGTTGCTGCTGGATAACAGATGGTAGAGTAATTAACCTTGTTGGGTGCTGGTGGATAGTGGATACTAGACATTGGGCACTGCTGGGTTATAGATAGTGGACGTTGGACCTTGTTGGGTACTGATGTGACAGTGCTAAACCTTGTTGGGTGCTGTTGTGCTTTGTTGTCTTACTACTGTGCACTGGTGCTTTAATTTTGAACCTTGCTTGATTTGTATTTTCCATTTGGAGGAGCTGAAACCGCTGTAGAGCTGAACTGTGTGCAATTTTAGCATATTATTTGTCTAAAATGGTGGAGAAAGTTGGTAGCTTTCAAATTTGGGCTAAATTTCAGGAAGCAAGAGAAATTCGAGGAACCATGGTTTCAAAATTCACATCGGAAAATGTTCCCTGGGAGTTGTTCCAGGAAAATACAGAACATCAGTCCATTGTAGTGAAGTCCTCATGTACTATTAACGACATAAAAATCAAAATATTATTTGATACTGGTGCTATTGATAGTTTCATTTCGTCATATGCATTCAATAAATATGGGTTAGCAACTGCAAGCAAAACGATTTCATACAGGTAGAAATGGCTTCAGGAGAACTTCAGTCCATAAGTTTAAGTGTTGAGGAATGCAAAGTTAATCTAGGGGTCAGTTAGACTAGGTTGAAAGTACTAGGATGAATGATCACAATGGAGAATAACTTAGTTTCTAACTATTTCCCAAGATCTTGTGTTGATTCTGGGATATCACCACCTTATTTTCATAAATATAGCAACAATCCTAATATAACCCGAGGTGTATTACTTCGAGTCATCCTTGATAATTTACCCAAAAGTTTAGTGTTCTGTAGTATTCAATAACAAGAAAAGTGGTTTTTCGACTTTTGGAAGAAATTAAAGCTTGTAACAATCATGATAAAATGAAATTTTATATAATTCGATATTCAAAAGCTATGAAGCCTAGGATGATACATTTTATTAGGAGAGATGGGATATTTAATGTTAATCTATGTATCAAAGACATATATCAAGCTCAATCCCACTTAATTCATATTCCATTACTTTTACTTTACATTCCATCCGACAAAGGAGTTGAGATAACTCATGGATATCAACTGCAAAGTTTTCCACAATGAAGTTTAAGACTTTGTATATTGTGCAAGTAAAGTTAAGGTACATTCAAATTATTATATTAAAATGAGCACATTAACATCACTTTAGACATTAAACTTTTTCTGTAACTTTTGAACATTAGAATGGAAACTATCCTAATTATTTTTATTGAATTGAAACATCCCATTCTTCAAGTGACGTTGAGCTTTCCATATATATATCTTACTAGCTAATAACTATAACCATTGATGATATGAATTTATGCAAATATATTTTATACTGTTTTCTTATATCCAAGTATATGTTTAAGTGGTTTAAGGAGTAGAGTGAAGGTTTAAATTTTTATAGTTTAAAAGACATTAAATTGGACATTTTGATATTCAACCGTTATGTCATTATTAAGATAGATAATTAGCCATTTACAACCGTAAAGATATATCAATGTCCAAAACAAAATAATATGGAAACATAGCATTTTCATGGAAAGGAAAACAATGTGGTTTATGAAAGAGAAATTAGGGACATTATGACACTATATATAAGATGATTCATGGTAATTATTTAGGCATATATAAAGATTAGTTGGCGAAGTTGCTCGAAAGAAGTTAACTCTTGAAGGAAGAAAGAATGGTAATGAAAGCATGACTAGGGACCTTATGACAAGATCGTTAGATGTAAAATAAGATACAACCACATAAAAGGCTAAGCTAGTTTGAGGTAAATTGATGGATGAAACATATGTTAAGAGGGTAAGAAACCACCCTGTAAGGTAGTAAACACACTATTAGAACAAGACGACATAGTTACCAAGAGAGTGCAGCGGAAAATTTCAAAATTGGAGATTTTTGGTGGAGTTTGAGGCTGTATTTTGGAGTGTTCTCTTCAGGGGCAGCGCAAAGCCTTGAGGGATAGCGTAGATCCCCAAGGGGGTGTTTTTCGGGGGTCGGCTATTTGCGAAAAACTTTCTGGACTTTTCTGGGTTTGATGAGTAGAGGCTGATTTCAGAGTTTCAACATTTTCTGAGGTGGGGAGTAGCCCCAAATCTTCATGTGATTTCAGCAGTAGCAGCAACACAGCAGTTCCCCAGCAGTTTGGACGCAGATCAGTTTGCAGCCATTTCTCTATCATTCTGAGAGATTTTCTTCACTTGCCTGGTGCAAGTCTAGGTGCCACCACTCTGATCACCTATTGTACTCATTTCTATTCTCAGCACAATAAAATGGCTTGGAATTCTATCTATATTTCTTGAGTATCTGTTTATGTCTACATTGCTATTATATGCTTGCACTACTATTATTTTAATCTATCTGAGCATTACTGTTAGTATACCACTTGGTGTGTTTACCCCATACTCTTAGACAGAGTTTGGAAAGGGCCAGGTAGCCTCCAGATCTCACCCTCTTTTTAGAGGTGACATATCTGGTAAACACCCTCCCAGTCCATCTCTGGTTGGAGTTTGTTGTGTTTGAGAGATATCCCTGAAAAGGGATATTACAGTGGTATTAGAGCATAGTTTTGGCTCATCCTGTGGAGCTAGTTGTCTATGAGACCGGGGGAGAAGCCCTACATTTGTTACAGAGGCAGGAAGTACAAAGATCTTGAGCATAGGTTGGAGAACACCTACGGAGAGGGAGACTGTGTTCGGGTGGTGGACACAGAACAGGAGGAGCCTGTGAT
This sequence comes from Pinus albicaulis, assembly GCA_034641835.2. Taxonomy (NCBI): domain Eukaryota; kingdom Viridiplantae; phylum Streptophyta; class Pinopsida; order Pinales; family Pinaceae; genus Pinus; species Pinus albicaulis. The sequence continues at coordinate 496,920,247 of CM076572.1, forward strand.
AGATGCAGAGCAGGAGGAGCCTGTGGTAGACGCAGAGCAGAGAGAGCCGATGGCAGATGACAGTGATGCCAAATAGTTTGGGGAAGCACTCCTCAGATCAGTACAGGATCTGGCGAGGCAAATCGAGGTGATGGGGCAGAGATTCACTGCTATGGAGGCTAGACAGCGTGAAACCCCAACGGTTTTCCAGATTGGTGAGGGGTCGGGTACATCCCACCATTTGCCGGAGTGTATTGCCACTTAGCGTGATGCTACCCAGCACCAGGCATCACATGCACCTACACGCTCTACCATGCCTACTTTTCTGGGAGCAGACACAGGGGCAGGAGCCCAGCAGGAGACAGAGCCCGGCCATATGGGCGATTATTTTGCGGAGTATCAGGCCTATGGACAGGAGTTTAGGGATGCTCTCTCGTTCAGAGACTTTGTTAAGCTCCAGCGGGACAGTAGACCCCATGACCATCATAGAGGGCACCGACATTATCATGATGGAGATACCCACCGCACAGCTAGCAGATTCCACTTGCCTACGTTTGATGGTTCATCAAACAGTTCGGCAAAGTCTTGGGTGGAGAAGCTGGACATCTATTTCCAGCTCAACCAGATTTCAAAGACGGAGGCTATCAAGGTGGCGACATTACATTTGGATGGTCAGGCCCAAGATTGGTGGTTCCATGGGATGGTCACACTCGAACATTCGACAGTGACGACATATGCCGAGTTCACCAGGAGATTGATAGAGAGATTTGATTGAAGGGATACGGAAAAGCACTTTGTTGAGCTGACGAGGGTCAAACAGACCGGGAGCCCAGAGACATACATTGCAAACTTCTTAAGGGTTTCAATGATGGTGCCAGATCTATCCGCGACACGGATGATCTACATGTTTGTTGAGGGGTTAGCAGAGCCACTTCAGGGTCTAGTCAGATCTACTAGACCAGCCACACTCCAGGATGCTATTAGCAGGACCCGGGATTTACAGGATGCCTTACCCAGGACCCGGACACCTTACCCCCAGAGACAGGCTTTCCAGACCAAGGGGAAGGATGTGAGGATTCCGCCTCCAAACGGGAATCCAGGACGAGCACAGATGGATGATGATGCTAGGAGGGAGCTGAAGAAGAAGCGATTGTGCTTTACCTGTCAGGAGCCGTGGGCGCCGGGACATAGATGTGCTACTGGCAAAGCACATTTTATTGAGGTCTTCTCCGAGAGAAGCGGGGAAGAGGATGAGGAGGATGACGTGGAGGCAGGAGACAGTCATGCAGCGCAGGATCCTTTGCCACCTCCACCACCAGCAGTCGGTGGTGCAGCTTTTGCACCTACCGGAGGGGCCCTTGTAGCATTGCGAGGAGTTCCCAAGTATTTGACGCTGCGCGTACGGGGGACAATACGTGGCCAGCGAGTATCAGTTTTGGTTGACAGTGGGGCAACCCACAACTTCATCGATGCACAGATGGTTGAGCGGAGAGGTATACAGACAGAGAGCTTCGATGGATTCTCAGTTTTGGTCCTAGGAGATCAGACCATGATGTGTGCTCGTTATGTTCCAGAGTTATCAGTGACGATGGGCACCTACACACTGACCGATCACTTTTTCGTGGTCAACATTCCGGACACCAACATGGTACTAGGTGTTCAGTGGCTTATCACTCTAGGGAAGGTCATGACAGATTGGAAGGCCCTAGAGATGGAGTGGGATGATGAGAAGACAGGGAGGTAGGAGAAGATACGAGGACAGCACACATATCCGCCTCAGACTGTTTCGGCTCATTGGATGGAGGCAGTCTTCCAAAAGGGGGACGTAGAGTGGGCAGTGGAGCTGCGTGCATCAGAGGCAGGGACTACAGGGCAGACGGTGCACCCAGAGATATAGCCCATCCTTGACAGGTATGCCACAGTGCTTGGGGAGATTCCGCCAAGACAGTTTCCGGACCGGGGGTTTGAGCACACCATTGAGCTTGAGCAGGGCATACAGGCAGTGATTACTACCCCCTATAGGCATCCCAAGGCCTATCGGGATGAGATTGAGCGGGCCATCCAAGAGTTGCTGGCTCTTGGGCACATTCGGCCGAGCACGAGTCCTTTTGCTTCTTTCGTGGTGTTGGTGAAGAAGAAAGATGGCACATTGAGGATGTTCCTTGACTACAGGGCCCTGAACAAGAAGACCCTGAAGAACAGGTACCCCATACCCAGGATGGATGAGTTGAGAGGAGCACAGTTCTTCTCAAAGATTGATTTGAGATCTGGGTACCATCAGATTCGCGTGCGGGAACAGGACATTCCCAAGACCGCCTTCAGTTGTCACTATGGGCACTTTGAGTTTTTGGTGATGCCCTTCGGGCTAACCTGATGCCCTTCGGGCTAACCAACGCCCGAGTGACATTCCAGTCCTGCATGAATCACATCTTCCGTAGTCACTTGAGGAAGTTTGTGTTGGTGTTCTTTGATGATATCCTCATTTACAGCAGGACTTGGGAGGAGCATCTCCAGCACATTGAGACAGTATTGCGCATTTTGGAGGAGCAGTAGTTCTATGCCAAGCTCTGCAAGTGTTAGTTTGGGTTGACGGAGATGTTGTACTTGGGACACATCATAGGGGTGGACGGAGTGAGAGTCTACGAGGAGAAGATCAGGGCCATCAAAGATAGGCCGGAGCCGAGGAACGTGACAGAACTCCGGGGATTCATTGGCATTTGTACTTATTACAGGAAGTTCGTCAAGAGTTTCTCACAGCTTGCTGCACCCCTGACAGATCTGACGAGGAAGGGGGCATTCAGTTGGTCGGATACAGTGCAGCGAGCCTTTGACAGGCTCAAGGAGGTGACGAGCAGCTGCCCAATGCTTGCATTGCCGAATTTTATGCAGCTGTTTGTTTTGGAGTGTGATGCGTCGAGAGAGGGGATCGCGCAGTATTGATGCAGGGAGGTCACCCTATAGCCTTTGAGAGCCGGAAGCTCCTTCCACATGAGAGGTTGTATTCTATATACGACAAGGAGATGTTGGCCATTATGCATGCATTGGCCAAATTCCGGCAGTATTTAGTGGGTAACAGGTTCAGGGTGAGGACTGATCACAACAGCCTCAGGTTCTTTTTGGAGCAGAAACAGTTACAGGAGAGGCAGTAGAAGTGGATTAGTAAGATCCAGGCATATGACTTTGACATTGAGTATGTCAAGGGTAAGAACAACGTGGTAGCAGATGCTCTTTCACGTAGACCAGCCACGTTGTCTCTTATGATCTTGGACACAGACTGGAGGGCTCGACTTTTAGTAGAGTACTCCAAGGACAGATTTGCATGTGAGGTTTTGGATGGACAGGTGGCGGATGACAGGTACAGGGTGGTCGATGAGATCATCTACTACAGGGACCGGATCTTCTTGACTGAGGGATCTCAGCTCAAGAAGAAGATACTTCAGGCATCACATGATTCACCATTGGCTGGCCATCAGGGGTTTACCAAAACCTACAGGGCCATTAGAGAGAGGTTCTCATGGAAGGGCCTCAAGGAGGACGTACTCCAGCACATTAGGGAGTGCGATGTTTGCGAGAGGAACAAGGGGGAGATGAGCCATCCCGCAGGATTATTGCAGCCTCTTCCCATTCTTGAGGGGAAATGGGAGAGTATTTTGATGGACTTCATCACAAGGTTGCCCATGGTGCAGGGCAAGGATTGTATCTTTGTCGTCGTTGACCGACTGACAAAGTATGCACATTTTTTTGCCATATCCGCACACTGCACAGAAGCATAGGTGGCCGAGTTGTTCTTCAAAGAGGTCTTCAGGCTACATGGTCTTCCTAAGACCATCATCAGTGACAGGGACAGTCGCTTCATGGGCGGATTTTGGCAGGAGCTCTTCCGGTTGGTGGGGACGGAGTTGACACCGAGTACCACTTATCACCCACAGACAGATGGGCAGACGGAGATAGTTAACAAGTGGCTGGAGGGCTACTTCCGTAACTATGTCAGTGGGCAGCAGCAAGCATGGCTGAAGTGGCTGCATCTGGGGGAGTACTGCTACAACACTACACATCACATGTCCATTGGTATGTCTCCATTCTACGCTTTGTATGGGTATCATTCTTTGTCTTTTGCTGATGTGATGTTTGGTGCTAGCAAGGCTCCAAAAGCCAAGATTTGGATCCAAGAGAGTCAGGATATTCTCCGAGCTCTCAAGGATAATATGGCTACAGCGCAAAACCAACAGAAGCTGTATCCTGATAGAGGTTGGGTGGAGAGACAGTTTGAGGTAGGGGACTTGGTCTACCTACGATTACAGCCATACCGACAGTTGTCACTGAAGCAAAAGGGAGCTGAGAAGCTCAAGCCCCGCTTTTATGGGCCATACAGGGTTTTACGCAGGATTGGACAGGTTGCATATGAGTTGGAGCTACCCCAAGGCAGCAAGATTCATAACGTTTTTCATGTATCATGCCTGAAGAAGGCACTGGGGCAGCAGGTGACAGTAACAGATGAGCTACCACCCACGGATGATGAGGGGCATTTGGTGTTGCAGCCAGAGGCTATTATTGATACTAGGGAGAGGCAGCTACGGGGCAGGACAGTCTGGGAATTCTTGGTGAGGTGGAAGAATTTGCCGGATGAGGATGCCACTTGGGAGAGCGAGAAAATTTTGCAGCATCCATCACTTCAGTTGCTTGAGGACAAGCAACATTTTGTCGAGGGAGATTCCTAATTAGCAATGGCTAATTGGAATATTCGATTTTGCTCAATTTTGCCTTATATAGTTATTTTATAAATAAAATGTGAGTAGAGGGGGACATAACTCACTTTAGAAATAAAAGTTCACTCCCTAGTAGCACAACGTTGTAACTTAAGTGCACTAAGGGAGGCAAAAGGACCACGTAGGGAAGGGGCCCATGTGACACTTGGAGAGGCAGCGCAGGATGAGTTGGCAGCGTGGGGGCCAAGGAGGCTACGTTGGATGAGAGGCCTAGGGTTTGAGAGAGAGAGAGGCCAACGTTATATAAGGATGAGAGCCTCCTTATTTGGAGCATTCGATGTTATGATATTGAGCTGATCATTCGACTTCTTGAGCACGCTCGCTGTTTAGCCTGTCTGCAACACTGTTTAGTGCAACGAGTGTCTCCGTTTGGAGATCTCACCCTCAGCCCCGGGGGACTTCGAGTGCCTGCTCGGATGAGGTTTTCTTTTCAGTATTTTGGTGGGAGGATCGAGTTTTTTGTTTGTGGAGGAGCTTCTCTTTTAGAGACTGCGCAGTCCTGAGAGGGAGGACGCAGTTCACTTGGTGGGGAGTTTGGTTTGATCTTGTTCGAAGGATTCAGGCTCTGAGATTGAGCAAGGGGCCAGCCCTTGCCCATTGGAGATTTTTGGTGGAGTTTGAGGCTGTATTTTGGAGTTTTCTCTTCAAGGGCAGCACAGAGCCTTGAGGGATAGCGTAGATCCCTAAGGTGGTGTTTTTTGGGGGTCGTCTATTTGCAAAAAGCTTTCTGGGCTTTTCTGGGTTTGATGAGTAGAGTTTGATTCCAGAGTTTCAACATTTTCTGAGGTGGGGAGCAGCCCGAAATCTTCATGTGATTTCAGCAGTAGCAGCATGTTGTTGCACAGATTGTCCAGGCACCGTGACAACGGCTCAGATTGGGGGTTGTCACCTTTATCCCCAATCTCTCTATTTAAGTTGTCTCCTTGCAAGCTAAGGGAGGTAGCCCTTATTAAAAATGAAGAGGAAGAATCCAGGAGACACAGCTGAAACATCAAATACTTGATAAAATGAACGAGATTCCACAGATCTAAATTAGATTTCATGTTTAAGACCAGTGCCTTATGGAGTCAAATAAAATCCCGTTATGCAATTATAAACAGGAAATGACGATTAACTGCTGCTTATTAAAACACGATTGATCACAATGATATAAAATTTAAAACGCCACAACCATGAATAACTTGAACTCACAATAATACGAGAATGCCAGATACTTGAAAGACTTCCGAAAACAAAAGTATTCCAATATTACCCAGCTCGAAAATCAAAATGTTCCACAGTCAGACTTTAGATGAAAATAAAATTAGCGCATTTGACTATAGAAAAATTGAATTTTTTTTTTATATTTTTGTATTTTCTATTTTTTAGGATTTTTAAAATTTTTATATATAATTTTATTATTATTTTTTAAATTGTAAATCTAAATCCTAAAGTTAGTTTTAAAACTAATTAAAAAGGTCTAAGCTAAAAATCAAAATCTAATTAAAACTCTAAGGTTAAAACTAAACAAGTCAAGGCTAAATTAAATTTAAACTAAACTTAAACTAAATTAAAATTAAAATAATTAAATAACAAACATTAAAACTAAGCTAAAACTAAAAATTAAAATCGAATGTCTAAACTAAACTACGTTATAAAAATTAAATCTCAATCTAAAACCTACGCTTGAAAATAAATAAAATTAAACTAAAAATAAAAATAAATGAAATCTAAAGTCTAATTTAAAATCCAACTAAAACTAAACGAATTCAAAAAATTAAAACCTAACACCTCACTGAAACTATACAAAAAGAAAAAATTGAAACGAAAGCCAAAGGTTTTTTCAACGTATATGCATATTTTTTGAAAGTGTGCGTTTGATTGTCGTTTGACAGGTTGGAGCGTAGGAGCTAGACGGGCGGAAGAGATGAATGTTCGATGAGCAGATAGGAATGATGGCAGGGAAGGTCGCGTAAATACTTGCAGAGAAAATGCTGGAGTGAAAGTTTAATGCAAGCGGAGAAGGCCTGGACGGAAAGGTGAACAATTGACGTGTGAGGAAGTGAGGATTGGAGGTCAACGCAGGTAGGAGCAGAGGACGGCTTTGCGGAATGGAGAACGGGGATGTCGGATTTAAATGAAGAAGCGTGCTAGCAATGCAAGGGAATCGACTGAGCAGAGATGGCGGAGGCATGTAAAGAAGGATGGATCAAAGGGATGTCGGATGGAGCAGACGATAGAAATCGATTCAAACCCAAAAAAAAAAAATGAAATCGATCAATGCAGATATATTCAACTCTTCCCCCTTTTTTTTTATAATGCGTTCATTCGATTGTGGGTTGAGGTGAGACGGTTGAATAAATCGATGGTAGTGTGTAGCAGGTTTTAAAGGCTGAGCAATGGGAATGACGACAGAGAGAAGTCGATGGGAATGAAGGGAAATCGAGAGATATGAAGGCGGATAAGGGCAGCGTCTTTTGCAGTAGATAAACCCAGTACATTCAAATCGCCCAGCAACTTAGAATTTCTTCAATTTAAGCTCAGATCCTTATGTTCAAATAATGTCAGATTTTATTTGCAGTAGTGATTCGAGGGCAAATCTGGCCTTTGGAGGCTAGATCTGCCTTAGGTCAAAAAATTTCTAATTTAAACCCTTAACTTGCAAAAGACAGCCAGATCTGAAGATATACACACCATGAAACAATTAAACCCTCACAGTCCAAAAAAAAATTATTACAAATTTACAACTAATTTACAGATTTCAAACCCTTATGGTTAGATTTAAATCCGTTTTAGCACAATTTTCAGAGATTTAAAATTTTAGTGAGAGGCACAAGCCTTCGAAACCCTGCAAAATCACAAATATCGTAAGATAGACCTGAAATTTAACAAATAAAGATATTATCAGATTTATGTTTATTGCAAGTCGGCTGGTCCAACCGAAGACTTCCCCAGACGCCCAATCTTAAAAAAAAATTTCCCTGCACACTTAGATCTAAATCTTAGATTGATAGAGATTTAAGAAAACAACATGAGATCTTTGCAAAAAAATCAGAATGTTATTCTATAAACCCAGAAAACTGCATAAGATACCTATATGCAGATTAATCCATGAAGGCCATCAACCATAAAATACAAGAAACAAAGTAGTAGAGTTTACAGACAATTCACCACATAGATCTGAGAAGGAACATCCAGATTTTTAACCCCAAAGTCTTTATGCTTTATTCCTCAAAAAGTTTACAAGAGTTTCTAAGAGCAAGTGCACGATTCTGAGATCGAATGACCAAGAAAGACAAAGACCTCTGAATTTATAGGACAAGATCTCTAACGGCTAGTTTGGATGATCCTCATCAAAATAATCTCAACTGTCCAAAAGATTTAATTATCTTTTAATCCGGAGCGTTGAAATTAAAATTTTGGGGAAAAAACGAATTTATCATTTAATTCAATTTTAATTAACTCAAAATATTATTTTTGAGTTAATTACCCCAAAATTTTGATTTTGACTTAACCACCAAGGCCCAAAGGTCCAAAATTTCTTAAAATTCTCAATATTCTCTTGGCCTGGGGCTTTCAAAATCATTTTCCAAGGACCCACAAATTTTGCCTTTAAAGATTTAATCCTAACTTAGGACCCTAAATTAATTAAATTTATGGTTTAAGATTTTATTAATTAATTGACCAGAAAATTTAATTAATTGACTAAGAGGGGATTATAATTATTTTTCCAACCCTCTTTTACATGAGATAATACATTTACATACATGAAGGGGGAATACCCATTCGTATAGACCCTCAAATAAATACCCAATTCTGCGACTCAAAAATATGATCTAGTAGACCAAGTAGCTCAAACTACTTTTACAAGGACTCGATAGAAACACTAGGACTCACTTAGTATGCTGATGACAAAATCCACCCTAGCTTTGGGGTGAGGCTGGAGAGAAAAACTCTACCGATCACTTTCGTGAATCGGTGAGACAAAAAACCTCCTAGGATAGAGATCATCAACAACATACTAGGCTTACCTAGGTTGTTACATACATTGACGGTCTTACTTAGATCATTTACATCATAACATGCAGAATGGGTTTACATCATTTGCAAAACTGTCGACTGATGACTGATGATGGAATCTGAATGGCGCAACCACGTCGAACATGAAGAATCCCATTTGAAAAAATGGGGGTGTACTGCTATGGGGTAGTTGACAAAGTGCGGTCAACATAGCAACACAGCAGTTCCCCGGCAATTTGGACGCAGATCAGTTTGCATCCATTTCTCTATCATTCTGAGTTTTTCTTCACTTTCCTGGTGCAAGTCTAGGTGCCATCACTCTGATCACCTATTGTACTCATTTCTATTCTCAGTATAATAAAATGGCTTGGCATTATATCTATATTTCTTGAGTATCTATTTATGTCTACATTGCTATTATATGCTTGCACTGCTATTATTTTTATCTATCTGAGCATTACTGTTAGTATACCACTTGGTGTGTTTACCCCATACTCTTAGACAGAGTCTGGAAAGGGCCAAGTAGCCTCCAGATCTCACCCTCTTTTCAGAGGTGACATATCTGGTAAACACCCTCCCAGTCCATCTCTGGTTGGAGTTTGTTGTGTTTGAGAGATATCCCTGGAAAGGGATATTACATAATCATTGGCATGGCCATGGGTCTACAGTCTTCCATCTAAAATCTCTTTAGGATTTCTGTCATGTATCTTCCTTGTCCTAGGAAAATTTCCCCTTTCTGTTGCCAAATTTCTAATCCCAGAAAATAGTGCATCTGCCCTAGGTCCTTCATGTCGAATTCTATTGCCAGATTCTCTTTGCAGTCTTTGATGAGCTTGGATGATCCAGTCAAAAACAGTTCATCCACATAAAGAACAAGAATAAGCGACTCATCTCCTACTCTCAAGTAGTATAAGTTGGGATCTGCGTCACTCTTGACAAACCCCATCTTCTGCAAGTAGCTATCAATCCAACCATACCATGCCCCGAGGGCTTGTTTTAAGCCATACAAGGCTTTCTTAAGTCTGCAAACATGAGTCTTCTGCTCATGTGTCTCGAAGCCCTCTTGTTGCTCTATGTACACTTCCTCCTCTATCACCCCGTTCAATAACGCAGTCTTGAAAACCATCTGGTGAATCTCCCATTCCGTCTGCACAGCTAGAGAGATGACAAATCTGATAGAAGCGTATCGCGCTACTGGAGCAAAAGTTTCTTCATAGTCAATGCCTTCCTTCTAGGCACACCCCTTAGCTACAAACCTTGCTTTGAACTTCTCTATGCTGCCATCTGCAACATATTTGATCTTGTAGATCCATATGGATCCTACAACAGATCTATCCTGCGGTCTAGGGACTACTTCCCAGACATCATTTGTCATGATGGAGCTATACTCCTCTACCATGGCATCCACCCATACCTGATGTTGAGTTGCTTCCCGAAAGCAGAAGGTTCCCCAACCTGAGCTACCAGTGCCTGATATCTGTCTGGTTGTTTCCTTGTCCTCTTTCTTTCTCTAGGGGCTCCAACAAATTCTTCTACATCCCTAAGAATTTGTTGGAGTTCTCTGCTCGGTCTCCCATCAGTTGTGCGTGGTCTCACCTGTTCTTCCTCTTGTTCTTCGTCAGAGGAGCTTCCCTCAAAATTATTGTGCCTTGAGAGGCGTTGGACCTCTCCTTTATAGGTTGTTGAGGCTGTACCAGTGGATCTTCCTCAATCTGCGTATCTATGGCTATCTCTCGAGATTTCTTGAAGGCTCTCTCCTCTAGGAATTTTACATCCCTTCTTACCACGACTTTCCTGCTCTCTGGAATATAGATGCGATATGCCTTTGCATTCTCGTTGTAGCCCATTAGGAAACCCTTCTCTGCAATTTGATCCAACTTCTTCCTCTTTTCTTCTAGAAAGTGGCAGTACACTATGCTACTGAATATCTTGATGTGGGTCACTTCTGGCTTGCTCCCTATGAACACACTCTCGGGAGTTACCTTCCCCAAAGCTCTCTTGGGAACTTTGTTCTGAATATATACTATCGTGTTGCAGGCCTCTGCCCATAAGAATTTGGGCATATATTGGTCGTACAACATCGCCCTTACAGCTCCTATTATGGCCTGATTCTTTTGTTCTGCAACTTCGTTTTTCTCTGGATTGTATGGAGCTATCCATTCTATCTTGATGCCTTCCTGTGCACAGAATTTGTGAAGTCTTTATCGATATATTCTCCACCGTTATCTGACCGCAACTTCTTGATCTTCTTTTGTGTAGAGTTCTCCACCAATGCTTTGAAATCTTTAAACCGATGAAAGACTTCATCTTTGGTCTTCAAAAAATAGATCCAAGTTTTCCTAGAATGATCATCAATGAAAGTTGCAAAATACTTTGCCCCACTGAGAGCAGTTGTGGACATTGGACCGCAAATGTCAGAGTGTATTAACTCTAATACACCTTTGGCTCTGCTGCTACTTCTTGGAAATGTTGCCTTAGCGTACTTCCCAGGTACGCATCCGCTGCAAACTTTGTCTTTCTTCGTGCTGAATTCAGGAGCTCCTATGACAGTATTTTTGAGAATCCCCAAGGCTCCATGATGTAGATGCCCCACCCTTCTGTGCCATAATTCATTCAGATCTCTGTCGTCTGTATTGTCAATCAGGGTCACCGGAGATTCAAGCTGGAGCTTATACAGCTTGTGACTCCTTATACTGATTTGTGCCTTTTTGCTCTAGTTAGGGTGTTTGACATACACCTTATCTCAAATAAAGTATATGTCATAGCCCTTGTTCTGAAGTTGAGACACCAAGAGTAAATTCATCCCCAACCCTGGTACATGCAGAACATTTGTGGCTCCTATCTTGTTGCCATCCTTAGTGTGAAATGTTATGGTACCTCTCCCGATGGGGGTATATTTTGCCTTATTTCTCATAGTTATCTGGAAATTCATCTGTTCTTCTTGGTAGCTCGAAAAACATTCTCGAACCCCCGTCATATGAGCAGATGCTCCTGTAATATTCCCTTTTTTGGTGTCACCTACAACAGGGTTAGGTTGGACTTCCAAAGTTAGGAGCAGACAGGTCACAGGTACAGATTGGTGCTATCAACGAGCTCATGGAATTTTTGGAGGAGTTTTGAGGAGTTTCCATAGTGTCCAGTGGCATTCTCTTGATATATTCCATCACCCAATTAGTTTGGCTTTCGTTCCGGTGCATTCCGACAACTTTCAGAAATTTGAGTTATTTGTGGGCTTAACTCAGCTGATTACGCTCAAGGTGGCATTCCAGGAGGAATAGATGATGGAACACCTTAGTGTAATAGCTCGTTGGAACCGGGACGAAGATACCTACATGATGGGACGATTGGGCATGAATTTCAGTGACCAGAGGAGTCATGGTAGCCGATTTAATATTTTCTGCATTAAAAATGAATATTTTAATAAGAGGGAAAAGTGCACCATGAATAAAATAGTAATTAAATAATGCTCTAGAAGGCTCCAAGAGATCTGTAAAAGAAAGGGAGGAGGCCATTGAGAGATATCTTTGGATCATATCATTTTATTGTATGAGAGATGTGAGACGCGGTTTTCTACTTCAGCCGTAGCCCCAGGACGGAAACTCTCAGGTGATTTGTGAGTGTTGGACGAAAACCCAACTCTCTTGAGGAGACTTCACTCAGAAGTTTTGCAGAGCTTCAGGGATTGGTGTGAGGATCATTCAGATCTTCAACTTGTGCTTCATTATCTTCAGTGGGTTCAGTGAAAGTTGTTGCCGGAGGGAGAGTGTAGCAGTTCAGTTTTGAGGCCAGCGCAGTGCAGCAGCTCATCTTGGTGGCCAGTTCTCCGTCTTAGCTCTTTATTTGGGTTAGATGTATTTGTAACCCCAGTTATTATCTATAATAAAATGTTGAGATTCTTCCTATTTGATGTGTTGATAGATTGCAGTGTTTATGTGTTTATTTTACATGGCAATCTTCTATTGAGTAAATAGTGATTTTACGTCATATTGTGGAGTTTAGTTATTTTTCTGCTTTTTTAATTAAAATATCCCATCCGGGATATTACAGCTCCACTGTCAATATACCAAACACTTGGAGGAGCTGTGCTCGACACACAGGTAAGATCCTCCTCTAGTCTAGATACCAACACCTTCATATCGTGCTCTCTATGCATTTCTACGTGCTTTGGAGGACTGCATGAACCCTTTCGGATGATGGAACTTTGGTCCATGGCAGATCCTCCCTTTCCGTTTTTAGCCCTTTGCTCTGATACCATGTGAAATTTTCAAGAGGAAAAATATTTCTACAATACTTGGTTTATTCTCCTACTTATGAGATAATTTATTTATAGATGCTTCAGTAAATTCCGAAATAAACACATTTGCAGATCTTCACTATCGTTAAGAGCATAAGAACAGAAAAATGATTTACACAAGTAGTATAATATAAACAATCACATGAACACAGTTATTTTTGGACAATTTTCCCCGGAAAAACCCAATGTGGGAAAACCAGTGCAACAGATGAGGATTTTATATTTATCTTCAAAAATGGAAAGTACATTTACAGGATTCCGATGAGCAGAGAAAAATTAGCAAACACCTGGCTGAATTTTCTAGACCTTCCAAACAAATTTCGGACCCTAGGGGTGACCTCCTTCACCCTTTGCGTCATTCAGCGCGAGAGCTCTGCGCGTTCCCTCTTTGGACTGCGTGATTTTGCATGGAGGGGTTCTTGCTGCGAATCAACTCACCCTTCCCTTCATCCTCCTAATTTCTGCTTCCCAATAATTGACTCCTCCCTCCTCCTGCTTCTGCAACCCAGCCTCTACAAACTCACCCACTAAAATCGAATTCTCTTGCTTCAAAATCGATTTCCTTCAGGTACTGAGAGTGTCCCCGGCTTTATTTCCAAATGGCCCTCAAGTCTCTTCTTATAGTCTTCTTATAGTTTTCCTGCTGACGAATCAACGACCAAGATTATATCGTTAATCAATGGCTCAGATTAAAAGATGACTTGATCTTCGTTTTCTAGAAGATTCACACTCTGCTCTATTAATACCCTTACATATTTAATTTTCGAGTGGAATTTCCACAAACGATTTCTGGGTTCTCTGGATAAATGATGTCCAAGTCTCTCTACCAAAAATGAGACTTACAACACTTTCCGATGCTATAGAAATCAACACGCTCAATGCCCTACCCCCATGTATCATAGGGTATCCAATATGTGCCCATGTGTCCATCATCCTGCTAGTACATCTGCCATGATGTGATCTACACCTCCTCAGCTGCCTATGTAAACCTAAGTGACCCAACACCACACCTACTAGAGGGGATATCTCTGTTGTGCCGATATTGGGTGGCTCATGTGCCCAATACCACAATGGGAGAACGTCATATCCATACAATGTCTGATCCGGTGGCCTACCCATGCCACCTCCTCCCACCAACTCTTGCCAGGGAATGCTAATCATATTGTGACCCCATGCACAAACAACATGCCGATACAACCAATGGAGTCTGCTCACAAACCACCTAGACGCTAGTTCTGACTAGAACTTCCCTAAGGAATGCATGTGCTCACTTGCTAGGTCGGCTACCTCATCAATGCTATAGCCATCTCGCATGTCTAATATCAGATAGGAGGCCCCACCTGGATCCCAATGCCAACCTCGACCTCCAGTGCCCTCGGTGTCTGAAAGCCCCCACTGTGCTTTACTCCAAACTACTATCATCTCCATGAGTCCAGCCCACTCCACTGGGTACCGCCTCAGAATCTCTCACCATCCAACCCAGAGAGAGGAATTGAATGCAAGAATCCCCACACATATAACAAGCCCTCACTCCTACGAGTGCTGCACCTGACGCAACTCATGTCGCCTCATCTCACCATCATGGTCAACACCCAAAATTTGTTGAGGTAACTCTACCTTTCCCTCTCCACTGTGCAGAGGCAACCTACTAGTGCTACAAGCCCCATATATGTATGTCTGAAGAGGGCTGCTATGATGCCCTAATGTGCACTCTAGCTGGACCATTAGGGAACCCAATCGCCCCCCAACGTGAGTCATTTTGGCTGCTAACTTGACACAAACTGCTCTCATGACCTCCAACCCCTCGTTCTGTTGCAGGATAGCCTCTCGCACTGTCGTGGCCTTCTTCTTCAACGCATGAAGGTCTTCCTGGAACTAATGAAACTACTATAAGCGACCATCACCTAATGCTACTATATCCCTTGGCACCTCATCAATGGATGGCCCTATGGGTGTATGCTCCACTCTCTCCTCTAAGATGTCAATTAGAGCGGTCAAAGGAGTCTCCAACAAGGGTGACTCTTGCATCACACTAGGTGTATCTACGAGCTCCCCATAATCCCATGTGCCATCATCCTCCAAGTGCGAGGTAGCCATTTTAATGGCTTCCCCCTCTGTCATCCGGTTAAGCTGGAAAGAGGTATCCAACTTTTCCACACAAGCTTGAGCCATGCACTTGGTGGATCTATCATACGTGGGAAAAGGTATCATCCCAATGGTACACTGCAACTCTGAACTCTGCATGCTAGACCCCCCACTATTCCTGCCTTTCTTGTCCTGTTTGAGTTGGCAGTGATCTCTGGTGACCTTACCCAGCATAATTAGCCACTGCACTCCCAATACCACATTGGTATCTGGGATGTCAACTACAAAGAAGTGGCTTGTCATCGTGTAGGTCCCCATGGTCACTGCTAATTCCAGAACATATCTCATACACTGCATGGTTCTAGCACCCGGTACCAGCACTGAGAAGCCACCAAAACTCTCCATCGGTATGCCCCTCCTCTCTACTACTTGAGCATCAATAAATTTGTGAGTGGCCCCGTTATCTACCAGAACTGAAACACGTTGTCCCTGCATGCTGCCTTGGACATGCAGTGTTAAATACTTTGGAACTCCTCGCAGATGTAATATTCCTAATTAGCACCGCTAATTGGAATATTTGATTTTTGTATAGTATTGCCGCCTATAGTTAATTAATAAATAAAAGTGAGGAAAGAGGGGTCAAATCACTTAAATAAAATAAAGTGCTTCCCTAGTAGGAGCAACGTTATAACTTAAAGGGGAGCCTTGGGGGTCCACACCACATATGAGGGAGGCCTCACGTAGCCTCTAGGAGCATCTGCGCAGACTTATGAGGAGCACGTGGAGAGAGGGGGACCACGTTAGGGTTTTGAGGAGAGCTAGCGTTATAAAAGGTGGGAAAGCCATTTCATTTGGCATTCTTGTTGTTGATGATATTTGAGCTAGACTTCTGTCTTCTTGAGCACGCTGGCTGTTTAGCCTGTCTGCAGCACTGTTTAGTGCGATTGAGTGTCTCCGGTCGAGGATCTCGCCCTTAGCCCCGGGGGACTTGGAGTGCCTGCTCGGGCAAGGTCTTTTCTACAGTTTTCAGCAGAGGATTTGGTTGTTGATTTGCGGAGGAGCTGGGCTTCTTTTGGTGACTGCGCAGTCCCTAGGAGAGAGGACGCAGTTCTTGGAGGAGGTGTTCTATTGCGGGGTTTTCTGCAGGAGATTCAGTGAGATTCAGTGTGGAGGTTCAGTCTTTATCAGTGGGAGATTTTTCGGGGAGTTTGTGGGCCGATTTCAGCATATATCATTTGGCATCTGCGCTGGGCCTGGAGGGACAGCGTTTTTCCTTGAGGAGGGTTTCTGAGGTGATTTTCGGACGCTGACCATTTTCTATATGGTTTCTGGGTTTTGTCCGGGGTGGTGAGTTCAGGTGTTCTGCAGATTTTCAGCTCATTCCGGTAAGGGGATCAGCCCCAAGTTCCAGTCCATTCCAGTAGCAGCAGTTTACGGCAGTTTCTTCCAGCAGCTGGGACGCAGTTTCTGTAGCAGCCATTTTCCTGTTTCCTGAGAGGGCTCTTCACTTGCCTTGTGCAAGGATAGGTGCTTTTATTCTGATTATCCATTGTATCTCATTATATTCTCAGATTAATAAAATGGCTTAGCATTCCCGGCATTTTTATGTGTATTTGCTTTATGTTCTATTTCCGACATTTTCTATATTGTCGTATGCTTGTATTGCTGTCTATTTCCCATTTGGGATATTACAGTGGTATCAGAGCATAGTTCTGGCTCAGCCTGTGGAGCTAGCAGTCTATGAGGCCGAGGGATAGATCCCATATCGGTTACCGGGGTAAGAAAAACAGAGACGTTGAGCGTAGGTTGGAGAACACCTACGGAGAGGGGGATTGTGTTCGAGTGGTGGACACAGATCAGGAGCAGCCTGGGACAGATTCAGAGCAGGAGCAGCCTGTGGGGGACGCAGAGCAGCAGGGTCCTATGGCAGACGAGGAGGATTCGAGGAGATTTAGAGAGGCGCTCCTCCAACACATGCAGGATGTGTCACAGAGACTCACTGCGCTGGAGGTTAGGCAACGGGAAACCCCAAGGGGTTTTCAGGTCGGTGAGGGATCAGGCACGTCACACCATATGCCGGTGCGTGATGCTATCCCCATCATGGCATCGCATGCACCCACGCGATCCACTATGCCCACTTTCCTAGCAGAGGACGCAGGGGCAGAAGCACAGCAGGAGCCAGAGGTCGACCCTAGCCAGATGGACGCCTACATTGCATAGTACCTGGCACGCGGGCCGGCGATCAGAGATCTTATCTCATTTAGAGATTATGTTCAGCTCCAGCGTGATGGTAGACCCCGTGATCATCACAGGGGACACAGACATCATCATGATGACCACCGCGCAGCTAGAAAATTTCATTTGCCCATGTTTGATGGTTCATCAAACAGTTTGGCAAAGTCTTGGGTAGAGAAGTTGGATATCTATTTCCAGCTTAATCAGATGTCGCAGTCAGAGGCCATTAAGGTGGCAACATTACATCTGGAGGGCGAGGCCCAGGACTGGTGGTTTCATGGGATGACTACACTCGGGCATTCTACGGTGGGGACATATGCCGAGTTTACCCGGAGGGTGATAGAGCGTTTTGACAGGAGGGATCCGGAGCAGCACTTTGTTGAGCTGACGAAGCTCAAGCAGACTGGGAGCCCAGAGACTTACATTTCAGATTTCTTGAGGGTTTCAGTGATGGTGCCAGATCTATCCGCAGCTCGGATGGTCTACATGTTTGTGGAGGGGTTAGCAGAGCTACTTCGTGGCCTAGTCAGGTCGACTAGACCGGCTACACTTCAGGATGCCATCAGCAGGACCCGAGATTTACAGGATGTCTTACCCAGGACTCGGACACCTTACCCCCAGAGACAGGCTTTCCAGCCTAAGGGGAAGGACACGAGGTTTCCGCCTCCCAAGGGGAATCCTGGACGAGGACAGGGTGATGATGAGGCCCGGAGGGAGCTGAAGAAGAAGCGGTTGTGCTTCACTTGCCAGGAGCCGTGGGCGCCGGGACATAGATGTGCTGCAGGGAAAGCACATTTCATTGAGGTCTTCTCCGAGAGCAGCGGGGAAGAGGTTGAGGAGGATGATGTGGAGGCAGGAGATTGTTATGCAGCGCAGGGTACCTTACCACCTCCACCACCACCAGCAGGTGGTGCGTCGTTTGCACCTACTGGAGGAGCTCTAGCAGCATTGCGGGGAGTCCCCAAGTACTTGACGCTGCGCATACGGGGGACAGTGCGTGGCCAGCGAGTCTCAGTCTTGGTCGACAGTGGGGCAACCCACAATTTCATCGATGCACAAATGGTTGAGCGAAGAGGTATACAGACTGAGAGTTTTGATGGATTTTCGGTTTTGGTCCCAGGAGATCAGACCATGGTGTGTGCTCGATATGTTCCCGAGTTGTCAGTGGCGATGGGCACCTATACATTGACAGATCATTTTTTTGTGGTCGATATTCGGGACACCAACATGATACTGGGTGTTCAGTGGCTTATTACTCTAGGGAAGGCCACGACAGATTGGAAGGCCCTAGAGATGGAGTGGGATGATCCCAAGACAGGGAGGCATGAGAAGATACGGGGACAACACACATATCCGCCTCAGACTGTGTCGGCACATAGGATGGAGGCGACCTTCCGTAAGGGAGACATAGAGTGGGCAGTAGGGCTGCGGGCATCGGAGGGAGCGACTACAGGACAGGAAGTGCACCCAGAGGTACAGACTATCCTCGACAGGTATGCCATAGTATTCGGGGATATTCTGCCAGGGCAGCCACCAGATCGGGGGTTTGAGCATACCATTGAGCTGGAGCAGGGTATACAGGCCGTGATCACCACACCTTATAGGCATCCTAAGGCCTATCGGGATGAGATTGAGCGAGCTATTCAGGAGTTGCTGGCCCTTGGGCACATTCGGCCGAGCACGAGTCCTTTTGCTTCTTCTGTGGTGTTGGTGAAGAAGAAGGACGACACATTGCGGATGTGCATTGATTATAGGGCTCTAAACAAGAAGACCCTGAAAAATAGGTACCCCATTCCCAGGATCGATGAGTTGATGGACAAGTTGAGGGGAGCACGCTTCTTCTCAAAGATTGATTTGAGATCTGGGTACCATCAGATTCGCGTGAGGGAACAGGACATTCCCAAGACCGCCTTCAGGTGTCATTATGGGCACTTCGAGTTTCTGGTTATGCCTTTTGGGCTGACCAATGCACCCGCTACCTTTCAGTCGTGCATGAACCATATCTTCAGGGGTCATCTGAGGAAGTTTGTGTTGGTCTTCTTCGATGACATACTCATCTATAGCAGGACGTGGGAGGAGCATCTCCAACATATTGAGACAGTATTGCACATCTTGGAGGAGCAGTAGTTCTATGCCAAGCTCTCCAAATGTGAGTTTGGATTGACGGAGATGTTGTACTTGGGGCATATCATAGGAGTGGACGGGGTGAGAGTCCACGAGGAGAAGATTAGGGCCATCAGAGATTGGCCAGAGCCGAGGAACGTGACTGAGCTTCGGGGATTTATTGGCATTTGCACTTACTACAGGAAGTTCGTCAAAGGTTTCTCACAGCTTGCTGCACCCCTCACAGATTTGAAGAGGAAGGGGGCATTCAGTTGGTCGGACACAGCACAACGAGCTTTTGATAAGCTCAAGGAGGTGATGAGTAGCTGCCCCGTGCTTACATTGCCGGATTTCACACAGCCATTTGTTTTGGAGTGCGATGCGTCAGGAGAGGGGATTGGCGCGGTATTGATGCAGGGGGGTCATCCTATAGCTTTTGAGAGCCGGAAGCTCCTTCCGCATGAGAGGTTGTATCCCATATATGACAAGGAGATGCTGGCCATCATGCATGCATTGGCCAAGTACCGACAGTATTTGGTGGGCGGCAGATTCAGGGTGAGAACAGATCACAACAGCCTCAGGTACTTTCTGGAGCAAAAGCAGTTGCAGGAGAGGCAGCAGAAGTGGATCAGTAAGATCCAAGCCTATGACTTTGACATTGAGTACGTCAAAGGCAAGAATAACGTGGTAACAGATGCCCTTTCACAGAGACCGGCCACGTTATCTCTTATGAGCTTGGACGCTGATTGGAGAGCCTGACTGTTGGTGGAGTACTCCAAGGACAGGTTTGCATGTGAGGTGTTGGATGGACAGGTAGCAGATGACAGGTACAGGGTGGTTGACGAGATTATCTATTACAGGGACAGGATCTTCTTGACTGAGGGGTCTCAGCTTAAGAAGAAGATACTCCATGCTTCACATGATTCTCCATTGGCAGGCCATCAGGGGTTCACCAAGACCTATAGGGCCATCAGAGAGAGGTTCTCATGAAAGGGCCTCAAGGAGGACGTACTCCAGTATGTCAGGGAGTGCGATGTTTGTCAGAGAAACAAGGGAGAGATGAGCCATCCGGCAGGGTTGTTGCAGCCTCTTCCCATTCCAGAGGGGAAATGGGAGAGCATATCGATAGACTTCATCACAGGGTTGCCCATGGTGCAGGGCAAGGACTGCATCTTTGTCGTCGTTGATCGACTGACAAAGTATGCTCATTTTTTCGCCATATTCGAACACCACACAGCAGCACAGGTGGCCGAGCTGTTCTTCAGGGAGATTTTCAGGTTGCATGGTCTACCTAAGACCATTGTCAGTGACAGGGACAGCCGTTTCATGGGCGGATTTTGGCAGGAGCTTTTCCGGCTAGTGGGGACAGAGTTGACGCCGAGCACTAGTTATCACCCACAGACAGACGGACAGACAGAGATAGTTAACAAGTGGCTGGAGGGCTACTTGCGTAACTATGTCAGTGGACAGCAGAGGGCATGGCTGAAGTGGCTGCATTTGGGAGAGTATTGCTACAACACGACGCATCACATGACCATTGGTATGTCACCATTCTATGCTTTGTATGGATAACATCCTTTATCTTTTGTGGACATGATGTTTGGTGCTAGCAGGGCTCCGAGAGCCAAGATCTGGATCCAAGAGAGTCAGAATATCCTCCGAGCTCTCAAGGATAACATGGCCACAGCGCAGAATCAGCAGAAACTGTATGCTGATAGGGGTCGGGTGGAGAGACAGTTTGAGGTAGGAGACTTGGTCTACCTGCGATTACAGCCATACCGACAGTCTTCACTTAAGCAGAAGGGGGCTGAGAAGCTTAAGCCCCATTTTTATGGACCATACAGGGTGATACACAAGATTGGGCAGGTTGCATATGAGCTAGAGCTGCCCCAAGGCAGCAAGATTCATAACATTTTTCACGTATCATGCCTGAAAAAGGCATTGGGCCAGCAGGTGACGGTCACAGATGAGCTACCCCCCACGGATGATGAGGGGCATCTGGTGTTGCAGCCAGAGGCTATTATTGATACCAGGGAGAGGCAGCGATGGAGCAGGACGATCCGGGAATTCTTGGTGAGGTGGAAGAATTTGCCGAATGAGGATGCCACTTGGGAGGATGAGAAGATATTACAACATCCATCACTTCAGTTGCTTGAGGACAAGCAACATTTTGCCGGGGGAGACTGTAATATTCCTAATTAGCACCGCTAATTGGAATATTTGATTTTTGTATAGTTTTGCCGCCTATAGTTAATTAATAAATAAAAGTGAGGAAAGAGGGGTCAACTCACTTAAATAAAATAAAGTGCTTCCCTAGTAGGAGCAACGTTATAACTTAAAGGGGAGCCTTGGGGGTCCACACCACATATGAGGGAGGCCTCACGTAGCCTCTAGGAGCATCTGCGCAGACTTATGAGGAGCACGTGGAGAGAGGGGGACCACGTTAGGGTTTTGAGGAGAGCTAGCGTTATAAAAGGTGGGAAAGCCATTTCATTTGGCGTTCTTGTTGTTGATGATATTTGAGCTAGACTTTTGTCTTCTTGAGCACGCTGGCTGTTTAGCCTGTCTGCAGCACTGTTTAGTGCGACTGAGTGTCTCCAGTCGGAGATCTCACCGTTAGCCCCAGGGGACTTCGAGTGCCTGCTCGGGCAAGGTCTTTTCTACAGTTTTCAGCGGAGGATTTGGTTGTCGGTTTGCGGAGGAGCTGGGCTTCTTTTGGTGACTGCGCAGTCCCTAGGAGAGTGGACGCAGTTCTTGGAGGAGGTGTTCTATTGCGGGGTTTTCTGCAGGAGATTCAGTGTTATTCAGTGTGGAGGTTCAGTATTTATCAGTTGGAGAGTTTCTTGAGGAGTTTGTGGCTCCATCTCAGCATATTTCATTTAGCATCTGCGCTGGGCCTGGAGGGACAACGTTTTTCCTTGAGGAGGGTTTCTGGGGTGATTTTCGGAGGTGGTCCATTTTGTTTATGGTTTCTGGGTTTTGTCCGGAGCGGTGAGTACAGGTGATCTACAGATTTTCAGCTCATTCCGGCAAGGGGATCAACCCCTAGCTTCAGTCCATTCCAGCAGCAGCAGTTACGGCAGTTTCTTCCAGCAGCTGGGACGCAGTTTCCTGTAGCAACCATTTCCTATTTTTCTGAGAGGGTTCTTCACTTGCCTTGTGCAAGGATAGGTGCATTTATTCTGATTATCCATTGTATCTCATTATATTCTCAGATTAATAAAATGGCTTAGCATTCCCGGCATTTTTATGTGTATTTGCTTTATGTTCTATTTCCGGCATTTTCTATATTGTCGTATGCTTGTATTGCTGTCTATTTCCCATTCGGGATATTACAGCAGAGATGCAAGGACTCCTCTTGTGGGTGCAAACTCTGCCCCTCCTGCTCTTGGGGGAGGTGGTGGTGGATGATCTCCTCTCAGGACTGAAAGTCCTGATCTCCCTTCACTCCCGAGTCTCGGTGCTGCCCTCCTCCAAGACTACGTAATCTTTGAGTGTGACTACGCTACCTTAGTGACTTTTTAACTCCTGGTTGAAAGGCTCTGCATTCTCTGCTCTCAAAATCTATGGTGAAGCTCCTCACCTAAGCGGCCACTCGAAGTCCCCCGAGGCTGAGGTTGGGATCTCCACACGGAGACACCCGTGTGCTGAACAACACTTGCAAACTTAGCTAAACAACGTAAGCGTGCTCAATATCTATTAGACAGAAATTCTGAAGATGCATGATATAATGAATGAATAGCTAGCCTCTCCCTCCTTTTATTCTTGAGACCCTAGCTCTCCCTTGGGCCCCACTATGTTGCGCTCTCTTCTCATGCCACGCTTCCCTGCCTACACTGCGCTGTCCTGGCCCACGCTGCCACTACGCTACCTGGCCCACGCTGCCTCTCTGTTGTCCCTCTCCCTGCACTGTCACTTGGCTCCCTTAGGCCCCACGCTGGAATCAAAATATTGTCTAAGTGACTTTAGGGAGCTTATTTCTCCTAAGTTGGGTTATGGGTCCCATCACCCCTTTATTTTATGGTTGAACATTAGAAAAGCAAAATCTAAGCAAAAATTAATATTGCTAATTAGTTGTTGCTAATTGGGAATATTACAAGGAAGCAGAAATCGGTTGCTTTGAGCACCGCCGAGGCCGAATACATTGCAACGAGTATGGCCTGTTTTGAAGTTGTTTGGTTGAGAAAGCTCTTTAGTGAGTTGTTTGAACATGTGCTAGATACCACCGTTATCCTTTGTGATAACTAGAGTGGGATTCGTCTTTCTAAGAATCTAGTGTTCCAGGACCGATCCAAACACATTGATATTATGTACCACTTTGTCTGGGACGTGGTACAGCGAGGCGCCGTAAGGCTTCATCACATTGGGACTGATGAGTAGGTAGCAGATATTCTCACGAAGCCCCTGGGGAAGGTTAAATTCTTAACCTTCCGTGAGAAGCTTGGTATCATGGACAGACCCTATTTTGAGGGTCCCGATTGAGTTGGACTATGAGCTCTAGGGGGCTTGGGGATAGCTTCTTGGAGCTATAAACAACCACAAGGCGAGGTTCACCAAACCTTGTTGGTGTGCTTCTTCTCCACTGTTGTGATATTGAGCTGGTTCACCCTCTCTTTGATCTATGTCGCGCATGCATCCTACCCATGGAGTTTCGGACTCATGGGAAGTACCTCTCATTTGGCCAATGAGGTGGAAAATGTGGATGCTTCAGTAAATTCTAAAATAAACACATTTGCAGATCTTCACTATCGTTAAGGGCATAAGAACAAAAAGATAATTTATACCAATAGCACAATAGAAATAACCATATGAACACAGATGTTTTTGGACAATTGTCCCCGGAAAAACCCAATGTGGGAAAACCGGTGTAGCAGATGAGGGTTTTATATTCATCTTCAGAAATGGAAATTACGTTTACAAGAGTCTGATGAGCAGAGAAAAATTAGCAAACACCTGGTTGAATTTTCTAGACCTTCTAGACAATTTTCGGACCCTCGAGGTGACCTCCTTCACCCTCTGCGTCATCCAACGTGAATGCTCTGCGCAGTCCCTCTCTGGATTGCGTGATTCTGTGTGGAGGGGTTCTTGCTACTGATCAGCCACCCTTCCCTTCACCCTCCTGAGTTCTGCTTCCCGATAACTGACTCCTCCCTCCTGCTTGTGCAACCCAGCCTCTACAAACTCACCCACTAAATCGATTTTCATTGCTTCAGAATCAATTTCCTTCGGGTACTGAGAGTGTCCCCAGCTTAATTTCCAAATGGCCCTCAAGTCTCTTCTTATAGTCTTCTCGCTGATGAATCAACGGTCAAGATTTTATCTTTAATCAATGGCTCAGATTAAAAATTGACTTGATCTTCGTCTTCTAGAAGATTCACACTCTGCTCTATTAATACCCTTTAATTATTTAATTTCTCTAATTTTATACTTAGGGTCTGCATTAAAATAATTAATTATTTTAATAAAGTCATATCCAAGTGGAATTTCCACAAACGATTTATGGGTTCTCTGGATAACTGATGTCTAAGCCTCTCTACCAAAAATGAGACTTAGAACACTTTGCTATAGAAATCAGCACTCCCTCTTAGCGAGGAAAGTATTTAAGCAAGATACCATTGTATTGCTCTGATTCTACATCTTCTGCTGGGCTAATGATGTCCTGGCTGCTGCCCTTCATCTCTGCGCTGCTGCTTCCTGTACTGATGCCCTGTCACTGCAACATCTAGACTGCAGCTCCCTCTTCTTCTGAAGACCATCCTTTCCTCTAGTGGAAGGGGTTCTAGACCATCCCCATCTTCTCTCTGAAGTACATGAACTTGATCTTACTTAGAGCCTTTGTGAGGATATCTGCCACTTGTTCACTTGTAGGAGTGTATCGCAACTGTACTGCTCCCCTCTGGACATAGTCCCTGATAAAGTGACACCGAATGTCAATGTACTTCGACCGGTCATTAAACATTGGATTTTCAGAGAGCTTAATGCAACTCTGATTATCGCACATAATCCCGATCGGTTCTATCCGCTTCTCAAGTAAGTTCAAGAACAATTTGCGGAGCCATATGGCCTCGCACGAAGTTGTGCTTTGTAATATTCCTAATTAGCACCGCTAATTGGAATATTTGATTTTTGTATAGTTTTGCCGCCTATAGTTAATTAATAAATAAAAGTGAGAAAAGAGGGGCTAGCTCACTTAAATAAAATAAAGTGTTTCCCTAGTAGGAGCAACGTTATAACTTAAAGGGGAGCCTTGGGGGTCCACACCACGTATGAGGGAGGCCTCACGTAGCCTCTAGGAGCATCTGCGCAGACTTGGGAGGAGCATGTGGAGAGAGGGGGACCACGTTAGGGTTTTTTGGAGGAGCGCTAGCATTATAAAAGGTGGGAGAGCCATTTCATTTGGGATTCTTGTTGTTGATGATATTTGAGCTAGACTTCTGTGTTCTTGAGCACGCTGGATGTTTAGCCTGTCTGCAGCACTGTTTAGTGCGACTGAGTGTCTCCGGTCGGAGATCTAACCCTTAGCCCCGGGGGACTTCGAGTGCCTACTCGGGCAAGGTCTTTTCTACAGTTTTCAGCGGAGGATTTGGTTGTTGTTTGCGGAGGAGCTGGGCTTCTTTTGGTGACTGTGCAGTCCCTAGGAGAGAGGACGTAGTTCTTGGTGGAGGGGTGCTATTGCGGGATTTTCTGCAGGAGATTCAGTGTTATTCGGTGTGGAGGTTCAGTATTTATCAGTTGGAGAGTTTCCTAAGGAGTTTGTGGCTCCATCTCAGTATATTTCATTTGGTATCTGCGCTGGGCCTGGAGGGACAGCGTTTTTCCTTGAGGAGGGTTTCTGGGGTGATTTTCGGAGGTGGTCCATTTTGTTTATGGTTTCTGGGTTTGGTCCGGAGTAGTGAGTACAGGTGATTTACAGATTTTCAGCTCATTCCAGCGAGGGGATCAGCCCCTAGTTCCAGTTCATTCCAGCAGCAGTAGTTTACGGCAGTTTCTTCCAGCAGCTGGGACGCAGTTTCTGTAGCAGCCATTTCCTGTTTCTGAGAGGGTTCTTCACTTGCCTTGTGCAAGGATAGGTGCTCTTATTCTGATTATCCATTGTACCCATTTATATTCTCAGATTAACAAAATGGCTTAGCATTCCTAGCATTTTACGTGTACTTGCTTTATATTCTATTTCCGACATTTTCCTATATAGTTGTATGCTTGTATTGCTGTGTATTGCTGTCTATTTCCTATTCGGGATATTACAATGGTATCAAAGCATAGATCTGGCTCAGCCTGTGGAGCTAGCAGTCTATGACGCCGGGGGATAAACCCTACATCTGTTATAGAAGCAAGAGATACAGAGACGTTGAGCGTAGGTTGGAGAACACCTACGGAGAGGGGGACTGTGTTCGAGTGGTGGACACAGATCGGGAGCAGCCCGAGATATACAGAGATCAGGAGCAGCCTGTGACAGATTCTGATCAGGAGCAGCCTGAGACAGATTCAGAGCAGGAGTAGCCTGTGGGGGATGCAGAACAGCAAGGTCCTATGGCAGACGAGGAGGATGCGAGGAGATTTAGAGATGCACTCCTCCAACACATGCAGGATGTGTCGAGGCAGATGGAGTCAGTAGGACAGAGACTCACTGCGTTAGAGGTTAAGCAGCAGGAAACCCCATGGGGTTTTCAGATCGGTGAGGGATCGGGCACGTCCCACCATATGCCGGAGCGTGATGCTATCCCCATCATGGCATTGCATGCACCCACACGATCCACTATGCCCACATTCCTAGCGGAGGACACAGGGGCAGGAGCACAGCGGGATATTCCAACACCCACGCGATCCACTATGCCTACGTTCCTAGGGGAGGATACAGGGGCAGGAGCACAGCGGGAGCCAGAGCTTGATCCTGGCCAGATGGATGCTTACATTGCAGAGTACCTGGCACACGGGCCAGCGATCAGAGATCTTATCTCATTCAGAGATTATGTTCAGCTCCAGCGTGATGGTAGACCCCGTGATCATCACAGAGGGCACAGGCATCATCATGATGACCACCGCGCCGCTAGCAGGTTTCATTTGCCCACGTTTGATGGCACATCAAACATGTCGGCAAAGTCTTGGGTAGAAAAGTTGGACATCTATTTCCAGCTTAATCAGATGTCGCAGTCAGAGGCCATCAAGGTGGCAACATTACATCTGGATGGTGAGGCCCAGGACTGGTGGTTTCATGGGATGACGACACTCGGGCATTCTACAGCGGGGACATATGCCGAGTTTACCAGGAGGGTGATAGAGCGCTTTGACAGGAGGGATCCGGAGCAGCACTTCGTTGAGCTGACAAAGCTCAAGCAGACTGGGAGCCCAGAGACTTACATTTCAGACTTCTTGAGGGTTTCAGTGATGGTGCCTGATCTATCCGCGGCTCGGATGGTCTACATGTTTGTGGAGGGGTTGGCAGAGCCACTTCGTGGCCTAGTCAGGTCGACTAGACCAGCTACGCTTCAGGATGCCATCGACAGGACCCAGGATTTACAGGATGTCTTACCCAGGACTCGGACACCTTACCCCCAGAGACAGGCCTTCCAGCCTAAGGGGAAGGACACGAGGATTCCGCCTCCCAAGGCGAATCCTAGGCGAGGGCAGTTTGATGATGAGGCCAGGAGAGAGATGAAGAAGAAGCGGTTGTGCTTCACTTGCCAGGAGCCATGGGCACCGGAACATAGATGTGCTGCAGGGAAAGCACATTTCATTGAGGTCTTCTCCGAGAGCAGCAGGGAAGAGGATGAGGAGGATGACGTGGAGGCAGGAGATTGTTATGCAGCGCAGGGCACCTTACCACCTCCACCACCACCAGCAGGTGGTGTATCATTTGCACCTACTGGAGGAGCTCTAGCAGCATTGCGGGGAGTTCCCAAGTATTTGACGCTGCGCGTACGGGGGACAGTGCGTGGACAGCGGGTCTCAGTCTTGGTTGATAGTGGGGCCACCCACAACTTTATTGATGCACAGATGGTTGAGCAGAGAGGTATACAGACTGAGAGTTTTGATGGATTTTTCGTTTTGGTCCCAGGAGATCAGACCATGGTGTGTGCTCGGTATGTCCCCGAGTTATCAGTGACGATGGGCACTTATACATTGACAGATCATTTTTTTGTGGTGGATATCCCAGACACCAACATGATATTGGGTGTTCAGTGGCTCATTACTCTGGGGAAGGTCACGACAGATTGGAAGGCCCTAGAGATGGAGTGGGATGATCCCAAGATAGGGAGGCATGAGAAGATACGGGGACAGCACACATACCCGCCTCAGACAGTGTCGGCACATAGGATGGAAGCAACCTTCCGCAAGGGAGACATAGAGTGGGCCGTAGAGCTGCGAGCTTCGGAGGCAGTAGATACAGGTCAGGTAGTGCACCCTGAGATACAGACTATCCTGGACAGGTATGCCGTAGTATTCGAGGATATTCCACCAGGGCAGCCACCGGATCGGGGGTTTGAGCATACTATTGAGCTTGAGCAGGGTATACAGGCAGTGATCACCACACCGTATAGGCATCCCAAGGGCTGTCGGGATGAGATTGAGCGTGCTATTCAGGAGTTGCTGGCCCTTGGTCACATTCGGCCAAGCACGAGTCCTTTTGCTTCTTCCGTGGTGTTGGTGAAGAAGAAGGACGACACATTGCGGATGTGCATTGACTACAGGGCTCTGAATAAGAAGACCCTGAAGAACAGGTACCCCATTCCCAGGATCGATGAGCTGATGGACGAGTTGAGAGGAGCACGGTTTTTCTCAAAGATTGACTTGAGATCTGGGTACCATCAGATACGCGTGAGGGAACAGGATATTCCCAAGACCGCCTTCAGGTGTCATTATGGGCACTTCGAGTTTCTGGTTATGCCTTTTGGGCTGACCAATGCACCCGCTACCTTTCAGTCATGCATGAACCACATCTTCAGGGGTCATCTGAGGAAGTTTAAACTGGTCTTCTTCGATGACATACTTATATATAGCAGGACTTGGGAGGAGCATCTCCAACATATTGAGACAGTGTTGCGCATCTTGGAGGAGCAGCAGTTCTATGCCAAGCTCTCCAAATGTGAGTTCGGATTAACGGAGATGCTGTACTTGGGGCATATTATAGGAGTGGACGGGGTGAGAGTCCACGAGGAGAAGATCAGGGCCATCAAAGATTGGCCAGAGCCGAGGAACGTGACTGAGCTTCGGGGATTTATTGGCATTTGCACTTACTACAGGAAGTTCATCAAAGGTTTCTCACAGCTTGCTGCACCCCTCACAGACTTGACGAGGAAGGGGGCATTCCGTTGGTCGGATGTAATATTCCTAATTAGCACTGCTAATTGGAATATTTCATTTTTGTATAGTTTTGCCGCCTATAGTTAAATTAATAAATAAAGTGAGAAAGAGGGGGTCAACTCACTTTAATAAAATAAAGTGCTTCCTAGTAGATGAACGTTGTAACTTAAAGGGGAAAGCCTTGGGGGTCCACACACACATGAGAGAGGCCTCACGTAGGCTCCAAAGGCAACTGCGCAGGCATAGGAGGAGCTCAAGGACGCAGTTAGGGTTTCGAGGGAGCTAGCACTATAAAAGGCGGGGGTTTCACTCCATTTGGCATTATTGATATGTTGATGATATTGTGAGCTAGACTTCTGTCTACTTGAGCACGCCGATTGTTTAGTCGGTCTGCAGCACTGTTTAGTGCGAACTGAGTGTCTCCGGTCAGAGATCTCGCCCTTGGCCCCGGGGGACTTCGAGTGCCTGCTCGGGCAAGGTATTCCTTCAGTTTCAGCAGTTGATTTGCAGGAGATTTTGGTGGACGTTTTGCAGAGGAGCTGGCCTCATAGAGTGACTGCGCAGTCCAGGAGAGAGGACGCAGTTTCAGGAGGGAGGACGCAGTTCGTGTTTGAGCAGCGCTGTTGTGGGTGGTATTGTGGTAGCTTCAGCGTATTTCAGCCTTGGAGAGATTGTTGATTCAGCCGGAGAGTTTGCAGGAGGATTTGGGGCCCTTTCCCAGCATCTTTCTTGAGCTTCTGCGTTGTTCCTGGGAGAGACAGCGTTTTCATTGAGGAGGGCTTCATTGGTGGATTTTCGGAGGTGGTGCATTTGCTTCATGGTTTCTGGGTTTTGTCCGGAGTGGTGAGTACAGACAGCCTTCCGATTTTCAGTTCATTCCGGTGAGGGGATCAGCCCCTAGTACCAGTACATTGCAGCAGCAGCTTTCTACGGCAGTTTTCTCCAGCAGCTAGGACACAATCTCTATTGTAGCCATTTCCTATTCTGAGAGGGTTCTTCACTTGCCTGGTGCAAGGATAGGTGCACTCATTCTGATTATCTCTTGTACCCATATATGTATTCTCAGATTAATAAAATGGCTTAGCGTTCTGGTATTTTATGTGTACTTGTTCCATATTCTAGTTCCGGCATTTTGTTCTATATAGCTGCATGTTTGTTTTGCTATGTATTACTGTCTATTTCCCGTTGGGGATATTACAGTGGTATCAGAGCATAATTCTGGCTCAGCCTGTGGAGCTGGCAGTCTATGACGCCCGGGGATAATCCCTACATTGATCAGAGGAGACACAGAGACGTTGAGAGTAGGTGGGAGGACCCCTTCAGAGAGGGGGATTCTGATCAGGAGCCACCTGAGACAGATTCAGAGCAGGAGCAGCCTGCGAGGGACGCAGAGCAGCAGGGCCCTATGGCAGACGATGAGGGTTCGAGGAGATGGGAGACACTCCTCCAACACATGCAGGAGATGACACAGAGACTCACGGCATTAGAGGTCAGGCAGAGGGAACCCCCCAGGGGTTTTCTGATCGGTGAGAGATCGGGTATGTCCCACCACGTGCCAATGCATGATGCTATCCCCATTGTGGCATCGCATGCACCCACGCGATCCACTATGCCCACATTCTTGCCAGAGGACGCAGGGGCAGGAGTACAGAGGGGTGCACAAAGGGATATTCCAGCACCCACGCGATCCACCATGCCTACCTTCCTGGCAGAGGACGCAGGGGCAGCAGCACAGCGAGAGCTGGAGCCGGGTCTGATGGGTGACCTTTTTACAGAGTACCAGGCGTACGGACCGGCATTCCGAGATTCTATCACATTCAGAGACTTTGTCCAGGTCCAGCATGACATTAGACCCCGTGATCATCACAGAGGGCACAGGCACCATCGTGATGACCACCGCGCAGCTAGCAGATTTCATTTGCCCACGTTTGATGGCTCATCAAACAGTTCGGCAAAGTCTTGGGTGGAGAAGTTGGATATCTATTTCCAGCTTAACCAGATGTCGCAGTCAGAGGCCATTAAGGTGGCAACATTACATCTGGATGGTGAGGCCCAGGACTGGTGGTTTCATGGGATGACGACACTCGGGCATTCTACAGTGGGGACATATGCCGAGTTTACCCGGAGGGTGATAGAGCGTTTTGACAGGAGGGATCCGGAGCAGCACTTTGTTGAGCTGACGAAGCTCAAACAGACTGGGAGCCCAGAGACTTACATTTCAGATTTCTTGAGGGTTTCAGTGATGGTCCCTGATCTATCCGCGGCTCGGATGGTTTACATGTTTGTGGAGGGGTTGTCAGAGCCACTTCGTGGCCTAGTCCGGTCGACTAGACCAGCTACCCTTCAGGATGCCATCAGCAAGACTCGGGATTTACAGGATGTCTTACCCAGGACTCGGACACCTTATCCCCAGAGACAGGCCTTCCAGCCTAAGGGGAAGGACACGAGGGTTCCGCCTCCCAAGGCGAATCCTGGACGAGGGCAGTTTGATGACGAGGCCAGGAGAGAGCTGAGGAGGAAGCGGTTGTGCTTCACTTGCCAGGAGCCATGGGCACCGGGACATAGGTGTGCTGCAGGGAAAGAACACTTCATTGAGGTCTTCTCCGAGAGCAGTGGGGAAGAGGATGAGGGGAATGACGTGGAGGCAGGAGATTGTTACGCAGCGCAGGGTACCTTACCACCTCCACCACCCGCAGCAGGTGGGGCATCATTTGCACCCACTGGAGGGGCTCTAGCCGCATTGCGGGGAGTTCCCAAGTACCTGACGCTGCGCGTACGAGGGACAGTGCGCGGGCAATGGGTCTTAGTCTTAGTTGATAGTGGGGCCACCCACAATTTTATTGATGCCCAGATGGTTGAGCGGAGAGGCATACAGACAGAGGGTTTTGATGGATTTTCCGTCTTGGTCCCAAGAGATCAGACCATGGCATGTGCTCGGTATGTTCCAGAGTTATCGGTGACGATGGGCACTTATACATTGACGGATCACTTCTTTGTGGTAGATATTCCGGACACCAACCTGATATTGGTTGTTCAGTGGCTCATTACTCTGGGGAAGGTCACGACAGATTGGAAGGCCCTAGAGATGGAGTGGGATGATCCCAAGACAGGGAGGCATGAGAAGATACGGGGACAGCACACATACCCGCCTCAGACAGTGTCGGCACACAGGATGGAGGCGACCTTCCGCAAGGGAGACATAGAGTGGGCTGTAGAGTTGCGAGCTTCAGAGGCAGTGGATACAGGTCAGACAGTGCATCTTGAGCTACAGTCTATTCTCGACAGGTATGCAGTGGTATTTGGGGATATTCCACCAGGGTAGCCACCGGATCGGGGGTTTGAGCATACGATCGAGCTTGAGCAGGGGATACAGGCAGTGATCACCACACCGTATAGGCATCCCAAGGCCTATCGGGACGAGATAGAGCGGGCTATTCAGGAGTTGCTGGCCCTTGGTCACATTCGGCCTAGCACGAGTCCTTTTGCTTCTTCTGTAGTGCTGGTGAAGAAGAAGGATGGCACATTGCGCATGTGCATTGACTACAGGGCTCTAAATAAGAAGACCCTGAAGAACAGGTACCCCATTCCCAGGATCGATGAGCTGATGGATGAGTTGAGAGGAGCACGGTTCTTCTCGAAGATTGACTTGAGGTCCGGGTACCATCAGATACGCATGAGGGAACAGGACATTCCCAAGACCGCTTTCAGGTGTCATTATGGGCACCTCGAGTTTCTGGTCATGCCTTTCGGGCTGACCAATGCACCCGCTACCTTTCAGTCGTGCATGAACCACATTTTCAGGGGTCATCTGAGGAAGTTTGTGCTGGTCTTCTTCGATGACATACTTATATATAGCAAGACTTGGGAGGAGCATCTCCAGCATATTGAGACAGTTTTGCACATCTTGGAGGAGCAGCAGTTCTATGCCAAGCTCTCCAAGTGTGAGTTCGGCTTGACGGAGATGCTGTACTTGGGGCACATTATAGGAGTGGACGGGGTGAGAGTCCACGAGGAGAAGATCAGGGCCATCAGAGACTGGCCAGAGCCGAGGAATGTGACTGAGCTTCGGGGATTTATTGGCATTTGCACATACTACAGAAAGTTCGTCAAGGGCTTCTCACAGCTTGCTGCACCCCTCACAAATTTGACGAGGAAGGGGCATTCAGTTGGTCGGACACAGCACAGCGAGCTTTTGATAAGCTCAAGGAGGTGATGAGCAGCTGCCCCGTGCTGGCATTGCCAGATTTCACACAGCCATTTGTCCTCGAGTGTGATGCATCAGGAGAGGGGATTGGTGCAGTTTTGATGCAGGGCGGTCACCCGATAGCTTTTGAGAGCCGGAAGCTCCTTCCACATGAGAGGTTGTATTCCATATACGACAAGGAGATGTTGGCCATCATGCATGCATTGGCCAAATAACGGCAGTATCTAGTGGGCAGCAGATTCCGAGTGAGGTCAGATCACAACAGCCTGAGGTACTTTCTGGAGCAGAAGCAATTGCAGGAGAGACAGCAGAAGTGGATCAATAAGATCCAAGCCTATGACTTCGACATAGAGTATGTCAAAGGCAAGAATAACGTGGTAGCCGATGCCCTTTCTCGTAGACCGGCCACGTTATCACTTATGAGCTTGGACGCTGATTGGAGGGCTCGACTGCTGGTAGAGTACTCCAAGGACAGGTTTGCGTGTGAGGTTTTGGATGGGCAGGTAGCAGATGATAGGTACAGGGTGGTCGATGAGATCATCTATTACAGGGACAAGATCTTTTTGACTGAGGGATCTCAGCTCAAGAAGAAGATACTCCAGGCTTCACACGATTCTCCATTGGCGGGCCATCAGGGGTTCACCAAGACTTACAGGGCTATTCGGGAAAGGTTCTCATGGAAGGGCCTCAAGGAGGACGTACTCCAGCATGTCAGGGAGTGCGATGTTTGCCAGAGGAACAAGGGAGAGATGAGCCATCCTACAGGGTTGTTGCAGCCTCTTCCCATTCCAGAGGGGAAATGGGAGAGCATATCGATGGACTTCATCACAGGGTTGCCCATGGTGCAAGGCAAGGACTGCATCTTTGTCATCGTTGACCGACTGACGAAGTATGCTCACTTTTTCGCCATATCCGCACATCACACAGCAGCGCAGGTGGCTGAGTTGTTCTTCAGGGAGATTTTCAGGTTACATGGTCTACCCAAGACCATTGCCAGCGACAGGGACAACCGCTTCATGGACGGATTCTGGCAGGAGCTCTTCCGACTAGTAGGGACCAAGTTGACACCGAGCACTAGTTATCACCCCCAGACGGACGGGCAGACGGAGATAGTTAACAAGTGGCTGGAGGGCTACTTGCGTAACTATGTCAGTGGACAGCAGAGGGCATGGCTGAAGTGGCTGCATCTGGGCGAGTACTGCTACAACACGACGCATCATATGTCCATTGGTATGTCACCTTTCTATGCTTTGTATGGATATCATCCCTTATCTTTTGTGGACGTGATGTTTGGTGCTAGCAGGGCTCCGAGAGCCAAGATATGGATCCAAGAGAGCCAAGATATCCTCCGAGCTCTCAAGGACAACATAGCCACAGCACAGAATCAGCAGAAGTTGTATGCTGATAAGGGTCGGGTGGAGAGACACTTTGAGGTAGGGGACTTGGTCTACCTGCGACTACAGCCATACCGCCAGTCTTCGCTTAAGCAGAAGGGGGCGGAGAAGCTTAAGCCCCGCTTTTATGGGCCATACAGGGTGATACGCAGGATCGGGCAGGTTGCATATCTTTCATAATATCTTTCATGTATCATGCCTGAAAAAGGCACTGGGCCAGCAGGTGACAGTCACAGAGGAGCTACCACCCACGAATGATGAGGGGCATCTGGTGTTGCAGCCGGAGGCTATTATTGATACTAGGGAGAGGCAGCTGCGGAGCAGGACGATCCGGGAGTTCTTGGTGAGGTGGAAGAACTTGCCGGATGAGGATGCCACTTGGGAGGATGAGAAGATATTGCAGCATCCATCACTTCAGTTGCTTGAGGACAAGCAACGTTCTGCTAGGGGAGACTGTAATATTCCTAATTAGCACCGCTAATTGGAATATTTCATTTTTGTATAGTTTTGCCACCTATAGTTAAATTAATAAATAAAGTGAGAAAGAGGGGGTCAACTCACTTTAATAAAATAAAGTGCTTCCTAGTAGATGAACGTTGTAACTTAAAGGGGAAAGCCTTGGGGGTCCACACACACATGAGAGAGGCCTCACGTAGGCTCCTAAGGTAACTGCACAGGTCAAGGAGGAGGTCAAGGACGCAGTTAGGGTTTTTGAGAGAGCTAGCACTATAAAAGGTGGGGGTTTCACTCCATTTGGCATTATTGATATGTTGATGATATTGAGAGCTAGACTTCTGTCTACTTCAGCACGCCGGTTGTTTAGTCGGTCTGCAGCACTGTTTAGTGCGAACTGAGTGTCTCCGGTCGGAGATCTCGCCCTTGGCCCCGGGGGACTTCGAGTGCCTGCTCGGGCAAGGTATTCCTTTAGTTTCAGCAGTTGATTTGCAGGATATTTTGGTGGACGTTTTGCAGAGGCACTGGCCTCATAGAGTGACTGCGCAGTCCAGGAGGGAGGACGCAGTTTCAGGAGGGAGGACGCAGTTGGTGTTTGTGCAGCGTTGTTGTGGGTGATTTTGTGGTAGCCTCAGCGTATTGCAGCCTTGGAGAGATTGTTGATTCAGCCGGAGAGTTTGCCGGAGGATTTGTGGCCCTTTCCCAGCATCTTTCTTGAGCTTCTGCGCTGTGCCTGGGAGAGACAGCGTTTTCATTGAGGAGGGCTTCATTGGTGGATTTTCGGAGGTGGTGCATTTGCTTCATGGTTCTGGGTTTTGTCCGAAGTGGTGAGTACAGACAGCCTTCCGATTTTCAGCTCATTCCGGTGAGGGGATCAGCCCCTAGTTCCAGTACATCGCAGCAGCAACTTTCTACGGCAGTTTCCTCCAGCAGCTAGGACGCAGTCTCTATTGTAGCCATTTCCTATTCTAAGAGGGTTCTTCACTTGCCTAGTGCAAGGATAGGTGCACTCATTCTGATCATCTCTTGTACCCATATATGTATTCTCAGATTAATAAAATGGCTTAGCGTTCTGGTATTTTATGTGTACTTGTCCCATATTCTAGTGCCGGCATTTTGTTCTATATAGCTGCATGTTTGTTTTGCTGTGTATTACTGTCTATTTCCCGTTGGGGATATTACATCGGATACAGCACAGCGAGCCTTTGATCGGCTCAAGGAGGTGATGAGCAACTGCCCCGTGCTTGCATTGCCGGATTTCACGCAGCCATTTATCTTGGAGTGCGATGCGTCAGGAGAGGGGATTGGCGCAGTACTGATGCAGGGTGGTCATCCTATAGCTTTTGAGAGCCGGAAGCTCCTTCCACATGAGAGGTTGTATTCCATATACGACAAGGAGATTTTGGCCATTATGCATGCATTGGCCAAATACCGACAGTATTTAGTGGGCAGCAGATTCAGGGTGAGGTCAGATCACAACAGCCTCAGGTACTTTCTGGAGCAAAAGCAGTTGCAGGAGAGGCAGCAGAAATGGATCAGTAAGATCCAAGCCTATGACTTTGACATTGAGTACGTCAAAGGCAAGAATAACGTGGTGGCAGATGCCCTATCCCGTAGACCGGCCACGTTATCTCTTATGAGCTTGGACGTTGATTGGAGGGCTCGACTGTTGGTGGAGTACTCCAAGGACAAATTTGCTTGTGAGGTGTTGGATGGGCAGGTGGCAGATGACAGGTACAGGGTGGTTGACGAGATTATCTATTACAGGGACAGGATCTTCTTGACTGAGGGGTCTCAGCTTAAGAAGAAGATACTCCATGCCTCACACGATTCTCCATTGGCGGGCCATCAGGGGTTCACCAAGACCTACAGAGCCATCAGGGAGAGGTTCTCGTGGAAGTGCCTCAAGGAGGACGTATTCCAGCATGTCAGGGAGTGCGATGTTTGTCAGAGAAACAAGGGAGAGATGAGCCATCCAGCAGGGTTGTTGCAGCCTCTTCCCATTCCAGAGGGGAAATGGGAGAGCATATCGATGGACTTCATCACAGGGTTTCCCATGGTGCAGGGCAAGGACTGCATCTTTGTCGTCGTTGACCGACTGACGAAGTATGCTCATTTTTTCGCCATATCCGCACACCACACAGCAGCACAGGTGGCCGAGTTGTTCTTCAGGGAGGTTTTCAGGTTGCATGGTCTACCTAAGACCATTGTCAGTGACAGGGACAGCCGCTTCATGGGCGGATTCTGGCAGGAGCTTTTCCGGCTAGTGGGGACAGAGTTGACGCCGAGCACTAGTTATCACCCCCAGACGGACGGACAGACAGAGATAGTTAACAAGTGGCTGGAGGGCTACTTGCGTAACTATGTCAGTGGACAGCAGAGGGCATGGCTGAAGTGGCTGCATTTGGGAGAGTATTGCTACAACACGACGCATCACATGTCCATTGGTATGTCACCATTTTATGCTTTGTATGGATATCATCCTTTATCTTTTGTTGACATGATGTTTGGTGCTAGCAGGGCTCCGAGAGCCAAGATCTGGATCCAAGAGAGCCAAGATATCCTCCAAGCTCTCAAGGATAACATGGCCACAACGCAGAATCAACAGAAACTGTATGCTGATAGGGGTCGGGTGGAGAGACAGTTTGAGGTAGGGGACTTGGTCTACCTGCGACTACAGCCATACCGACAGTCTTCACTTAAGCAGAAGGGGGCTGAGAAGCTTAAGCCCCGTTTTTATGGGCCATACAGAGTGATACGTAGGATTGGGCAGGTTGCATATGAGTTAGAGCTGCCCCAAGGCAGCAAGATTCATAACATTTTCCACGTATCATGCCTGAAAAAGGCATTGGGCCAACAGGTGACAGTCACAGATGAGCTACCACCCACGGATGATGAGGGGCATCTGGTGTTGCAGCCAGAGGCTATTATTGATACTAGGGAGAGGCAGCTGCGGAGCAGGACGATCCGGGAATTCTTGGTGAGGTGGAAGAATTTGCCGGATGAGGATGCCACTTGGGAGGATGAGAGGATTTTACAGCATCCATCACTTCAGTTGCTTGAGGACAAGCAACATTTTGCCGGGGGAGACTGTAATATTCCCAATTAGCACCGCTAATTGGAATATTTGTTTTTTGTATAGTTTTGCCGCCTATAGTTAATTAATAAATAAAAGTGAGAAAAGAGGGGCTAACTCACTTAAATAAAATAAAGTGTTTCCCTAGTAGGACCAACGTTATAACTTAAAGGGGAGCCTTGGGGGTCCACACCACGTATGAGGGAGGCCTCACGTAGCCTCTAGGAGCATCTGCGCAGACTTGGGAGGAGCACATGGAGAGAGGGGGACCACGTTAGGGTTTTTTGAGGAGAGCTAGCATTATAAAAGGTGGGAGAGCCATTTCATTTGGCATTCTTGTTGTTGATGATATTTGAGCTAGACTTCTGTCTTCTTGAGCACGCTGGCTGTTTAGCTTGTTTGCAGCACTGTTTAGTGCGACTGAGTGTCTCCGATCGGAGATCTCACCGTTAGCCCCGGGGGACTTCGAGTGCCTGCTCGGGCAAGGTCTTTTCTACAGTTTTCAGCGGAGGATTTGGTTGTTGTTTTGCGGAGGAGCTGGGCTTCTTCTGGTGACTGCGCAGTCCCTAGGAGAGAGGATGCAGTTCTTGGTGGAGGGGTGCTATTGCAGGATTTTCTGCAGGAGATTCAGTGTTATTCGGTGTGGAGGTTCAGTATTTATTAGTTGGAGAGTTTCCTGAGGAGTTTGTGGCTCTATCTCAGTATATTTCATTTGGTATCTGCACTGGGCCTGGAGGGACAGCGTTTTTCCTTGAGGAGGGTTTCTGGGGTGATTTTCGGAGGTGGTCCATTTTGTTTATGGTTTCTGGGTTTGGTCCGGAGCAGTGAGTATAGGTGATTTACAGATTTTCAGCTCATTCCGGCGAGGGGATCAGCCCCTAGTTCCAGTTCATCCCAGTAGCAGCAGTTTACCGCAGTTTCTTCCAGCAGCTGGGACGCAGTTTCTGTAGCAGCCATTTCCTGTTTCTAAGAGGGTTCTTCACTTGCCTTGTGCAAGGATAGGTGCTCTTATTCTGATTATCCATTGTACCCATTTATATTCTCAGATTAATAAAATGGCTTAGCATTCCTGGCATTTTATGTGTACTTGCTTTATATTCTATTTCCGGCATTTTTCTATATAGTTGTATGCTTGTATTGCTGTCTATTTCCTATTCGGGACATTACATGCTTGCTGCCATGTACTCTGCCTCAGCTGAGCTCAGTGCTACAGACTTCTTTTTCCTGCTGCACCAAGAGGTCATTCCTGATCCGAGACTGAAACAGTACCCACTGGTACTTTTATGATCTACTGTGCTTCCAGCCCAGTCTGCATCTGTGAACCCACTCAACTGGATCTCATTTCCCTTGGTGTACTTTAGCCCATACTTGACTGTCCCTCTCAAGTATCTGAGAATATGTTTGGCTACTGCCCAGTGAGTCCTTCTTGGTTCCACCATGAACTGACTGAGGGTATTCACTGCATAACAGATGTCTAGTCTCGTGTTGACCAAATACATCAATGACCCGATGAGCTATCTGTACAATGTGGGATCAGCCTCATCATCCTTTGATGTGTTTATCTGCTTCCAGTTAGTAATCATTAGCATGGCCATGGGTTTACAATCTTCCGTCTGAAGTCTCTTCAGAATTTCTGTCGTGTATCTTCCTTGTCCTAGGAAGATTTCCCCTTCATGCTGCCAGACTTCTAAACCAAGAAAATAGTGCATTTGCCCCAGTTCCTTCATGTCGAATTCTATTGCCAGATTCTCCTTGCAGTCTTTGATGAGCTTGGATGACCTAGTCAAAAACAGGGCATCCACATACAGAACAAGAATAAGCGGCTCATCTCCTACTCTTAAGTAGTATAAGTTGGGATC
The DNA here is from genome assembly GCA_034641835.2 of Pinus albicaulis. NCBI lineage: Eukaryota > Viridiplantae > Streptophyta > Pinopsida > Pinales > Pinaceae > Pinus > Pinus albicaulis. Next base: position 496,960,996 of record CM076572.1, read on the forward strand.
TGCGTCACTCTTGTCGAACCCCATCTTCTGCAAGTAGCCATCAATCCAACCATACCATGCCCTAGGGGCTTGTTTTAATCCATACAAGGCTTTCTTAAGTCTGCAAACAGGAGTCTTTTGCTCATGTGTCTCGAAGCCCTCTTGCTACTCTATGTACACTTCCTCCTCTATCACATCGTTCAAGAACGCAGCCTTGACATCCATCTGGTGAATCTCCCATCCCATCTTCGCTGCCATAGAGATGATGGATCTGATAGAAGTGTATCTTGCTACTAGAGAAAAGGTTTTTTCGTAGTCAATTCCTTCCTTCTAGGCATACCCATTTGCTACAAATCTTGCCTTGAATTTCTTTACGCTGCCATCTGTAGCATATTTGATCTTGTAGATCCATCTGGATCCTACAACAGATCTGTCCTATGGTCTAGGGACTACTTCCCAGACATCATTTGTCATGATGGAGCTGTACTCCTCCACCATGGCATCTACCCATACCTGATGCTGAGCTGATTCCCGAAAGGTAGAAGGCTTTCCAACCTGAGCTACCAGCGCCTGATATCTGTCAGGTTGTTTCCTTATCCTCTTCCCTTCTCTAGGTGCTCCAACAATTCCTTCTTCATCTCTAAGAATCTGTTGGAGTTCTCTGCTCGGTCTCCCATCAGTGATGGGCGGTCTCACCTGTTCTTCCTCCTGTTCTTCATCAGAGGAGCTTCCCTCAGAAAAATTGTGCCTTGGAGAGGCACTGGACCTCTCCTCCATAGGTCGTTGAGGCTGTACCAGTGGATCTTCCTCAATCTGCGTATTTGTGGCCATTTCTCGAGATTTCCTAAAGGCTTTCTCCTCCAGGAATTTTACATCCCTTCTTACCACGACTTTCCTGCTCTCTGGAATATAGACGCAGTATGCCTTTGAATTCTCACTGTAGCCCATCAGAAAACCCTTTTCTGCAGTTTGATCCAGCGTCTTCCTCTTTTCCTCTGGAACGTGGCAGTATGCTATGCTTCCGAATATCGTGATGTGGCTCACCTCTGGCTTGCTGCCTATGAACACACTTTCGGGAGCAACCTACCCCAAAGCTCTATTGGGAACTCTGTTCTGAATATAAATTGTTGTGTTGCTAGCCTCTACCCATAAGAATTTGGGCATCTCCTGGTCTTACAACATTGCCCTTGCAGCTTCTATTATGGTCTGATTCTTCCGTTCTGCAACTCCATTTTGTTCTGGATTGTAAGGAGCTGTCCATTTTCTCTTGATGTCTTCTTCTGCACAGAAATTGGTGAAGTCTTTATCGATATATTCTCCACTGTTATCTGACCTCAACTTCTTGATCTTCTTTCCTGTAGAGTTCTCCAGCAATGCTTTGAAATCTTTAAACCGATTAAAGACTTCATCTTTGTCTTCAGAAAATAGATCCAAGTTTTCCTGGAATAATCATCAATGAAGGTGGCAAAATACTTTGCCCCACTAAGAGTTGTTGTGGACATCGAACCGCAAATGTCAGACTCTATTAACTGTAATACACCTTTGGCTCTGCTACTGCTTCTTGGAAATGTTGCCTTAGCGTACTTCCCTAGTACGCATCCCCTGCAAATTTCTTCTTTCTTTGTGCTGAGTTCAGGAGCCCCTACGACAGTATTTTTGAAAATCCCCAAGGCTCCATGATGTAGATGCCCCATCCTTCTGTGCCATAAGTCATTCAGATCTCTGTCGTCTGTACTGCCGATCAGGGCCACCGGAGATTCAAGCTGAAGCTTATACAGTTTGTGACTCCTTACTCCGATTTGTGCCTTTTTTCTCCAGTTAGAGTGTTTGACATACACCTTATCTTGAATAAAGTATACGTCATAGCCCTTATTCTGAAGTTGAGACACCGAGAGTATATTCATCCCCAACCTTAGTACATGCAAAAAATTCGTTGCTCAAATCTTGTTGCCATCCTCTGTCTGAAATGTTACGGTACCTCTCCCGATGGGGGTATATTTTGCCTTATTTCCCATAGTTATTTGGAAATTCATCTGCTCTTCTTGATAGCTCAAAAAACATTCGCGAGCCCCCCGTCATATGAGCAGATGCTCCACTGTCAATATACCAAACACCTGGAGGATTTGTGCTTGACACACAGGCAAGATCCTTCTCTAGTCTGGATGCCAACACCTTCATGTCATGTTCTCTCTGCATTTCTGCGTGCTCTGGAAGACTGCGTGAGTCCCTTTGACTGCGTGAACCCTTCCTTTGGTCCACAATAGATCCTCCCTTCTTGTTTTTAGCCCTTTGCTCTGATACCATGTGAAATTTTGAAGAGGAAAATATTTCTGCAATACTTGGTTAATTTCTCTTACTTATGAGATAAGTTATTTACAGATGCTTCAGTAAATTCTGATATAAACACATTTGCAGATCTTCACTATCGTTAAGAGCATAAGAACAAAAATATAATTTACACCAATAGAAAAATAGAAATAACCACATGAACACGGATGCTTTTGGACAATTGTCCTCGGAAAAACCCAATGTGGGAAAACCGGTGCAGCAGATGAGAGTTTTATATTTATCTTCAGAAATGGAAAGTACATTTGCAGGACTCTGATGAGCAGACAAAAAATAGCAAACACCTGGCTGAATTTTCTAGACCTTCCAGATAATTTTCGGACCCTTGGGGTGACCTTCTTCACCCTCTGCGTGATCCAACGTGAATGCTTTGCACAATCCCTCTCTAGACTGCGTGATTTTGCGTGGAGGGGTTCTTGCTGCTGATAAGCTCACCCTTACCTTCACCCTCCCGAGTTCTGCTACCCGATAACTGACTCCTCCCTCCTCCTTTTGCTTCTGCACCCCAGCCTCTACAAACTCACCCGCTGAAATCGATTTCCCTTGCTTCATAATCGATTTCCTTCGGGTACTGAGAGTGTTCCTGGCTTAATTTCCAAATGGCCCTCAAGTCTCTTCTTATAGTCTTCTCGCTAATGATTCAACGGTCAAGATTATATCTTTAATCAATGTCTTAGATTAAAAAAATGACTTGATCTTCGTCTTCTAGAAGATTCACACTCTGCTCTATTAATACCCTTTAATTATTATCTGCATTAAAATAATTAATTATTTTAATAAAGTCATATCCGAGTGGAATTTCCACAAACGATTTCTAGGTTCTCTGGATAACTGATGTCTAAGCCTCTACCAAAAATGAGACTTAGAACACTTTTCGATGCTATAGAAATCAACAGAGTCAGCAAAGTGTGATGTCTTTGTGACTCACTCTTGTTCGTTTGCAAAGAACTGTAATATTCCTAATTAGCGATAGCTAATTGGAATATTTGATTTTGTTCAGTTTTGCCGTCTATAGTTTATTAATAAATAAAAAGTGAGTGAAGAGGGTCTAACTCACTTAAGTGGAATAAAACACCCTCCCTAGTAGCACAACGTTGTGACTTAAAGGAGAGCCAAGGGGGGGCCAAGCACCACATAAAGAGGGGGCCCACGTATGCTCTAGAAGCTACTGCGCAGATGAGGATGAGCACGTGGCAAGAGAGAGAGGCTACGTTGAGGAGATGGGCCTTAGGGTCGGAGGAAGGCCAGCGTTATAAAAGAGGGAGGAGCCTTCTCATTTGATTCATTCGTTGTTGATGATATTGAGCTGGTCATTTCGACTTCTTGAGCACGCTGGCTATTTAGCCTGTCTGCAGCACTGTTTAGTGCATTGAGTGTCTCCGGTCGGAGATCTTGCCCTTAGCCCCAGGGGACTTCGAGTGCCTACTCGGGCAAGGTTTTTCCTTCAGCATTTTGCGGGAGGTTTTGGTGTTTGGTTTTGCTGCGGAGTTGGGCATTCATAGAGACTGCGCAGTCATTGAGAGGGAGGACGCAGTCCATCTAGGAGGAGCTCCGGTTTGGGATTTTTGCAGGGGGTTTGTGTCAGGAGATTGAGCAGAGGATCAGCCTTTGCCTTTGGGAGGATTTTGGTGGAGTTTGAGGTGGTATTTCATTCATTCCTATTCAGCCTCTGCGCAGAGCCTTGGAGGCCAGCGTAATTCCCCAAGGGGGTTTTTTTCGGAGGTCGGCCATTTCTGATATGGTTTCTGGGTTTTTTCGGGATTGGTGAATAGAGGAGGATTCCAGATTTTCAGCTCCGCCAAGGGGAGCAGCCCCTAGTTATCAGTTCATTTCAGTGGTAGCAGCTACACAGCAGTTTTCCAGCAGTTGGGACGAAGTTCAGAGAGCAGCCATTTCTGGTGTATTCTGAGAGTATTTCTTCACTTGCCTTGGGCAAGTTTAGGTGCCATCACTCCGATCACCTATTGTACTTCATTATATTTCTCATTTTAGTAAAATGGCTTAGCAATTCCTCTCTATATTTCTGGATGAGTTGCCATACATTCTTTCTATGTTATTATATGTCTGTTGCACTGTTATTTTTATATATTCTTGAGCATTCTAGTTCTATACCACTTGGTGTATTTATTTCATACTCTTAGACAGAGTCTGGAAAGGGCCAGGTAGCCTCCAGATTTCGTCCTCTTTCCAGAGGCAACATGTCTGGTAAATGCCCTCCCAGTCCATCTCTGGTTGGAGTTTGCCGTTGTAATATTCCTAATTAGTGACAGCTAATTGGAATATTCGATTTTGTTCAGTTTTGCCGTCTATAGTATATAAATAAATAAAAAGTGAGTGGAAAGGGTCTAACTCACTTAAGTGGAATAGAACACCTTCCTAGTAGCACAACGTTGTGACTTAAGAGGGAGTCAAGGGGTGCCAAGCACCACGTAGAGAGGGGGCCCACGTATGCTCTAGAAGCTACTGCGCAGGAGAGGAAGGGCACGTGGCAAGAGAGGGAGGCTCGTTGAGGAGATGGGCCTTAGGGTTGGAGGAAGGCCAACATTATAAAAGAGGGAGGAGCCTTTTCATTTGATTCATTCTGTTGTTGATGATATTGAGCTGGACGTTTGTCTTCTTGAGCATGCTGGCTGTTTAGCCTGTCTGCAACACTGTTTAGTGCGTTGAGTGTCTCCGGTTGGAGATCTCGCCCTTAGCCCCGGGGGACTTCGAGTGCCTGCTCGAGCAAGGTTATTTCTTCAGTATTTTGTGAGAAGTTTTGGTGTTTGGGTTTGTTGTGGAGCTGGGCTTTCATAGAGACTGCGTAGACACTGAGAGGGAGGACGCAGTTCATCTTGGAGGTGTTCCGGATCGAGATTTTTGCAGGAGATTGAGCCGAGATTTTGAGCAGAGGATCAGCCTTTGCGGTTGGGAGGATTTTGGTGGAGTTTGAGGCAGTGTTTCAGACATTGTCATTTAGCCTCTGCGCAGAGCCTTGGAGGCCAGCGTAATTCCCCAAGGGGGTGTTTTCTGGGGTTTTCGGGGGTCGGCCGATTTTGATATGGTTTTTGGGTTTTGTCGGGATTGGTGAGTAGAGGAGGATTGCAGGTTTTCAGCTCATTCCGGCAAGGGGATCAACCCCTAGACTTCAATCCATTCTAACAGTAGCAGCTACACGGCAGTTTCCAGCAGCTGGGATGCAGTTCAGAGAGCAGCCATTTCCTATATATTCTAAGAGTATTTCTTCACTTGCCTTGAGCAAGTTTAGGTGCCATCACTCTGATCATCTATTGTACTTCATTGTATTTCTCAATTTAATAAAATGGCTTAGCATTTCCTCTCTATATTTCTGGATGAGTTGTCGTACGTTCTGTCTATGTTATTATATGTCTGTTGCACTGTTATTTTTATAAATTCTTGAGCATTCTAGTTCTATACCACTTGGTGTGTTTATCTTTCACTCTTAGACAGAGACTGGAAAGGGCCAGGTAGCCTCCGGATTTCGTCCTCTTTTCAGAGGCGGTATATCCGGTAAATGCCCTCCCAGTCTATCTCTAGTTGGAGTTGTCGTGTTTTAGAGATATCCCCGAATCGGGATATTACAGTGGTATCAGAGCATAGTTCTCGCTCATCCTATGGTCTATGACACCGAGGAAGAGACCATATATTTGTTACAGAGGCAGGAAGTACAGAGACCGTGAGCGTAGGTTGGAGAACACCTACGGAGAGGGAGACTGTGTCTAGGTAGTGGACACAGAGCAGGAGAGAGAGCCCGTGACAGACGCAGAGCAGGAAGAGCCTGTATTAGATTCAGAGCAGAGAGTGCCAATGGCAGATGACACAGAGGCCAAACAGTTTGGGGAGGAACCCCTCAAATCAGTGTAGGATTTAGCTAGACAGATTGAGGTGATGGGTCAGAGATTCACCGCTGTAGAGGCTAGACAGCGTGAGACCCCACGGGTTTTCCAGGTAGGAGAGGGATCAGGTACATCCCACCATTTACTGGAGCATGGTGCTGCTCAACGTGATACTCCTCAGCCAATGGATTCACGTGCACCTACCCGCTCTACCATGCCCACTTTCTTGGGAGCAGACACAGGGGCAGGAGCCCAGCAAGAGGCAGAGCCCAGTCACATGGGCGAGTATTTTTCAGAGTATCAGGCCTATGGGCAGGAGTTCAGGGATGCTCTCTCATTCCGTGATTTTGTTCAGCTCCAGTAGGATAGTAGACCCCGCGACCATCATAGAGGGCACCGACATTATCATGATGGAGATACCCACCGCACATCTAGAAGATTTCATTTGCCTACGTTTGATGGCTCATCAAACAGTTCGGCAAAGTCTTGGGTGGAGAAGTTGGACATCTATTTCCAACTTAACCAGATGTCGGAGACGAAGGCCATCAAGGTGGCAACATTGCATTTGGATGGTGAGGCCCAGGACTGGTGGTTCCATGGGATGGTCACACTCGGACATTCTACAGTGACGACATATGCCGAGTTTACAAGGAGATTGATGGAGCGATTTGACCGGAGGGATCCGGAACAACACTTTGTTGAGATGAAGAGGCTCAAGCAGACTGGGAGCCCCGAGACATACATTGCAGATTTCTTGAGGATTTCAGTGATGGTGCCAGATCTATCCGCAGCACGGATGATCTATATGTTTGTGGAGGGATTAGCAGAGCCGCTTCGGGGTCTAGTCAGGTCTACTAGACCAGCTACGCTTCAGGATGCTATTAGCAGGACCCGAGACTTGCAGGATGCGTTGCCCAGGACTCGGACACCTTACCCCAAAGACAGGGTTTCTAGCCCAAGGGGAAGGATGTGAGGATTCCGCCTCCCAAGGGGAATCAGGGACGGGCACAGATAGATGATGATGCCAAGAGGGAGTTGAGGAAGAAGCGGTTGTGCTTCACTTGTCAGGAGCCGTGGGCACCAGGGCATAGGTGTGCTGTTGGCAAAGCACACTTCATCTTCTCTAATGATAGCGGGGAAGAGGATGAGGAGGATGATGAGGAGGCAGGAGATAGTCAGACGGCCCAGGATCAATTGCCGCCTCCACCTCCAGGGACAGGAGGTGCAGCTTTTGCACCCACAGGGGGGACCCTTGCAGCTTTGCGAGGAGTTCCCAAGTATTTGACGCTGCGTGTACGAGGGACAGTACGTGGCCAACGAGTTTCAGTTTTGGTTGACAGTGGGGAAACCCACAACTTCATTGATGCACAGATGGTCGAGCGGAGGGGTATACCGACCGAGAGCTTTGACGAATTTTTAGTTTTGGTCCCAGGAGCCCAAACGATGCAGTGTGCCCGGTATGTTCCAGAGTTGGCAGTAACGATGGGTACCTACACCGTGACTGATCACTTTTTCGTGGTCAACATACCAAATACCAATGTGGTATTGGGTGTTCAGTGGTTGATTACGCTGGGGAAGGTCACCACGGATTAGGAGGCCTTAGAGATGGAATGGGATGACAAGAAGACCGGGAAGCATGAGAAGATCCGCGGGATGCACACTTACCCACCTTAGACAGTTTCGGCACACCGGATGGAGGCAGATTTCCGGAAGGGAGACATAGAGTGGGCGATTGAGTTATGGGCATCAGAGGAAGAGACCACCGGTCGAGCAGTTCATCCTGATATACAGGCCATCCTTGACAGGTATGATGCAGTGTTTGGGGATATACCACCAGGTCGGCCACCGGATCGAGGGTTTGAGCACACCATTGAGCTTGAGCAGGGCATTCAGGCGGTGATCACTACCCCTATAGGCATCCCAAAGCCTATCGGGATGAGATTGAGCAGGCCATCCAAGAGTTGTTGGCTCTTGGGCACATCAGACCGAGCACGCGTCCGTTTGCTTCTTCCGTGGTATTGGTGAAGAAGAAGGACGACACATTGAGGATGTGCATTGACTACAGGGCCCTGAACAAGAAGACCCTGAAGAACAGGTATCCTATACCCAGGATCGATGAGTTGATGGATGAGCTGAGAGGAGCCAAGTTCTTCTCGAAGATTGATTTGAGATCAGGGTATCATCAGATTCGCATGAGGGAACAGGACATTCCCAAGACCGCCTTCAGGTGTCATTATGGGCACTTTGAGTTTTTGGTTATGCCGTTTGGGCTAACCAATGCACCAGCTACCTTTCAGTCTTGCATGAACCATATCTTCCACAGTCATCTGAGGAAGTTTGTATTGGTCTTCTTCGATGACATACTCATATATAGCAGGACTTGGGAGGAGCATCTCCAGCATATAGAGGCAGTACTACGCATCTTGGAAGAGCAACAGTTCTATGCTAAGCTCTCCAAGTGTGAGTTTGGGATGACGGAGATGTTGTATTTGGGTCACATTATTGGAGTGGATGGAGTGAGGGTCCATGAGGAGAAGATTAGAGCCATCAGAGATTGGCCGGAGCCGAGGAACGTGACAGAACTTCGAGGGTTCATTGGGATATGTACCTATTACAGGAAGTTCGTCAAAGGTTTCTCACAGCTTGCTGCACCCCTTACAGATTTGACAAAGAAGGGGGCATTCAGTTGGTCAGATACGGCGCAGCGAGCCTTTGATAGGCTCAAGGAGGTGATGAGTAGCTGCCCAGTGCTTGCATTGCCGGATTTTACGCAGCCATTTGTCTTGGAGTGTGATGCGTCGGGAGAGGGGATCGGCACAGTATTGATGCAGGGAGGACACCCTATAGCCTTTGAGAGCCGGAAGCTCCTTCCGCACGAGAGGTTGTATTCCATATACGACAAGGATATGTTGGCCATTATGCATGCATTGGCCAAATTCCAACAGTATTTGGTAGGGAACAGGTTCAGGGTGAGGACTAATCACAACAGCCTCAGGTTCTTTTTGGACCAGAAGCAGCTACAGGAGAGGTAGCAGAAGTGGATCAGTAAGATCCAAGCATATGACTTCAACATTGAGTATGTCAAGGGTAAGAATATCGTGGTAGCAGATGCCCTTTCACGTAGACCAACCACATTATCTCTTATGAGCTTAGATACAGATTGGAGGGCTCGATTTTTAGTGGAGTACACCAAGGACAGATTTGCATGTGAGGTGTTGGATGGACAGGTGGCGGATGACAGGTACAGGGTGGTTTATGAGATCATCTAGTACAGGGACAGGATCTTCTTGACTGAGGGATCTCAGCTTAAGAAGAAGATACTCCAAGCATCACATGATTCTCCATTGGCAGGCCATCAGGGGTTTACCAAAACCTACAGGGCCATTAGAGAGAGGTTCTCATGGAAGGGCCTCAAGGAGGACGTACTCCAGCACATCAGGGAGTGCGATGTTTGTCAGAGGAACAAGGGGGAGATGAGCCATCCCGCAGGATTGTTGCAGCCTCTTCCCATTCCGGAGGGGAAATGGGAAAGCATATCGATGGACTTATTCACAGGGTTGCCCATGGTGCAGGGCAAGGACTGTATCTTTGTCGTCGTTGATCGACTGACAAAGTATGCGCACTTTTTCGCCATATCCGCGCATTACACAGCAGGACAGGTGGCCGAGCTGTTCTTAAGAGAGGTTTTCAGGCTGCATGTTCTTCCTAAGATCATCATCAGTGACAGGGATAGCCGCTTCATGGCCGGATTTTGGCAGGAGCTTTTCCGACTAGTGGGGACGGAGTTGACACCGAGTACCAGTTATCACCCACAGACGGATGGACAGACGGAGATAGTTAACAAGTGGCTGGAGGGCTACTTGCGTAACTATGTCAGTGGGCAGCGACGAGCATGGCTGAAGTGGTTGCATTTGGGGGAGTACTGCTACAACACGACACATCACATGTGCATTGGTGTGTCACCGTTTTATGCTTTGTATGGGTATCATTCCTTATCTTTTGCTGATGTGATGTTCAATGCTAGCAAGGCTCCTAGAGCCAAGATTTGGATACAAGAGACAATATGGCTACAGCAAAAAACCAGCAGAAGTTGTATGCCGACAGAGGTCGGGTGGAGAGACAGTTTGAGGTAGGGGACTTGGTCTACCTATGATTACAGCCATACCGACAGTCGTCGCTGAAGAAGAAGGGAGCTGAGAAGCTCAAGCCTCGCTTTTACGGGCCATACAAGGTGATACGCAGGATTGGGCAGGTTGCATATGAATTGGAGCTGCCCCAAGGTAGCAAGATCCACAACGTTTTTCATGTATCATGCCTGAAGAAGGCGCTGGGGCAGCAGGTGACAGTGACAGGGGAGCTACCACCCACGGATGATGAGCGACAGCTAATTGGAATATTCGATTTTGTTTAGTTTTGCCATCTATAGTTTATTAATAAATAAAAAGTGAGTGAAGAAGGTCTAACTCACTTAAGTGGAATAAAACACCCTCCCTAGTAGCACAACATTGTGACTTAAAGGGGAGCCAAGGGAGGCCAAGCACCACGTAGAGAGGGGGCCCACGTATGCTCTAGAAGCTACTGCGCAGATGAAGATGAGCACGTGGCAAGAGAGAGAGGCTATGTTGAGGAGACGGGCCTTAGGGTTGGAGGAAGGACAACGTTATAAAAGAGGGAGGAGCCTTCTCATTTGATTCATTCGTTGTTGATGATATTGAGCTGGTCATTTCGACTTCTTGAGCACGCTGGCTGTTTAGCCTATCTACAGCACTGTTTAGCAATGTTCCACCAAGACTCCGGTGCGGGGAGACGCGGGTGCGGGGAGACGCACAGGGGGGACGTGTGGGAGTACCCTGAAATTTTAGGGAAATTTCGGGGGTGCGGGGAGTCGTCGGGGTATATATATATATATATATAAAATTCAAGTTCATATTCATTGTTATATATATATATATAATAATAATAATAATAATACCAATAGTAAATACATTGAAAATTGAAATTTGATCTACACATGATAAAATTTAAATTCATAATCGAATTGAATAATGACATACATTGATCCATCCTCATCTTTCATTTTGATACATACATCATTCATATGACATACTCATTATTCTAATATTCATCCATAATCATTGATCATTCAATAAATAAATTCAATAATGAAATCTTCAAATACATTGATCCATGATTCCATATCATTCATCATTCATCATTCTACAATCATCAATGTACATTGATTTAAAAATTAATTTCATCATTCATCATTCTAGAATCGAAATTGAAAGCAAAACATACTAGAAGTAGATAGTAGATACTAAGTTTGAACTTTGAACACTAAATAGTAAATAGTAAATAGTAAATTTATATAACTCAAAGTTTCAAACTCAAAAATAGTTAAGAGTCAAGAGTTAGGAATCAGTGTGAGGTCAACAACTGAAAAGTAAAAATCTAAGTCACCTGATACGGGGATACGGGGATACCAGGATTCGAAGTATCGGATATGGGTACGGTGACCCCGGAACAGGATACTTCTGGGATACGTTACGTTATATATTATTTTATTAAATATATATATATATATATATATATTAAAAATTAGATATTTTTTGCACAAATTCATACAAAATTCATTGATTCAAACATAGATATTAGATACTCATGAGTCATACATCATCATTGATACTATAATACAAATTACAATGATACATTGATACACCATACATGATACAATCGTTAAATTTACTCAGAAAGACAAGATTGAAGATAGTAAGATACTGTAGTTTTTTCATTAAGTCATCAGAATCAAAATGTGTTACATAAGAACACTGCCAAATGGATTGGTGCTCTTGATTAAAAGCGAGTTCCATACCCTAATACATGACAAAATTCGATGGAAACATTGCAATAGCCCAATCCTGAAATCCTGAAAAACTGATAAGTCTGCTGTATTTTGAATGAGATCTAAAATTCTACTTTTTCCATATGAAATCCAATGAGGTCGGAACCACTCTCAAACATCCTGAGTCATTTCATGGTAATGTTAAAAATTTAAGTAAAAGGATCCTTTTACTTTAAGAATTTAACATTACCATGAATCATATATAAATACTAGGGCCATAGGCTTGATGCCCTCTCTTGAAAAATCCTCCTCAATTGGTGAAAAACAATGAGCAAAAGCCCCCCTTTATAATAAAAAAACAACGCTTTTTTGAACCCGCGGGCGTATCCGACGCCCAGAGGCTCATTTTTTAGGGGGGGACGCCCAGAAGCTCATTTTTTTGGGAGTCGCGACTCCCACACTGGGGAAACGCACCCCCCTGCGACTCCCCAAGACTCCCCAAAAAGGGTGCGTGGGGAAACGTTTCCCCTTGAGACTCCCCGTCCGGGGTGCGAGGGGTGCGAGGGGTGCGCGCACCCGACCCTGGGAGTCGCGACTCCGTGGAACACTGCTGTTTAGTGCATTGAGTGTCTCCGGTCGGAGATCTCGCCCTTAGCCTCGGGGGACTTCGAGTGCCTACTCGGGCAAGGTTTTTCCTTCAGAATTTTGCGGGAGGTTTTGGTGTTTGGTTTTGCTGCGGAGTTGGGCATTCATAGAGACTGCGTAGTCATTGAGAGGGAGGACGCAGTCCATCTAGGAGGAGCTCCGGTTTGGGATTTTTGTAGGGGGTTTGTGCCGGGAGATTGAGAAGAGGATCAACCTTTGCCTTTGAGAGGATTTTGGTGGAGTTTGAGGCAGTATTTCATTCATTCCTATTCAGCCTCTGCGCAAAGCCTTGGAGGCCAGCGTAATTCCCCAAGGGGGTGTTTTTCGGAGGTCGGCCATTTCTGATATGGTTTCTGGGTTTTGTCGGGATTGGTGAGTAGAGGAGGATTCCAGATTTTCAGCTCATTCCGGCAAGGGGAGCAGCCCCTAGTTATCAGTTCATTTCAGTGGTAGCAGCTACACGGCAGTTTTCCAGCAGCTGGGACGTAGTTCAGAGAGCAGCCATTTCTGGTGTATTCTGAGAGTATTTATTCACTTGCCTTGGGCAAGTTTAGGTGCCATCACTCCGATCACCTATTGTACTTCATTATATTTCTCAGTTTAATAAAATGGCTTAGCATTTTCTCTCTATATTTCTGGATGAGTTGCCGTACATTCTTTCTATGCTATTATATGTCTGCTGCACTGTTATTTTTATATATTCTTGAGCATTCTAGTTCTATACCACTTCGTGTGTTTATTCATACTCTTAGACAGAGTCTGGAAAGGGCCAAGTAGCCTCCAGATTTCGTCCTCTTTCCAGAGGCGACATATCTAGTAAATGCCCTCCCAGTCCATCTCTAGTTGGAGTTTGCCGTGTTTTAGAGATATCCCCGAAACGGGATATTACAAGAAGAGCCAACAAATCATGTTATAGCAGGATGACACAGGATTACATGATGATGATGATAGTACATGATGGTACTGGAGGATAGGATGGCACATGTGGACAAATGGAGTTCTCCCTAGTTGAGAGGGAGTGTTAATTTTGGGCAACTAGGTCCAAACTCCATGTTGCATTGCTTATATGATGATGATGATGATATTTTTGTTGGATTCCTATTTCGGAGAGGTGCAAGATTGATATAAAGATCATCTTGTTTGGATGAGTAGAACTTATATTTTGAATTTATTTTCCACACATGTGCAAATTGTCAAGGTCGGCCAGATTTGTAATGTAGGCTCACAAGCCCCAAAAGATGTGTCACACACCCTCATTGATGGATATAAATTGGAGACAGATCATACTTATTTCATCATCATCTCATCACACACATTCCTCTTCATCTAATTGGTTCATACAACCTTTGGAGACTTCTCTCTCTCTCCCACGTGTGAATCTAAAGTTGGAGGATTTCAGACTGTTTTTAGGGCATTTGCTAAAGCATTGACCGTGGGTCAAACTTTGGAGTTTGACTTCGATTCTTGCACAACAATTCCGATTTTTGGAGGCCGTACTGCTGGGCACAAAAATTGAGGCTGAACGTTGATTTTGACGGCAGCATTGACCAGCATTGACTTCTGCTTTGACTGGTTTCTATTGACTTGCGTTGACTGTTTGGGAGATGTCTTTGAGGTGTGTGTGACTCCTACAGGAAGGCTGATCTTGTATGTTGGAAGAGTTGGTTTGGCCAGCCAAAGTCTTTGCTGGCTAGGGCATCCTGTTGACTGCTGTAACAAACATTTCTCTCTATATTTGTTGGACAAGAAGAATTACAAATTCGGATATATTATTTGGCTTGTCTTCTGTTGATCTATTATTATGTTCTATCAGCATTTTACTTTCATGTTTATGTGATTTCTAAATGAATTGGGCCTATATGAAAGATTGAAGTAAAACTGCATTAAGCATAGAATATACCATGGTTATCTAAAAACAATATAATATCTTTTGCAGGACTTCACAGGCTTTACTAGTTTATCGCCAAACAATTTCAGCTGGGATAACACCTACTATGGGAGCTCTTTCACAAGTTTTAGGATGTTTGCGCATGCCAACCAATGCTACTAAAGAAAATTGTTTTAATGAGAGCCTTGGATTCAACTCTGGCTCGCCAAAACGGCCAAAATTATATTCATTACTTGAAGGGTTTGGGATTTATGATCCACGTGCCTCTTCTTTGTTTGAGGTCAGAAAGTGTTACCTTATTGGTGTGTTCCATTTATTGATTGATAACTTTTCAAGAGTAATATTTGCAGAATATATTTCAGGTGTTCGTCTAAATGAGCAATTCTAATTTGGTAGCTTTTATGCAAGTGTTTAACTCTTATAAAACAAAGTTAAAAGTAAAACTGACTGTGTAATATGCTTACTCCTGATGTATATCAACACAGGAAGCTGCATCGCTTGGTGTGGTCCCATGCTTTTCATATAAGGATACTCCTGTTAGCATCGATGCAAGGGAAATGGAAGTGTATGTTGTTGAGGTTAGCAATCGACAATCAGAATTCCTTTGAGATATTTAGTGCTGAGGATGGTTCATTGCTTTGTGTATCTGTTTGCTATCTGCAAATTACATTCACACATTTTTTCCATCTAATAAAATATTCGTTAGAGGTGCAAAGTCCCCAGCCTCTGTTGGGAGCATACTGGTTGGTGGGCACTTAAATACTGGAAACACTGCTTAGTCATTTTGTATGAAACTGGGTAATTTGCTCCCTTAAGTTTATGCCAAAACCTTTATGAAAATGTGGAAAATCACCCCAACCTGTATTTGGTTTGCCTTATTTGTAATGATACTAGGTGGGTAGGAAGGATTTGCTAAATTATCACCAACTGCTGAACTCAGAATTTTTGAATAGTTTTTGAAGACAGAAATGAAGATATGATTTTTTAGATGTAAGCTTTGATTGTTTTCTCCTTGGAAGCCATCCCATTAGATCAGTGTTTGCATCTGAAGTATCATAGCGTGTTCCTTTTGAGTGAGCATAATACTTGACAGGTTGTCCTAATCCATCTCTTCGAGAACTTATATATTCAAGAAGATTGGATTAGTTGTCCTAAATTGATGCGTTTAGTTTCATTTTTTGCATGAAGTCCAATTTATTATATTTGGTATTGAATCTTGATAAGACTTAGTTCCTGGTGAACCTAGTTAGATTATTCGTTATAATTATAAATTCAAATTGCTCTTTATCTTTCTGCTATCTAATTGTGAATAAATAATTTTTTTTCTTGGTCAAGTTTGCTCACTCATCGTATATTGTATTTTATTGGGGACATGGTCAAACTTCATCAATCTCCCACAATTTTATACGCATGTATATAGATCAAACAAATTGCTTGACATAATAGTGAGAGCAAGTCTGACCATGACTCTCTAATATTCCTAATTAGCAATTCTGCTAATTAGAATATTAATTTTGACAATTTTGTATTTTGCTAAAGTTTTGGCCAAAAGGATGTGGGCTTGGGGGCCCACAAATAAACTCAAGAGACTATATGCAGTTCACATTAGACTTAAGGAAAAAATTGCGGCTTTAGTGGAGAATGAAGGCCCAATGAGGAGGGACTGCATATCACATGGGGACAGCACAGTGATTGGTTCGAAGAGAGGTAGCGCAGTCATGAGGTGGGGCCCACGGGAACGTTGGGCAGCTTTGGACAAAAGGAAGCAAGCAACTCATTTTGGTCATTCACTCATCTATCTCGAATTTGTCTTTGACAAGAGCATGCTTGAGCAGTGAGCCAAGTCTGCATGTGATGTTCAACACACGGGTGTCTTCGAGCGGAGATCCCAGCCTTTGCTTCAGTGGACTTCAAGTGTGAGCCCAAGGGAGGTGTTTCACCAGAGCTTGATCATTTCCAGCAGCATAAGCTTCATCCACAACACAGTCATCTCTACAGCAACGCAGTCATTGCAGAGGATCACTCCGGGAGCTAGGAGAGTGGGGAGATTTTTGAGACTTGGTGGGGAGGCTTGGAGCTTCCTAACAGGGATTTTCTTTGCATTTTGGAGACTTCCAAAAACAAGATTTACAGAAGGATCGATTTGCCCAACATTTCAATGAGCCAAGCCCAAGAAGGAAAATTCCAGCGTCAAGCATTTGACAAACCCTTTGCAGGTTTCTTGAGTAGAGTTTGGGGTTAAAGTCTCGAAATTTTCTGAGCAGTATAGCAGGCCCAAATACCAGATCATACAGAGCAACAACAACATTTTTGGCCAGGGACAACGCAAAACTATAGCCACGAAGTGTACTTTCAGAGGGTGATTTCAGCATTGTTTCAGAGGCTATCTCTACCTTGCCTTGAGCAAGCCCAGTTGTCTTCATTCCAGCACCTATTGTACACTTCCATTCAGATCAATAAAATGGTTGAGCTCAGTTTTATGGCTCAATTCGTGCTCTGACGGTGTAATTTTATTTTCTATTTATTTTTATGTCTTTGAGTGCCTGATATTACTGTAAATTATCTTTAGGGATATTACAATGGTATCAGAGCTCATAGAATTAGCTCAGCCTATGGAGAGCAGTGCAATCTATTACACCGAAAGACAAGCAGAATGTGACATACCGGAGACATAGGTACAGGAGCAGAGAAAGAGAACTCGAAATCACTCCAGACCCTGTGAATAGTGAACTTTATTGAGATTTTGTGTATTCGGGGTAGCATCAGTTGTGCTCTAGGTCCCAAATTTTGAGGAAGGACTAGAGTTCACCTGATCTACAAGACCCAAAAATGGATTTGGGAAATTTCATCTAGTTTAGGAGATATTAAATTAATTAATTATTTAAATGTATTTCCTAAGTTAAAACTTACGAAAATAAAATAATTAAAGTGAATTTAATTAAACATGTGATGAAATTGTCTTAAGTCACATGGATCAAGCTTTCCTTTAATCTTAGCCATTGATTAAAGATTTAATCTTGGTTGTTGATTTGTCAACGAGAAAAGTACAAAGGAAAGGCTTGGGGTCATTTGTAACACACATAAGAGGCAAAGCACTGAAGCTAAACTAAGATTCTAGGGCGGGGTTGCTAAGAATTCTCAAGTGTTTCAGTTGCAGAGAGGGGAATTTAGACCAAGGGGATGATCTGATCCCAGGGTCTAGAATACACAAGAAGCAGAGAAAAGATTAGGAAAGACAGCGCAGAGGAAGGCAACAACAAAAATAGCAGACGACAACAGTATCAGACAGTAGTAGCAGCAAGGACAACGTGATTTTTAGGAAGCCCTTCAGGGGTTACGCAAAGACCCTTAGGGGCAGCGTAGTGACTGCGTCACCTAGCCTGGGGTAACGCAGTCCCTTCCAGTGGCAGCACTGAGCATTTGAAGGCCTTCAAAGGCTGACACAGTGTCTTTCAAGGGTAGATTTGCGATTTCTAGGCCTAGATCTGGCTGAGTTCTATAAATCTCGTTTGATGGTGTGGATCTGTCAGTATTGTTGGTCTTAGATTAGCCAGGTGCTGCAGATCTAGAGTTTTCTCTATAGGGTTTTCCATATCTGGAACCCAGAGTTGTGTATTCAGAAATATTCTTAGTAATAGAGCCCTCCAGCAGCCAGAGACTTGTTTTCCCACATTGGGTTTTTTCGGGGACAGTTTGTCCAGAAATAACTGTGTCACTTTGTCTATGTGTGCATGTGCTTATTCTAGATCTGAATTGGTAGAGATCTGTTATGTGTTTTGCTTTGATGTTAACTTGAATTTATTCAGTTGATAACTTGTATAAGTAGGAGAAGCTTAACCGGGTTAACAGAAATAATTTTTGCATAAGAATTAAGATTTAGAAATTTCTACATGGTTTCAGAGCAATTGCAGATCTAGAAGGGTCACCAGTTGAAGCATCTAAAGGATCTAGCTGCAGAAAGCAGCTGGAAAGGTAGCAGAAAAGCAGATCTCAAGGGATAGCGCAGTTTCCAAGAGGAAATTCACGCAAAGGGAAGGGTGACGCTGTCTAGCATTGTGTCCTAGAAATCCCATGCAATTACTGCGCAGAGGCAGCTCAGAAACAACGTTGGTTGAGTCTGAAGCCAGCCACTGTGATTCAGATCTGAATCTGTCAGATCCAGAAAAAGTTTGCAGAAAAGTTGCAGAAATTCAGAAGCGCTGGTGGGGTTAAACTTCTGAAGTTTTCAGATTTTTAACCTTAGCACAAGTGACAAAGTTTGGGAAGAGATCAACTTCTCAGAGAGTTTCTTGCCAAAGGAAACTTGCAGTTTGGTCAGAGGATCAAAGAAGAAGCTGAATCATAGTTGATTTGGTAGATTTCCAAGGAGGGAAATCAAGTGTCAGAGGGAGCAGAGGGTTCCCAGTTCAAAAAGGACCCTAGATCCAAGATCTCTAGCATAGAGAAGAGGAGCTCCAACACATTCTAAGCAGATGGCTCCTCATGGAATGCGTGATCATGATAGGCTAGAGGGCCTCTCAAACTTTTCGGTATGGAAAGCTAGGATCCTGATTGTCCTAGAGGCATATGGTCTAAGAGACCATGCAGAGCAGACCCTGGCCACACTAACAGATGCGGATCTCCTACGGAAGCATAGAGAAACTACTAGGCATGCTAAGCAGCTGATAATGGACAGTATCAAGGACCATATTGTACCACACATAGCTGAGAAGAAGACAACTAATGAGATGTGGAAGGCCTTGACTTCCCTATATGAGGGAAAGTATGTCCAAAAGAAGATGCTGTTGGAGGCCCAAATGAGGTCATTCATGATGAACAAGGGAGAAGACATCGAGCATTTCCTCTTCAGATTGCAGTCAATCAGGGATTAGCTGACTGCAACGGGTGCAACCGTAGATAATGCAGTGATAGTCAGGATTGCCCTCAATGCAGTCACGGATGAGTGGGAAACCTTTGTCCAAAGCATCTTGGGCAGAGCGGATCTCCCAGATTGGGACGGCTTGTGGTCAATCCTACGGCAAGAAGAACTACGAAGGTTCACCAAGAAGCAGCATAGCCTTGCGTTGAGCAAGGTTAAGAAGGAAGAGGAGGAAGATGTAGCCTTGGCATCAAAGAAGCAGCTGAAGAACAAGAAGGATCTTTCAAAGATCAAGTGCTTCCAGTGTGACGAAATGGGACATTTTGCCAGCCATTGTCCAGAAAAGAAGAAGAACAAGGAAGCATCTTCTTGCAAAGCAGCAGTGGCAGATGATGGCTCAGGAGATGATGTAGCCATGAGCGCTCATGAACCACAAAAGTGGGGCGACATGGACCTGTAGAGGATCTACAGAATGTAAGGCAGGATCCTTGAGCAGCTCATCTCTTGGATCACAAGCGAGCTACTACAGCCTTAAGACAGTAGCGGGACAAGTGGAGCAGTGGGTGCATAGATCAAAGATGAGGCAGAGGCAGAGGCAGATCTAGAGGCTGGGAGGAGCAGCGCAGAGCAAAGCAGCAGCAACGTAGAAGCAGTTGTAGCACAGAGGCTGATGTGACTTCAGCAGTGCAGTGCAGTGCTGCTTACGCAGTGCAGAGCTGCAGCAACGCAGAGAGTTTCAGAGCGACAACACAGTGCAGCAGCAGCATGATAGATTTCAGCACAAGGAGCTGATGTGACTTCAGTAGTGCAGAGGGAGTCTGATTATGCTAGTAGAGTTGTAGTTGTGCATCGTTCTTTAGATGCCAGCATAGATCTGTAGCCAATGAAGCTTCAGTGATGAGGATGCAGCCCATCTGACTTGTCTGTCAAAGATTGGGCAGGAGATTCAGTTGTTACTCTCAACAACTGAAGTTGCAGTACATCAGATCAGCAGTGGCAGTGCTATGAGCAGCACAGATGCAGCATATTGAGAGGGAGTTGTAGTACAGTGGTTGTAGTGGCAGTGGCAGATTCATGGGCAGCAGTGGTGCAGAGTTGAGTGACAGGAGGCCAAGCTTCAGCAGCACAGAACCAGTGCCCAAAATCATGTAATGCATAAGTGTGATGTATTGCTAGAGCACACCCTTGATGCTAAGAGGGAGTGTTGAAATTTTGTGTATTGGGTGTAGCATCAGTTGTTCTCTAGGTCCCAAATTTTGAGGAAGGACTAGAGTTCACCTTATCTACAAGTCTCAGAAATGGATTTGGGAAATTTCATCTGGTTTAGGAGATATTAAATTAATTAATTATTTTAATGTATTTCCTAAGTTAAAACTTAGGAAAATAAAATAATTGAAGTGAATTTAATTAAACATGTGATGAAATTGTCTTAAGTCACACGGATCAAGCTTTCTTTTAATCTTAGCCATTGATTAAAGATTTAATCTTGGCCGTTGATTTCTCAACGAGAAAAGTATAAAGGAAAGGCTTGGGGTCATTTTTAACACACACAGAGGCAGAGCACTGAAGCTAAGCTGAGATTCTAGGGTGGGGTTGCTAAGAATTCTCAAGTGTTTCAGTTGCAGAGAGGGGAATTTAGACCAAGGGGATGATCTGATCCCGAGGTCTAGAATACACAAGAAGCAGAAAAGAGATCAAGAAAGACAACGTAGAGGAAGGCAGCAGCAGACGATAGTAGTAGCAGACGGCAGCAGCAACAACAGCAGACGACAGTAGCAGCAGATGGTAGCAACAGCAGCAGCAGTAGCAGCAGCAAGGACAGCGTGATTTTCAGGAAGCCTTTAAGGGGTTACGCAGAGACCCTTAGGGGCAGCGTAGTGACTGCATCACCTTCTCTGGGGTAACGCAATCCCTTCCAGTGGCAGCGCTGAGCATTTGAAGGCATTCAAAGGCTAACGCAGTGTCTTTCAGGGGCAGATCTGGGGTTTCTAGGCCTAGATCTGGCTGAATTCTGTAAATACCGTTTGAGGGTGTGGATCAGTCAGTATTGTTGGTCTTAGATCAGCCAGGTGCTGCAGATCTAGAGTTTTCTCTGTAGGGTTTTCCAGATCTGGAACCCAGAGTTTTGTATTCAGAAATATTCCTAATAATAGAGCCCTCTAACAGCCAGAGACCGGTTTTCCCACATTGGGTTTTTCCGAGGACAGTTTGTCCAAAAATAACTGTGTCACTTTGTCTATGTGTGCATGTGCCTATTCTAGATCTGAATTGGTAAAGATCTGTTATGTGTTTTTCTTTGATGTTAATTTGAATTTATTCAGTTGATAACTTGTATAAGTAGGAGAAGCTTAACTGGGATAAAAGAAATAATTTCTACATAAGAATTAAGATTCAGAAATTTCTACAAACTTGAGGTTGTAGAAAGAAGAATGGGGGATGCAGAAAAGAAGAGGAGCAAGGAGTAGGAATTTTCTCACCTCTTGCTGAAGGCAGTGCAGGATCTCTCCAAAAACATTGAGGAGATGGGACACCGAAGCAACAATGGTACCAAAGGGAGGGGAGTCCAAGTGAAATTCCAGGTGGGAAAAGGATCCGACACCTCAGCACACTAGGCATCACTTAACCCAAATATGCCTACAGTACCTTATACACCCCCATGATCTATCATTCCTATGTTCGTAGCCTCAGGAGCAGGAGGACCTCAGGAGTAGGAGGAGGCTCACTATGGAGAGTACTTCTTAGAGTACCAGTACTATGGCCTGGAGTTCAGAAGGGCCATTACTTTTAAAGATTTCTGCCAATTGAAAGGCAACAACAAACCCAAAGGACAGAGTGCAGGAGGCTACACACATGGAAGTGAGTTGCAACATTCCATGGGGAGGTTGTAATATCCCAAATTGGGAATAGATAGTAATACAAAGCAACACAAGACTAAAGCTACTGCAAATAGAAGCATGCATGAAAAACACTGCAAATAAACCAGAACTACTGAGCCATTTTATTAATATTTCTGAAATGAGGGACAAGTACAAACAGTGCTTAGAAGGATAGCACCCTGGCCTACTCTAGGCAGGCTGAAATGGTCTCTCTTTCCCTGCTCAGAAAGTTTGCTCCTCTGCTGCTCTGTGTGGCTCCTCCTCTACGTTGTCTTGCTACTGGCTGGAAAGGGACTGCGAAAAGGGGTTTTTCTGCTGCTAAGAAAAATCAAGAACTTGGACACTGGACTCTCCTCCAAAAATCCAGAATAACCCGCGAAGGATTTCCGGAAAAGCCAACCCCGGAAAATCACTCCCTTGGGATGGTTACGCATTTCTGCTGGGTACGCTAGCCTCTAAACTGAACTGCTGGAAAGAATGGCTGCCAACTACCCAAGAAACTTTGTTATGGAAGGGTTGATCCCCTCACAAGACTCCTGACTGAAATGTCTCAACCTCCCTCTTCTTCCGGAGCTAATCCACTCCTGGACTTCATAACCCCTTGACTGACTGTTTAATATCCCGTTTCAGGGATATCTCTCAAACACAAGCACACTCTAACCAGAGATGGTCTGGGAGGGCGTTTACCAGATATTTCACCTCTGGAAAGAGGGTGAGATCTAGAGGCTACCTAGCCCTTTCCCGACTCTGTCTAAGAGTATGGGGAAAACACACCAAATGGTACAGTAACTTAAATGCTCAAAGAGAGAGAAATAACAGTAGTGAAAGCATACAATAGCATATATCAAACATGTAACAAATACTCCAGAAATATAGAGAGAATGCTAAGCCATTTTATTATACTGAGAAATATAAGGGAGTACAATAGGTGATAAGAGTGATGGCACCTAGACTTGCTCAAGGCAAGTGAAGAAATACTCTCAGAATGGCAAGGAAACGGCTGCTCTCTGATCTGCGTCCAAGCTGCTGGAAAAACTGCCATGTCGCTGCTACTGCTGGAACAAAATGAGGATTTGGGGCTGTTGTGTAACCAGCTCCAAAAATAGAAGAAAAGAGGTATCAACACCTTAGAAATAAGCCACTTCGAGGGGGCAACCTCCAATACATTACATAAATGAACAATTCTTAGATGATCCAATTTACAAAACCTCCTTTCTATATATAGGAGTCCATGGGGCCATAATGTAATCCTAGTGGGCCACAATGTAATCCTAGCCGACCTAACAATAATAATTTAAGGGCACAATAATAACAATATGGGGGTTACAAGGTACAATAATAACAATAAGGGGGTTACACTAACAAAAATAAGGGACTATACTAGTAATATAGGGACCTAACATGCCCCTCTCCTTCAAAAAAGTGTTGTCCTCAATGCTTGAGTAGCTCTGGGTGCTTCTGTATAAAATTCTCATCCTCCCATGTAGAATCTTCAGTGGGTAAGTTCTTCCACTTGATGAGATACTCTGAAATTGATCGATTACGTAGTTGTCGAGTTCTTTTTTCTATGACTGCTTCAGGTTCCAATATGATCTTCCCTTCCCCATCAAGTTCTGGCAATACTGTTTGAACTGGAAGATTTTCACCTATAACCTTCTTTAAGCATGAAACATGGAGAACTGGATGTACTCGCGAAGAAGCAGGAAGCTCCAATTTGTATGCCATAGTACCAATCTTTTGCAACACCTTGTAAGGACCATAGTACTTTGGCGATAATTTGTTATCCTTCTTAGCTTGCTTGAGGGACATTTGTTTGTATGGTTGTAGCCGTAAAAATACCCAATCTCCTACATCAAAACTTCTCTCACTGCGATGTTGATCTGCCTGTTGTTTCATTCGATTTTGTGCCAAATTTAGGTTATCCTTTAAGAGTTGGAGAACTTCTTGATGATGCTCGATGTGATCTTCCACTGCTTGAACCTTCGAATTTTCCCTTAAAGATGATGTGATGGATGGTGGATGATATCCATAAAGTGCCATAAATGGGGTCATTTTTGCTGCGGTATGGAAGGAAGTGTTATACCACCATTCAGCGAGAGGTAACCACTTGACCCATTGTGTTTGTTTATCGGATACAAAACAACGAAGATATCCTTCCAAACATTTATTTACTATCTCAGTTTGACCATCAGATTGAGGATGATAAGATGAGCTATGAGCTAATTGAGTACCCAAACAAGAAAATAACTCCGTCCAAAAATTTCCGGTAAAAATGGGATCTCTGTCGCTCACAATAACCCTTGGGCTTCCATGTAGCTTTTGAATTCTATCCATAAATGTAGTAGCAACTGTACTTGCTTTAAATGGATGAGATAATGCACAAAAGTGTGCATACTTGGTAAGTCTCTCAACTACCACCATGATGACACTCTTTCCTTCGGACTTAGGTAAACCTGTGATAAAATCCATTGAAATCTCCTCCCAACGTTGACTTGGAATGGATAAAGGTTGTAGAAGTCCCGGGGTCTTAATTGTTTCCACTTTATTCTGCTGGCAAACCAAACATTCCGCCACAAACTTTTGAATATCAGATTTAAGGCCATTCCAAAAAAATTCTTTCTTCACCTTGTGGTAAGTTTTTAAAAATCCTGAGTGTCCTCCTAAAGGAGAAGTGTGCAATTCCAGAAGAATCTTTTGTTTTAGTTGGGAATTCTTGCAAAGATATAAGCGATTTTTGTACCATAAGGAATCATTTTTCCAACTAAATGTATCATATGTACTAGGATCTTGCTGTAACTTTTGAATGAGTGTCCATACATCTTTGTCCTTCTTCCATTCATCTCTTGCTTCAGTTATCCAATCTGGTTGGATAATAGAAATGGCACAAAGCAATGCTTCCACCTCTTCATTCATTCTTGAGAGTGCATCTGCAACAACATTAAGCTTTCTTTTTTGTAGATTATTTCAAAGTCATAACCCAACATCTTTGTGACCCATTTTTGCTGCTCTTCTGAAGATAGTCTTTGTTCCAAAAAGTGTTTAAGACTATCATGATCAGTTTGTACCTTGAAGTGTCTTCCCATTAGGTAAGTTCGCCATTTCTTTAGTGCATGCGGTATTGCTAACATTTCCTTCTCATAAATAGGTTTCTGTAAATACTTTCCTTTGATTGGACGACTTTCAAAAGCAATGGGTCTTCCTTCCTGCATTAAAACTGCACCAATTCCATTTCCTGAGGCATCACGTTCCACAATAAAGGTTTTTGTGAAGTCTGGCGTAGCTAAGACCGGTGCTAGGCACATTGCCTCTTTATGATGTTCAAAGGCCTTAGTTGCTTCAGGAGTCCATGAAAATACATCTTTCTTCAATAATGTTGTTAGAGGTGCTGCTATTCTCCCATAATTCTTAACAAACTTGCGATAATACCCTGTTAACCCGAGAAATCCTCACAACTGCTTTATGGTTGTGGGGACTTTCCATTCCTTAATGGCTTTAATTTTGTTGGGGTCTACTTTAACACCCTCGTGAGATACAATATGACCCAGATATTCCACCTCTTGTACTCCAAAGAAACATTTGGATGTTTTTGCATATAATTGTTTCTCCTGCAATAGTTTGAGCACCCTGTCAACATGTTCAACATGATCCTTCAAGACCTGCTGTAGATTAGTATATCATCAAAAAATACTAGCACAAATTTTCTAAGGAAGGGTTTGAAAATGGAATTCATCAACCCTTGAAATGTAGGTGTATCGTATACAAAGGCATGACCAAAAATTCATAATTACCCTCATGAGTTAGAAACTTTGTTTTTGGAATCTCTTCAGCCTTCATTCTAATTTGATGATATCCCGAACGAAGATCCAACTTGGTAAAATAAATTTCTCCAAGCAATTCATCCAATAATTCATCAATCAGATGAATGGTAAATTTCTATTTAATAGTGAGCTTATTGAGCTCCCTATAATTTGGAAACATGTGCCATGATCCATCCTTCTTGTTCACCAATACTACTGGAGTAGAGAAATAACTTTGACTAGGTTGAATTATACTAGCCTCTAACATTTCTACAATCATACCTTCAATTTCGCTCTTTTAGACATAAGGATATCTGTAAGGCCTGATGTTTGGAGGAACGCTTCCTAGAATCAAATGAATAGCATGATCATGATCACGAATATGTGGGAGTCCTTTGGGAGTTTCGAATACATTGGAATTATTGTCCAATACTTTTTGGAGATTTGGAGAAATAGATGATTTTGATGTTGGAACTTCTAGTGAACATAATTGTGCAATTACGCCTCTTTGTTCTTTCTTCGGAAGCTTTTTCATGACATTAGAGCTTATTATCCTTCCCGACTTCCCTTCAATACCAACGACCTGTGAGGCACAGACACTTTTTGGCTAAAGTTCTTGAAAATTAAAAGCTACCGTCCCCAAATATTGTAACCATTGTACTTCTAGTACAACATCAACACCTCCCATTAGGATGGAAATAATTGGACTATTCAATACATATTCCCCCATGGCTAGCTTGATATTATGGAATTTTCCAGAGAAATTTATAGTTCCTCCATTTGCAACCATCACTTGACATTCTGGTGCTGGGTATAGGAAACAATTCAATTCCTTCGCTACCTTACAATGAATAAAATTATGGGTGCTACCTGAATCAATCAACACTATTACCTTTTTCTTCTTGATTTGTCCTTCTATCTTGAGAGTTTAAGGAGTGGTAATTCCTGCTAGTGCATTACACGATATGGTTGGATTCATTTCTTCCGCTTATAGGGCTGGTTCCCGGTGTATATCCTCTTCTTGTTCATTTTATTCTTCTTCTTCACAATCTATGTAAAATAATTTCTTCTCAGTGCACTTATGACCTTTAGTGTATTTTCTATCACAACTGTAGCAAAGCCCTTTTGCTCTTTTCTCTTCCAATTGTTGTGGTGTCAACCTTGTAGGTTGTGGAAATCTAGACGTAGCAACACTTCCTTCTTTATAGAATTTATGGTAGGCTTCCTTGTTTCATAATTTTACATTCAACTTTTCTTGCCAACCCGAATGCCTTCTCCAATGAATCGTAGTTCCAGAACGCGAACTTCATGTTGGATGCTATCCTTTAAAGTGCCTATGAAGAGATCAACTCGTGATAGGCCTCGGAATATAAGTTACCCTTATATTCAATTTTTGGAAGTCCTCAATGTGCTCCACCACTGAACCCTTTTGTTTGAGATTTATCAATTGGCTAAAGAAGGTGTTTCTCTTTGTATCCTCATAATGTGCTATCATTTCCTCTGTAAAAATTGACCAAGTGACAATTTTTTTACGGGAGAAAAGCCATTGATACCATTCAAATGTATTTTGTTCTAAATGTAAAGTTGCAATGCGTACCTTTTGTGTGTTTTTCACATTACAGAGATCAAAATATTGTCCATCTGTAGTATCCATGTTACAGGATCCTTCCATCAAACTTCCTCATATCCATTTTTGGAATATGGTGGTTCTTCCCACCAACATTAGATTTTATGAAATCATGATTAACTTTTATTTTGTTCTCATCATGAGTTTCCTCTACTATATTTTCACCATTAGGAAACATTTCTTGTATCAACTTTGTCAAACCTTCGATGTCTCGTTTAGATCATTCTTCATGTTTTTCATGTTGTTTTCCATGTTGTCTTTCATGTCATCCATCTTAGCTTCCATGCCATCCATCTTAGCTTACATGCCAGCTTCCATGCCATCCATCTTAGCTTCCACGCCTTTCTTCAAACCATCCATCTTAGTTTCCACACCTTTCTTCAAAACTTCCATGTCATTTTTTGTTGCTCTTTGCGAGAGCGAAATTTGTTGCACCTGCTCTTGTAATTTTGATATGTCATGTTGCCATTCTTCGTCTTCATGAGTCATAGTAGAGCCTTCTAAAGGCTTAATGGGTGTTGAATTCTTTTTAGGGGCCATTTTAGAATCCAATATTGATATCTATTCTACAATATGCCCTTGGAATCAATTCAATTGATTCTTCAAACAAGACTTATGCAATTCGGAAAAAAATACACACCTTTTTTCTTGTTTTTGAGGAGCTAGATATTGAAATTGGATTATATCTGTGATTGCAGCACTTAAATATCTGAATTTAAGTACCAACGTATCCCTTTGAATAATCTTTTGAATGCCACAAGTCTGACCTGATTTTGATTCTCCAAGACAAAGTTGTGTCCAATCTCCCACAATTACCTAATTATGGACTGGTTCAGTAGAGCGAACTTGTACGACTTTCCACATGTCAAGCTTTGTCCTTTGTCTCTGAAATTGATAGCCAAGAAACTACAAATCTCGTGCAATTTGCGACCACACTTACGGCACTCAATCCGATGCCCAGAGAGAGTTATTGAACTTTTCCCACGATCACCTCTTTGAGATGAAATCTAGAGCCCGAAAAAGCACTACCTTCCGCAGATCATATTCCAAAAAATATTGCGAACCAAGCTCTGAAATTTTTTGACCAATTTCCTCAGGATTTCAGCTTCGCACCATATGAATTTCAGATTCTTAACCTTCGTAGAAAAAAAATTATAGCGCAAATTCCATGATGACCTGTTTTGGAGCCTGAAAAAAGACCTAACTTCCACAGATCATATCTCCGAAAATATTGCGAACCAAGCTCTGAAATTTTTAGAAAATCTTCCTCAGGATTTCGGCTTTGCACCCTAAAAATTTCAGCTTCTGAAACTTCGTAGAACAAAAGTTATAGCGAAAATGCCACGATGACCTGTTTGGAGCAGTGAAACCCTAGAATCCAAAGCTCTGATACCAAATGTTGTGTAACTAGCTCAAAAAATAGAAGAAAAGAGATATCAACGCCTTAGAAATAAGCCACTTCGAGGGGGAAACCTCCAATACATTACATGAACGAACAATTCTTGGATGATCCAATTTACAAAACCTCCTTTCTATATATAGGAGTCCATGGGGCCATAATGTAATCCTAGTGGGCCACAATGTAATCCTAGCCGACCTAACAATAATAATTTAAGGGCACAATAATAATAAAATGGGGGTTACAAGGGTACAATAATAGCAATAAGGGGTTTACACTAACAATAATAAGGGGCTATACTAGTGATATAGGGACCTAACAGGGGCTGCTCCCCTCCTCGGAATGAGCTCAAACTCTGGAATCTGCCTCTGCTCACCAAACCCAAAAAAGCCCAGAAAGCATTTCTGAAATGGCTGACCCCTGAAAATCACTCCCTTGAGGACCTACGCTATCCTCCAAGGCTCTGCGCTGAGGCTGAATGGAAACCACCAAAATACGGCCACAAACTCTACCAAAATCCTCCAAATGACAAGGGCTGGCACCTTGCTCAATCTCTAGGCTCAAATCCTCCAAAAGAAAACCCAATCCGGAGCTCCCCAAGAATGGACTGCATCCTCCCTCTAAAGACTGCGCAGTCTTTGAATGCACTGCTCCTCCACAAAAACCAAACACCAATCCTCCTGCAAATACTAATGGAACAACCTCACCCGAGCAGGCACTCGAAGTCCCCCAGGGCTGAGGGTGAGATCTCCGAACGGAGACACTCGATGCACTAAACAGTGCGGCAGACTAGCTAAACAACCAACGTGCTCAAGAAGTCGAAATGGCCAGCTCAATATCATAAACATCGAATGATCAAAATGAGGAGGCTCTCCTCTCTATATAGCGTTAGCCTCTCTCAAACCCTAAGGCTCACCTCCAACGTTGCCTCCCTTTTCCACGTGCTCCATCTTGGCCTGCGCAGTCCCTCCATGTGGTCTACGTGGGCCCCCTCTCTACGTGGTCTCTTGGCCCCCTTGGCTCACTTAAGTTACAACGTGTGTCTACTAGGGAGTGCACTTTTTATTTTTGAGTGAGTTATGTCCCCCTGTACTCACTTTTATTTATAATATAACTACATAAGGCAAAATTGACCAAAATCGAATATTCCAATTAGCCATTGCTAATTGGGAATATTACAGACTGCGCTGCCCTGGGAAGAACTGCGTATTCCTAGTGCTGAAATGATGATGCTGCTCACAAAAACTGAAGGTAGGACTCTTCTCCTGAGCGAGCACTCAAAGTCCTCGAGGAAGAGCTTGGGATCTCTGCTCGGAGACACCCGTGTGCTAAACAACACTTGCAGACTCGGCTAAACAGCTGAAGCGTGCTCTGGTTTAGATAGACAGAAATTCTGAAGATGTATGAATGAATGAAATGACTGCCCTCATCCCCTTTTTATGCTATTGAGCCTCCAACGTTCCCTTGGGCCCACTAGTGTTGCGCTGCCCCTCTGCCACGTTGTCCCTATACTGCTGTGCACTGCCTTCCCCCAAGCTGCCACTGCGCTTCCTGTCCCCATGCTGCCTCTGCGCTAACTAAGCTACCACCTCTCCTGCGCTGTCACTAGGACACTGTCACTTGGCCTCATGGGCCCCACCTTGCTTTTAATTATCTGCCTTAGTGACTTTAGGAAAGTCATTTTAGTCTAAGGTTGGCTTATGGGTCCCCTCACCCCTTTATTTCCTGCTGAACATTAGAAAAGAAAAATTTAACAAAAATTAATATTCCAATTAGTTGTCTGCTAATTGGGAATATTACAATCCTCCCCGCCAAAATGCTGCTTGTCCTCAAGCAACTGCAGAGATGGATGCTGCGAATTCTTTTCTCCCTCCCAAGCGGCATCCTCATCTGATTAAATATTCCTTGATTGTCCTGCTCCTCAGCTATCTCTCCCTAGTGTCTAGAATGGCCTCCAGTTGCAACACCAAATGCCCCTCATCATCTGTAGGTGGGAGCTCCATAGTTGCAGTCATTTGCTGCCCAAAAGCTTTCTTCAGACATGAAATGTGAAAAATGTTGTGGATCCTGCTCTCGCCTAGCAGCTCCAGCTCCAGCTCGTACGCTACCTCCCCAACACATCTGATCACCTTGTATGGTCTATAGAAGTGGGGCTTGAGCTTCCCAGCTCTCTTCTGCTTCAGCGTGGACTACTTGTACCACTGAAGGTAGAGGTAAACCATATCATCCGCCTCAAACTGCCTCTCTATGCGGCCCCTGTCTGCATATAATTTCTGCTGCTTATGTGTTGTAGCCAGGTTGTCCTTGAGAGCCTGGATGTTAAATTAAACATGTTCTATGCCATTTCAGATTAGGGCACAAAATCCTGAAGCAGATAGAACATACCAATAGATCGATGGAAGACAAGCCAAAACAAAGATAATGAATGGTGGCATTACGGCGATCAGCAGGATGCTTCTACCAGCAAAGTCTTCAATAGATCATTCAGTCAAGCGTGTCACACATAACCCCAATACAACCCAAACAAGAAAAATCCACAAATACGCAGCTCCATCGCTATCAAGAGAGAAGGAAATCCTCCACACAATGTGTGTATAATGAACTCCAAGTATCTCCATTATATAGGCATATTTGGGGGTGTGTGACAGTCTCTTTAAGACATTTAAGTCTGTATTATATTCCAGGCCGACCTAGCACATAAGTGGAATAAATTCAAAGTACATGTTCTGCTCATCCGATTGAGATGATCTTTAGATCAATCTTACACCTCTCCGAAAGAGGAATCCAATAAAAATATTGGGATCGTCATCTGAGCAGCACAACCCGGAGTTTGGACCTAATTGTACAAATTTAACTTTCCCTCTCAACTAGGGAGAACTCCGTCCACTAGTGCAATCCAAACATCGTGCATCATCTCGCCGTAACTTGCTTTGCTAGCCTCTTTATTTAAGAACAGAAGTGGGTCAGTCACAAAGACATCATTCCTGGCTGACAGATTCAGCCCAGAGTTCCGAAACCTCTATAGGACTCATAAAGAGTCTTATACCAACCCGAAGTTGGTTTACCTGACCCAAAGTTAGTTGGGGGTCCGAAACCTCACTAGGACTCAAGAGAGTCATATACTAACCCGAAGTTAGTTTTACTGACCCAAAGTTAGTTGGAGGTACGAAACCTCACTAAACTTGATCCCAGATCAAGTGGTTGGACATGTTCCATCCTAGACATAGAGAGTACGGTAATCTTCGATGCGTCCATCGTTCTTGCTATGGTCTCTATTCTCATTTCCCACCTCATTGGCCAAATGAGAGGTACTTCCCATGAGTTTAAAACTCCATGGGTAGGATGCATACGGGGCACAAATCAAAGAGAGGTAAACCATCTCAGTATCATCACGGTGGGGCGGAAGCACACCAACTAGGTTCGGCAAGCCTAGCCCTGTGATTGATTATAGTGCCAAAGCTATCCTCAAAACCCCCTTCGAGCTCCCAGAGCTCATCGTCTAATAGGACCCTCCAAATAGGGTCGTTCCATGATTCAAAGATTCTCACAAAAGATTAGGAACATGACCTTCCCCAAGGGCATTGTGAGAATGTCTGCGACCTGCTCATCAGTTCCTATATGATCGAGCCTTACGGCACCTTGCTGTACCATATCCTGGATAAATTGGTACCAACCATCAACATGCTTGGATCAATCGTGGAACCTGGGATTCTATGACGAATGAATCGCACTCTGGTTATCACAAAGGATAACAGTGGCATTTAGCACATGCTCGAACAACTCAGTAAAGAGCTTTCGCAACCAAGTGACTTCACAACGGGCCATACATGCTGCAATGTATACAGCCTCAGAGGCGCTCAAGGCTACCGACTTCTCTTTCCTGCCCGAAGCAGATCTACGTGTGAAGCAGCATCCAAATGTGCTCTTGCAATCGACCACACTGCCAGCCCAATCGGCATCAACATATCCAAGGAGTGTCATGCTCCCAGCAGTGTATCTCAGCCCATGGTCTATCGTGCCCCAGAGATATCTCAAGAGTTTCTTGGCACCAACCCAGTGAATATTATGATCAACCATGTGTTGACTCAAAGTGTTCACTGAACAACATACGTCCGGACGGGTGTTCACTAAGAACATTAGAGCCCCTACGAGTTAACGATACTCAGTAGGATTTGCTAACACGGGCCTAGCAACGCTACCACTCAACTTCTTAACATTGAGCTTCATCAATGTCGACTGTAATATTCCCAATTAGCCTTGCTAATTGGAATATTGCATTTTTGCTTTATTTTGCCGCTTTAGCTAGAAATAATAAATAAAGTGAGAAATAAGAGGGGTCACCTCACTTTAGTCACCTCACTTTATAATAAAGTGTTCTTTTTCCTAGTAGATTGACGTTGTAACTTAGAGAAGGGGGCCTTGGGGGTCCACTTGAGTATGATGGGGGAGGCATCAGGCTAACCCAAGGTAAACTGCGCAGATCCAGGGAGAGTTAAGTTTTGGAGGGAGTTTGACATTATAAAAGGAGAGGTTCTCACCTCATTTGGATCATTCATGATTTGATATTCTTATTGATAGCTAGACTTTGTCTGCTTCAGCATGCCGGTTGTTTAGTCGGTCTGCAACACTGTTTAGTGCACGAGTGTCTCCGGTCGGAGATCTCACCCTTAGCCTCGGGGGACTTCGAGTGCCTGCCCTGGTAAGGTTTTTCTGGTTTCACCCTTAGCTTCGGGGGACTTCGAGTGCCCGCCCTAGTAAGGTTTTTCTGAGTTCTATCTTGCAGTTCCAGTAGCAGAGCAGCAGCAGTTTCTGAAGCAAATCTGAGGAGGAGAAAGCCCTCTAGTGGCTGCGCAGTTCATTGAGGAGAGGACGCTGTCTCACCTGGAAAGAGGACGCTGTTTTATGCAGGAGGGTGAGGACGCTGTCCCAGGCAGGACGCAGTCCAGATCTGGCAAGGGAGAACGCTGTTCAGGAGGAGAAGAACGCTGTCTAGCCTGAGAGCAAGGACGTTGTCTATTTCTGAAGAGAAGGGTTGCAGATCTGAAGGCCCATTGTTAGATCCAATCTTGGAAAGGGTAGATCTGAGCAGATACTTGCAGATCTAGTCTTGTATGTTGCAGATCGGGAGGTTTAGCCCTAGATCCAGCTTGGGGAGTTGCAGATCTGAGGAAATATTGGCAGATCTAGTCCAGATCTGAAGGGTTAACATCAGATCCAGCCCTAGAGGCTGTAGATCTGAAGAGATATTGTCAGATCCAGCATAGATCTGAAGGTTTGGTAGCAGATCTGATAGTGGAGGACGCAGATCAGGAAGGGAAGGACGCAGATCTGGTTTGGAGGCTTCAGATCCAGCAGATCTGAGCATTCAGGAGCAGATCCACTTGGTAGGACGCTGATCTGATGAGCAGGCTTGGGTGAGGTAGGCTCAACAGCGTTTTTCTAGCCTTCAGGAGCTGATCTATCTGTCTGGAGGTTTGGGTGACTGGTGCTCCATCTGTTTCTGCGCTGTCACTAGAAGAGACAGAGTTTTTCATTGGAGAGGGTTTGCAGTGGGAGATCAGTTATTTATCAGTCTTCAGCCCTAGTACCAGCGCAGTTCATCTTCAGCATTCAGAGCAGCTAGGACGTTGTCCTTGTTGCAGCCATTATCTGTTGAGAGGGTCTCCACTTGCCTAGGGCAAGGATAGGTGCACTTACTCTGATTTACTTGTACTCCCCTCTATGTACTTTCTGATTAATAAAATGGCTCAGTTTCTGGTATTCTATGTGTCATGATTCAGTGATCTGGTTCAGCGTTATATTTTCTTTATCTGCTTAGCATATTTCTGTTTATTACTGGTCATCCCCCTTTGGGGATATTACAGTGGTATCAGAGCATATTTCTGGCTCAGCCTGTGGTGCTAGCAGTCTATGACATCCAGGGGTAACCCCCGTTTCTTTGGGGGGAGTGATTCTGATTCAGAGACAGAACAGCGGAATCCAATGGAGGCCATGTTTGCAAAGTTTACTGAGAAGATGGATGCATTCATGCAGGATGTGAAGAAGATTGCAGAGGGGACGCAGAAGGAACCCCCTAGGGTTTTCCAGGAGGGGGAAGGATCGGGCGTGTCTAGCTACATAACGGATGCTATTCCCATTGTGACAGCACAGAGGGTCGATTCCGCACCCACACGACCTACCATGCCCACCTTTCCGGTAGAGGAAGAGGAGCAGACAACACCACAAGATGGGAATCTAGCTCAGCATGCGACTCTGTTTGCAGATTGGCGGAGCATGGGACAGGAGTTCATGGATGCTTTTCCTTTTAATCAATATATCCAGTTCCGATGTGGCGGCAAGTCTCATGATCGAAATAAGGGACGGGGCTCCCACCGTGATAGTAACCGTGCAGCCAGCAAATTTCATTTGCCGATGTTTGATGGTTCACAGAAGACTACGGCCAAGTCTTGGGTGGAGAAACTAGACCTCTATTTTCAGCTTAACCAGATGCCAGAGAGGGAGGCCATTAAGATGGCTGCATTACATCTAGAGGGTGAGGCCCAGAACTGGTGGTTCCATGGGTTGACGACACTGGGGCATTCCGCAGTGACTACATATGCTGAGTTCACCAGGGGAGTGGTGGAACGTTTTGACCAGAAGGACCCGGATCAGCCTTTCCTCGAGCTGACCAAGCTCAGACAGACAGGGAGTGCAGAGGCATACATCTCAGACTTCTTGAGGGTTTCAGTGATGGTACCTGACATATCAGCAGCTCGGTTGATCACGATGTTCGTAGAGGGACTGTCAGAACCACTTCGTGGTCTAGTCCGGTCGAACAAACCGGCTACACTTCAGGACGCTATCAGTAGGGCCCGTGACCTACAAGATGTCTTGCCTAGGACTCGGCCACCTTATCCCCAGAGACAGGCTTTCCAGCCTAAGGGTAAGGACACAAGGGTTCCGCCTCCCAAGGCGAACCCCGGACGAGGACAGTATGATGATGAGGCTAGGAGAGAGCTGAGACGGAAGCGATTATGCTTCACCTGCCAGGAGCCGTGGGCACCAGGACACAAGTGCACAGCGGGGAAGGCACATTTCATAGAGGTCTTCTCCGAGGGCAGTGGGGAAGAGGATGAGATGGATGATGAGGAGGCAGGAGAGTGTTATGCAGCGCAGAGTACCTTACCACCTCCACCACCCGATGCAGGGGGGGCATCATTCGCACCTACTGGGGGAGCTCTAGCAGCATTACGAGGAATCCCCAAGTATCTGACATTGCGCGTACGAGGGACAGTGCGTGGACAGCGTGTTTCAGTTCTAGTCGACAGTGGGGCCACCCACAACTTCATCGATGCCCAGATGGTCGCACGGAGAGGCATACCCACGGAGAGCTTTGATGGGTTTTCAATTTTGGTTCCAGGAGATCAGACCATGGCTTGTGCTCGATATGTACCGGAGTTATCGGTGACGATGGGCACCTATACATTGACCGATCACTTCTTTGTGGTGGACATTCCGGACACCAATGTGATATTGGGAGTTCAGTGGCTTATTACTCTGGGGAAGGTCACAACAGATTGGAAGGCCTTGGAAATGGAGTGGGATGATCCCAAGATGGGGAGGCATGAGAAGATCCGAGGACAGAACACATATCCGCCCCAGACAGTATCGGCACACAGCATGGAGGCGACATTCCGCAGGGGAGATATAGAGTGGGCAGTCGAGTTGCGGGCTTCAGAGATAGTAGATACGGGAAGGGCGGTGCACCCTGATCTACAGACTCTTCTCGACAGGTATGCAGTATTTTTTGGAGACATTCCACCAGGACAGCCACCAGATCGGGGGTTTGAGCACACGATCGAGTTGGAGCAGGGGATACAGGCAGTGATCACCACCCCATATAGGCATCCCAAGGCCTATCGGGATGAGATAGAGCGGGCCATTCAGGAGTTGCTGGCCCTTGGGCACATTCGACCCAACACCAGTCCTTTCGCTTCTTCAGTAGTGCTGGTGAAGAAGAAGGACGGCACGCTACGCATGTGCATTGATTACAGGGCTCTGAACAAGAAGACCCTGAAAAACAGGTACCCCATTCCCAGGATCGATGAGTTGATGGATGAGTTGAGAGGAGCACGATTCTTCTCAAAGATTGATTTGAGGTCCGGGTACCATCAGATACGCATGCGGGAACAGGACATTCCCAAGACTGCTTTCAGGTGTCATTATGGGCACTTTGAGTTTCTGGTCATGCCATTTGGGCTGACCAATGCACCTGCCACTTTTCAGTCTTGCATGAACCATATCTTCAGGGATCATCTGAGGAAGTTCGTGCTGGTTTTCTTTGATGATAGTCTCATATACAGCAGGACCTGGGAGGAGCACCTCCAGCACATTGAGACAGTCTTGCGCATTCTGGAGGAGCAGCAGTTCTTTGCCAAACTCTCCAAGTGTGAGTTTGGATTGACGGAGATGTTGTATTTGGGACACATCATAGGAGTGGACGGGGTGAGAGTCCATGACGAGAAGATCCGGGCTATCAGGGGCTGGCCAGAGCCGCGGAATGTGACAGAGCTTAGAGGGTTCATTGGTATCTGTACTTACTACAGGAAGTTCGTCAAGGGCTTCTCACAGCTTGCTGCACCCCTCACGGAGCTGACGAGGAAGGGGGCATTCAGTTGGTCGGATACCGCACAGCGAGCTTTTGATAAGCTCAAGGAGGTGATGAGTAGTTGTCCCGTGTTGGCATTGCCAGATTTTACGCAGCCCTTTGTCCTAGAGTGCGATGCATCAGGAGAAGGGATTGGAGCAGTTTTGATGCAGGAGGGTCATCCGATTGCGTTCGAGAGCCGGAAGCTCCTTCCACATGAGAGACTTTATCCCATCTATGACAAGGAGATGTTGGCCATCATGCATGCATTGGCCAAATTCCGGCAGTACTTGGTAGGTGGCAGATTCAGGGTTAGGACATATCATAACAGCCTGAAGTACTTTCTGGAGCAGAAGCAGTTACAGGAGAGGCAGCAGAAGTGGATCAGCAAGATCCAGGCTTACGACTTTGACATAGAGTATGTCAAAGGGAAGAACAACGTGGTAGCAGATGCCCTTTCCCGTAGACCAGCCACGTTATCTCTCATGAGCTTGGACGCTGATTGGAAGGCTCGACTACTGGTTGAGTATTCCAAGGATAGATTTGCATGTGAGGTGCTGGATGGACAGGTAGCAGATAGCAGATATAGGGTGGCCGATGAGGTCATCTATTACAGGGATAGGATCTTCTTGACTGAGGGATCTCAGCTCAAGGAGAAGATACTCCATGCCTCTCATGATTCACCATTGGCAGGCCATCAGGGGTTCACCAAGATGTACAGGGCCATCCGGGAAAGATTTGCATGGAAGGGCCTCAAGGAGGACGTGCTCCAGCATGTTCGGGAGTGTGAGGTTTGCCAGCGGAACAAAGGGGAGATGAACCATCCCGCAGGGTTGTTGCAGCCGCTTCCCATCCCAGAAGGGAAGTGGGAGAGTGTTTCGATGGACTTCATCACAGGTTTGCCCACAGTGCAGGGCAAGGACTGCATCTTCGTGGTAGTTGACCGGCTAACGAAGTATGCTCATTTTTTCGCCATTTCGGCACATTACACAGCAGCGCAGGTGGCAGAGCTGTTTTTCCGGGAGATTTTCAGATTACATGGTCTGCCCAAGACCATCGTTAGTGACAGGGACGGCCGTTTCATGGGGGGTTTTTGGCAGGAGCTCTTTCGACTAGTAGGGACTGAGTTGACACCGAGCACTAGCTATCATCCCCAGACAGACGGGCAGACAGAGATAGTTAACAAGTGGCTGGAGGGCTACTTGCGTAACTACGTTAGTGGGCAGCAGAGAGCATGGTTGAAATGGCTACATCTGGGCGAGTACTGCTACAACACTACCCACCACATGACCATTGGCATGACACCTTTCTATGCGTTGTATGGATACCATTCCTTATCTTTTGTGGACGTGATGTTTGGTGTTAGCAGGGCTCCACGAGCCAAATTATGGATCCAAGAGAGCCAAGACATCCTCCGGGCTCTCAAGGACAACATAGCCACCGCACAAAATCAGTAGAAATTGTATGCAGATAGGGGCCGAGTGGAGAGACACTTTGAGGTAGGGGATCTGGTCTACCTACGGTTACAGCCATACCGCCAGTCTTCACTCAAACAGAAGGGGGCAGAGAAGCTTAAGCCTCGCTTTTATGGACCATACAGGGTGATTCGTAGGATCGGACAGGTTGCATATGAGTTGGAGCTGCCCCAAGGCAGCCGGATTCATAACATTTTCCATGTATCATGCCCGAAGAAGGCACTGGGCCAGCACGTGACAGTCACCGGGGAGCTACCACCGACAGATGATGAGGGGCACTTGGTATTACAGCCAGAGGCCATTATTGACACCAGGGAGAGACAGCTGCGGAGCAGGAAGATCAGGGAGTTCTTGGTGAGATGGAAGAATCTGCCAGATGAGGATGCCACTTGGGAAGATGAGAAGATCTTACAACATCCCTCACTTCAGTTGCTTGAGGACAAGCAACGTTTTGCCGGGGGAGACTGTAATATTCCCAATTAGCCTTGCTAATTGGAATATTGCATTTTTGCTTTATTTTGCCGCTTTAGATAGAAATAATAAATAAAGTGAGAAATAAGAGGGGTCACCTCACTTTATAATAAAGTGTTCTTTTTCCTAGTAGATTGACGTTGTAACTTAGAGAGGGGGCCTTGGGGGTCCACTTGAGTATGATGGGGGGAGGCATCAGGCTAACCCAAGGTAAACTGCGCAGATCCAGGGAGAGTTAAGTTTTGGAGGGAGATTGACATTATAAAAGGAGAGGTTCTCACCTCAGTTGGATCATTCATGATTTGATATTCTTATTGATAGCTAGACTTTGTCTGCTTCAGCACGCCGGTTGTTTAGTCGGTCTGCAGCACTGTTTAGTGCACGAGTGTCTCCGGTCGGAGATCTCACCCTTAGCCTCGGGGGACTTCGAGTGCCTGCCCTGGTAAGTTTTTTCTGGTTTCACCCTTAGCTTCGGGGGACTTCGAGTGCCCGCCCTAGTAAGGTTTGTTCTGAGTACACTTTCCAGTTCCAGTAGCAGAGCAGCAGCAGTTTCTGAAGCAAATCTGAGGAGGAGAAAACCCTCTTGTGGATGCGCAGTTCAGTGAGGAGAGGACGCTGTCTCATCAGGAGAGAGGACGCTGTTCTATTCAGGAGGGTGAGGACGCTGTCCCAGGAAGGACGCAGTCCAGATCTGGCAAGGGAGAACGCTGTTCAGGAAGAGAAGAACGCTGTCTAGCCTGGGAGTGAGGACGCTGTCTATTTCTGAAGGAAAGGGTTGCAGATCTGAAGGCCCATTGTTAGATCCAACCTTGAAAAGGGTAGATCTGAGCAGATACTTGCAGATCGAGTCTTGTATGTTGCAGATCTGGAGGTTTAGCCCTAGATCACAAATGTCCACTTTGGGAGTTGCAAGGGTCGAGGGAGATATTGGCAGCATCTAGTCCGCATCCGAAGGAGAGCACGGGGATTCACTTGTAGGCTGTAGATCCGAAGAGATATTGTCAGATCCAGTATAGATCTGAAGGGTTGGTGGCAGATCGGATAGGGGAGGACGCAGATCAGGGAGAGAAGGACGCAGATCTGGTTTGGAGGCTTCAGATCTGTCAGATCTGAGTGTTCAGGAGCAGATCCACTTGGTAGGACGCCGATCTGATATGAGCAGGCTTGGGTGAGGTAGGCTCAACAGCGTTTTCTAGCCTTCGGGAGCTGATCTATCCGTCTGGAGGTTTGGGTGACTGGTGCTCCATCTGTTTCTGCGCTGTCACTAGCAGAGACAGCGTCTTTCATTGGAGAGGGTTTTGCAGTGGGAGATCAGTTACTCATCAGTCTTCAGCCCTAGTACCAGCGCAGTTCATCTTCAGCATTCAGAGCAGCTAGGACGCTGTCCTTGTTGCAGCCATTATCTGTTGAGAGGGTCTCCACTTGCCTAGGGCAAGGATAGGTGCACTTACTCTGATTTACTTGTACTCCTCTCTATGTACTTTTTGATTAATAAAATGGCTCAGTTTCTGGTATTCTATGTGTCATGATTCAGTGATCTGGTTCAGCGTTATATTTTCTTTATCTGCTTGGCATATTTCTGTTTATTACTGGTTATTTCCCTTTGGGGATATTACATCGACACGAACTTACAGTCCACCATATTAGATCTTACCAGAAGCTTCACAATGTAAAATCTCACAAGGTCTCTGCCAGACCTCTAGGCCTAGGAAGTAATGCATCAGTCCTAGGTCCTTCATCTCGAACTCAGCAACGAGCTCCCTCTTGCACTGATGAATGAGAGGGTCAACATCTGTCAGGAAGAGATCGTCCACATAGAGAACCAGAATGAGAGGCTTTTCTCTATCAACCTTGAAGTAAGGTTTCAAATCAGCATTACTACGATTGAAGCCTAGCTTCATCAGGTAGCTATTTATCCTCTCATACCAAGCCCTGGGGGCTAGCCAATCTGCAAACATGGGTGTCTCGATCCTAGATTTCGAATCCCAGAGGTTGCTCTTTATACTCCTCTTCCTTTATTGCACCATGCCAAAAGGCGGTCTTCACATCCATCTGATGAAGATTCCGTCCTTGCGTAGCAGCAAGGGTAATAATAGATCGGATGGTGGTATATCAGGCCACTGGTGCAAATATGTCATCATAGTCTCTGCCTTCCTTAGAAAGTGCCGGGCATGGATCCACCTTGAACTTTCAGCACCTCCGACCGTCCAGCCTTCTTGATCTTATGTAGTGACAACGCAGGCTCTCTCCTGTGGTCTAGGGACTGTATCCCAAACATCATCCTGCCTTGGTCTCAGACTACAGGCGCACCACCATGTCTCATTGTTCATTGTGACAAATCTTTTTTAACATTGCAGAACTATGGTTTTCTTCACGATTTATCACGGCCTGTTTTGAATAACGGATCTTCTTTCGTTCAACAATGATATTAGCTCAGGAGCATATACAGTTGTATTTTCCTTGTTAATGCCAACTTCTCTCTCGAGAGAGAAGACATCTATTATAAATGAGGGCATCTCAGACACCAACTTGGAAAGGGGTCTTACTCTCCCACAGTCAAAGCCATCAAGACTCGTAGCCATATACTATCATCTAGCTATCATGCATATATCATATACAATATTTGATCAAAACTTCACAGGTTTGCTGATCAAGACTCCAACAATGTGACAGAAGGCTGCAAAAACTTCTTAGTTTATACTTACAAGTTTATCATTACGCTCCAATGTAGGACTGATACTGTCACTAGCTTACCGCTAATATGAATTTCGTAAACATGGGTGGCTGTCTATGTCACTGTCATAATGACAGTGACATAGAATGTCAGATTTAGCTCCTCAAGTTTGCGGCTACAGAATCGTCATATCGCTGATTACGATGTGACCATAATTTTATTGTATCCATCACCATCTTCTTCATCATGGTCATACTGTCATATAGTATTGAAGATTTCAATTTTCATAGTCATGCATATTCTGTCATATGTCACTGTCGAACAGGGATAATATATCATGATTCCTCCTCTCATGATCCTGCACTACTTCTTATTGTCCATTTGTCATTCTTATGGTCATTTTTAGAAGACTGCCCCTAAGGCTATCAAAATTGGCCTAGCTCTATGACAAATCAACTTCTCTTGTCACTCCCCATAGGATTTACAGATTTTACCACCTTGACAATAATTTGACCGTTGCATCCTCTAAAGATCCTTCCAATTCCATTAAAAAAACTTCTTCTGAGGGCTTCCAGATCTCAGATCTGCAATTTTTCTCCTAAATTGCACAGATCAGGGACCAATCGTACAGATGTTCCAAGCATTGAATTGACCCTTCTACATGTCAGTCCATACCTTATATGATGCCTTTTTGTTGCGCAGATCTAGCACAGTCATAAGTGCACATCAATGAACATACCTCAGCTTCATTTGTCCTCTTCAAGGTGACCCGTACACACCTGCCCTCTTGGCTCTTCTAATCACAATGCTCAACAATTTTGTTGATGATGATCAATAATTTGCAGGCCATGATGGATACAAGTAGCCAAGAAATCAATGAATAAGTGACAATTTTATCAAACTGATCAAAAGACTGAATATGATAGTTATTTTTCAAGGACTATCCAAAAAAAATGCTTAGTAATTCAGACCCTTTGATGAGTTTCCTTCCCGTCATGGAGAAGATACATGTGGATTTGAAATGACACAGTGTGTCATCTTTTCCAAGGTATTGGGGTGACAGTTCATTATACTCCTACAATCCAAGTTCCTTGAATTTTCCGCAGCTAACACTTCTTCAATAAGTCCAAGATTCACTGAATTTTGTATATGGCTATAGATGATGGTTAGGGCATTTTGCAAGTTGCACAACCTCCTTCTAGCTGCGGCCTACGCAAGACAAGGTGCCTTGCTGATGTTCAAGGCATGTGACAGTCTTTAAAAACTTCTGGTTTGTTCATGGGCAGAGATTCGGTCACAGGTTAGGGCCCCCATGATGCAACCTTCTCTCCTTACATCCATGGTGGCCTTGATGTGTGAGGAGGTACCTATATTTCCATGATAGGGTTGTTTTGACCCTCAAAATGCCACCTACAAGCCTGCAGCCTAGACATTTCAGGTAGGTTTCTTTGACGATTTTCTTGCCCATACCATAAGCTGTCAAAGCTTAAGCAAAACATCAAACATGTACGTAAAACAGACTTCAAACTTACCTCTGAGGCAGACGTCAAACTGTTGTTGGTTAGGGCACATATAGCCTTCAATCAGCCATCAAATTTGTTGTGGCCTGGTCTGGGAGAAGTATTGTCTTCCTTGACTGTTGTCCTGGGCAGACAGTCTCTGAACAACTCCACGCTGGTTTGATTTGGAGAGGTTAGGCCTGCGGCCTACCTCAGTTTACAGCGGCTCCCTAACAACCCTCAAAACAGCCTAACAAACCTTAGATCTGGCCCATAGTTTCTCCCTTTTGCTATAGCTGCCCTTCAATGGGAGGCTGCCCCTCCATGT
Source organism: Pinus albicaulis (assembly GCA_034641835.2). Taxonomy (NCBI): domain Eukaryota; kingdom Viridiplantae; phylum Streptophyta; class Pinopsida; order Pinales; family Pinaceae; genus Pinus; species Pinus albicaulis. Next base: position 497,005,162 of record CM076572.1, read on the forward strand.
TGCTAAAAAAACGGCCTTTTATGAGGGCTATTTACCCATTTGACAACCCTTAAAACAATTCCTTTTGTTGTAGTTTTCTTCCAAGGGACCTCGACCTTTCTTCCTGCACTCAGTCACCCAAAAAACAGACTTAGAAAACAACCTTAAAATACTTATGTTTTGACCCTTAAGCAAGTTGTTGTTCTGGGCACGTTACAGCCCAAGAACCCTTCACGCTGCCCTGTTTTGGGAGGCTAGGCCTGTGGCCTACCTCAGCTGGCTTCCTCACTTCGGTTTTAGCCTTCAAACTACCCACGCATAACACCGTTTTGCATGTCTGCTCCTCGGCTAACTAGCCCAGCAAACTGGCCCTTCAGACAACCCTTCTCGGATCTATTTTGCCCCTCAAACAGTCCTTCATCCTAGTCTGCATACCCTAAAACAATTCGGCCTCCATTCAGACCTCTCCACGCTGCCTTGAAGTGGACTCTCTTCCACGTTATCTTGAACCTTCCCTTGCTGCTACCCAAACTTGAAACAAGCCTAGCCTTCCACGCTATCTAGGGTAGACTCCCTCACACTGTTCCAAGCCTCCTTGTTCAGCCGGATGAGTTGCACTTGTTGGATCAATAGATCAGAGATTGCTTTTCAACATAAATTGGGCATTGTCTTCCCCATAAGGCTCTGATACCATGTTAAATTAAACATGTTCTATGCCATTTCAGATTAGGGCACAAAATCCTGAAGCAGATAGAACATACCATTAGATCGATGGAAGACAAGCCAAAACAGAGATAATGAATGGTGGCATTACGGTGATCAGCAGGATGCTTCTACCAACAAAGACTTCAATAGGTCATTCAGCCAAGCGTGTCACACATAACCCCAGTACAACCCAAACAAATGACACTCCACAAATACGCAAAACTAAGAACGCAGCTCCATCGCTATCAAGAGAGAAGGAAATCCTCCACACAATGTGTGTATAATGAACTCCAAATATCTCCATTATATAGGCATCTTTGGGGGTGTGTGACACGCTCTTTAAGACATTTAAGTCTATATTATATTCCAGGCCGTCCTAGCACATAAGTGGAATAACATGTTTTGCTCATCCGATCGAGATGATCTTTAGATCAATCTTACACCTCTCCGAAAGAGGAATCCAATAAAAATGTTGGGATCGTCATCTGAGCAGCACAACCCGAAGTTTGGACCTAGTTGTCCAAATTTAACACCGGAGTATGTCTTGGCTCTTTTGGATCTAGTCTTTGGCCCTTGGGGCCTTGCTAGCTCCAAACATCACATCAACAAAAGTTAGAGTATTATAACCATACAAAGCGTAAAACGGAGACATACCGATCGATATATGGAATGTCTTGTTGTAGCAGTACTCCCCTAGGTGAAGCCAACACAACCAAGCCTTCTGCTGCCCCGTGACATAGTTTCTCAAGTAGCCCTCCAACCACTTCTTCACTATCTTCGTTTGTCCATCTGTCTGTGGGCGACAACTAGTACTAGGTGTCAACTTGTTACCCACCAAACATAATAGCTCCTACCAAAAGCCGCCCATGAACCAATTGTCCCGGTCACTGACTATGGCTTTGGAAGACCATGGAGTCTGAAAACATCTCGGAAAAACAACTCAGCCACCTGTGAAGCAGTGTATCGTGAAGCAGTTGCTGCAGTAGGATTCCTGATCTATGAATTTTCATAGGGGCAGCTAGATGATGAGACCGGTAGGGACCTTCGGAGGAAGAAGCTCTGCTTTATTTGCCAAGAGCCATGGGCACCAGGCCACAGGTGTGTAGCAAGGAAGGCCCACTACACAGAGGTCTTTTCAAACAGTGATGGGGATGAGGAGATGTACTTTGAGATGGGAGGAGATGACAACACAACACCCAGGAGGGAGGGCCTCCATCCCCACCCCCACCAGCAGTAGGAGGAGCTGCAATTGCACCTTCAGGAGGGGTCCTCGTATCTCTGTGTGTGGTACCCGAGTTCTTGAATATGAGGAATAGAAGGACAATGCAGGGGCAAAGTCTTTTAGTGTTAGTGGACAGTGGAGCTACTCACAATTTTATTGAAGCCCAGATGGTGCAGAAGAGAGGCATTACTACAGAGGGGTTTGAGGGATTCTACGTGTTGGTGCCAGGTGACAGTACCATGCAATGCACATGCTTTGCCCCAGTTTTGATTGTGACCATGGGGAATTACTCCATGACAGACGCTTCTCTGTGGTTGACCTTCAAGACACCAACGTAGTGTTGGGGGTATAGTGGCTCTACGCACTTGGCAGAGTCACCACTAATTGGAGGAAGTTGGAGATGGAGTCCTTGGATACTAATGGCAAACCAGTGTTGCTAAGGGGTATGCACTCCTATCCACCACAAATAGTCTCGGCCCACTGGATGGAGGCTGACTTAAGGCATGGAGATATGGAGTGGGCTGTGGAGTTGAGGATTTATGAGGCTACGGGTGTGATCAAGTCACCACATCCAGAGATTCAAGCCATCCTTAACAAGTACCCCATAGTATTTGGAGACATACCACCTAGCCAACCACCTGATTGAGGATTCGAGCACACCATTGAGCTAGAACCCGATGTACAGACTATGATCACTACTCCCTATAGGCATCCTAAGGCCTACAGGGATGACATAGAGAGGGTTGTCCACGAGCTCTTTGCATTGGAGCATATTAGGGCCAGCTCTAGCCCCTTCGCTTCATCAGTGGTTCTGGTGAAGGAGAAGGATGGGTCTTTGCGGATGTGCATTGATTACATGGCCCTTAATAAGAAGACAATGAAGAACTGCTACCCCATCCCATGGATTGACGAGTTGATGGATGACTTGAGGAGAGCCAAGTTGTACTATTCCAAATAGGAAAAGACAGTAATACAAAACACAATAAACTGGAAACTACAACAATATGGAAATAAACTGAAAACACCATAAAAATAGACAGAAGAGCTGAGCCATTTTATTAATCTGGAGGTGAAAAAAATACAACAGTGCTTCAAAAATGATAGCACTCAAGCCGGCAAAAATGGGTTGGAATAGCCTCTAGCTCTCCCACTGAAAACACTGCTCTCTTCTGCGCCGCTGGAGCTCTTCCTCTACGCTGCCCTGCTAGAAATGTTGTTGTTGGGTGAATAGGATTGCGTAGATGAGGATGCTCTAGTGCTCAAAAAAATCCGGGATTTAGAATCTGGACTCTGTGGCAAAAACCCAGAATAACCCAGAAAGGGTTTCCAGATTGGCTGACCTCGGAAAATCACCCTCCTAGGGTTTGTAATGCATAACTGCTAGGTATGCCGAACTATGGGCTGAACTGAAAAATAGAATAGTTGCAAGTACTCCCAAGCCAAACTATTGAAGGGTTGATCCTCTCAATGGATTCCAAGCAGAAATGTTATGGAATTTCACCCTCTTTTGTAATATTCCCAATTAGCAGCAGCTAATTGGCAATATTAATTTTTGGCCAGTTTACTTTATAAAGTTAAGTGAGTTAATAAAGTGGTTGAGAAGACACTTAGCCTACACTTAGGAAATAAACATTCCCTAAAGTCACTTGACCAAATTATTATTTGGTAGCGTGGGGCCCATGGGTCGAAGTGGAAGCGTGGGCCCATGACAGCCCAGAGAGAGAGGGACAGCGTGGCCAAGAGGGACAACACAGTTTTGGTGGGTCCTAGGTGAGAGCAAGGCTCTCCCAGCATAAAGAGAGGAAGAGGCTCCTCATTCATACATTTGATTATGCATCTATGTTTTGTCTCTTGACATTGAGCACGCTTTTGCTATTGAGCAAAGTCTGGAAGTGATGTCCAGCACACCAGGTGTCTCCAAGCGGAGATCCCAACCTCAGCCCCAGGGGACGTCGAGTGCCTGCTCAGGTGAGGAGTTCCATCCATTGATTTTCAAGTGGGAGCCATAGCATCTTCGGCCAGGGATTACACACTTGTTGGGACAGCGCTGTGTTGAGGAGAGATCACACAGTTCTTGGAGGAGGTAGTGCCTGGGGTGGAGATTTATCAGGGGATTCAGCCCGGGATGGTGAGAAAGGGATCAACCCTTAGCTATTCCTTCATTTTGGTAGAGGAGGAGGCAACCATTTGCAGAGATACATTTGGTGTAATATTCCTAATTAGCTATGGCTAATTGGAATATTCGATTTTGCTCAATTTTGCCGTCTATAGTTTATTCATAAATAAAAAGGTGAGTAGGGGAGACATAACTCACTTTAGAAATAAAATTTCACTCCCTAGTAGCACAACGTTGTAACTTAAGTGGGCCGAGGGGGCCAAGAGACCACGCAGAGAGGGGGCCCACGTAGACACATGGATGGACTGCGCAAGCCAAGAGGGAGCACGTGGCAACGTTGGAGGAGGTGAGCATTAGGGTTGAGAGGGGCTCATGCTATATAGAGGAGAGAGCCTCCTCATTTTTTCATTCGTTGTTGATGATATTGAGCTGGTCGTTTTGACTTCTTGAGCACGCTGGCTATTTAGCCTGTCTGCAGCACTGTTTAGTGCGTTGAGTGTCTCCGATCGGAGATCTCGCCCTTAGCCCCAGGGGACTTTGAGTGCCTGCTTGGGCAAGGTAGTTTCTTCAGCATTTCGTGGGAGGATTGGTGTTTGGGTTTTGTTGCGGAGCTGTGCATTCAGAGACTGCGCAGTCATTGAGAGGGAGGACGCAGTCCATTCAAGAGGAGCTCCAAATTGAGTTCTTGCAGGGGTTTTGAGCCTGGAGATTGAGTAGAGGATCAGCCTTTGCCTTTGGGAGGATTTTGGTGGAGTTTGAGGCCGTATTTCAGTTGTTCCTATTCAGTGTCTGCGTAAAGCCTTGGAGGGCAGCGTAATTCTCCAAGGGGGGTGATTTTCGGGGGTCAACCATTTCAGATATGATTTATGGGTTTTGCTGTGGTTGATGAGTAGAGGTGGATTCCAGATTTTCAGCTCATTCCGGCGAGGGGATCAGCCCCAAGTCATCAGCGCAGTTCAACAATAGCAGGTACACGACAGTTTTCCAGCAGCTGGGACGCAGTTCAGAGAGCAACCATTTCTTGATACTTTGAGAGTATTTCTTCACTTGCGTTGAGCAAGATTAGGTGCCATCACTCTGATCACCTATTGTACTTCATTATATTTCTCAGTGTAATAAAATGGCTTAGCATTCTCTCTATATTTCTGAATGATCTGTCGTACATTCTATCTATTCTATTGAACGTCTACTTTACTGTTATCTTTATGTATTTTTGGGCATTCTAGTTCTATACCACTTGGTGTGTTTATTTCATACTCTTAGATTGAGTCTGGAAAGGGCCAAGTAGCCTCCAGATCTCACTTTCTTTACAGAGGTGAAATATTTCGTAAATGCCCTTCCAGTCCATCTCTGGTTGGAGTTTGTTTGTGTTTTAGAGATATCCCCGAAACGGGATATTACAGTGGTATCAGAGCATAGTTCTGGCTCAGCTTGTGGAGCTAGTTGTCTATGACACCAGGGAAGAGGCCATACATTTGTTACAGAGGCAAAAAGTACAAAGATCGTGAGCGTAGGTTGGAGAACACCTACGGAGAGGGAGACTGTGTTGGGGTGGTGGACACAGAACAGGAGGAGCCTGTGACAGACGCAGAGCAAGAGGAGCCTGTGCTAGATTCAGAGCAGAGAGAGCCGATGGCAGATGATAGTGAGGCAAAACAGTTTGGGGAGGCACTCCTCAAATCAGTGCAGGATCTAGCGAGACAGATTGAGGTGATGGGTCAGAGATTCACCGCTATGGAGGCTAGACAGCGTGATACCCCACGGGTTTTCCAGGTAGGAGAGGGATCGGGTACATCCCACCATTTGCCGGAGCATGGTGCTATTCAGCGTGATACTATTCAGCCGATGGCTTCACATGCACCTACACGCTCTACCATGCCCACTTTCTTGGGAGCAGACACAGGGGCAGGAGCCCAGCAGGAGGCAGAGCCCGGACATATGGGTGATTATTTTGCAGAGTATCAGGCCTATGGGCAGGAGTTCAGGTGTGCTCTCTCGTTCAGAGATTTTGTTCAGCTTCAGTGGGACAGTAGACCCCGCAACCATCATAGAGGGCACCGGCATTATCATGACGAAGATACCCACCGCACAGCTAACAGATTCCACTTGCCTACGTTTGATGGTTCATCAAACAGTTCGGCGAAGTCTTGGGTGGAGAAGTTGGATATCTATTTCCAGCTTAACCAGATGTCGGAGGCAGAGGCCATCAAGGTGGCGACATTACATTTGGATGGTGAGGCCCAGGACTAGTGGTTCCATGGGATGGTTACACTCGGACATTCTACAGTGATGACATATGCCGAGTTTACCAGGAGGTTGATAGAGAGATTTGACCGGAGGGATCTGGAACAGCATTTTGTTGAGCTGACGAGGCTCAAATAGACCGAGAGCCCAGAGACATACATTGCAGACTTCTTGAGGGTTTCAGTGATGGTGCCAAATCTATCCGCGGCCCGGATGATCTATATGTTTGTGGAGGGGTTAGCAGAGCCACTTTGAGGTCTAGTCAGATCTACTAGACCAGCCACACTCCAGGATGCTATTAGCAGGACCCGAGATTTACAGGATGCATTGCCCAAGACTTGGACACCCTACCCCCAGAGACAGGGTTTCCAACCCACGGGGAAGGATGTGAGGATTTTGCCTCCAAAGGGGAATCCAAGACGGGCACAGACGGATGATGATGCCAGGAGAGAGCTGAAGAAGAAGCGGTTGTGCTTTACCTATCAGGAGCCATGGGCACCGGGACATAGATGTGCTACTGGCAAAGCACACTTCATTGAGGTCTTCTTCGAGAGTAGCGGGGAAGAGGATGAGGAGGATGATGTGGAGGCAAGAGACAGTCAGACAGCCCAGGATCAGTTGCCACCACCACCACCTGCAGGAGCAGGAGGTGCAGCTTTTGCACCTGTTGACCACTGGAGTGGCACCTGATGATAATGTGAAGACTCCATGCCCAAGGATGAACCAGAAGACACTTGTGTCAGCAGATATCATCAGATATCATCATGTTCAACAGAGTTTTTAAACTTTACTTCTTCTTCTCATCATTTTCTTCTTCAATCTTCAGATTCCGCAGCCCTTCAGGGATATTGTATAAATGTCACTAGCATGATGAATAAAGCCATGTAACAGGCCTAGGATGTCGGGACTCGATCAGCAAGCGAGTACACCTTGGAGTGTTTTTTTTTACTTGGTTAATTATTCCTTCTTTTTAGCGGCGAATAATTTTCTAGGTTTTTTCACTCATTGCATTACCCCAAAGTCGGGGTGACGGCTTGAAGGTTGAGCCCCTAACGCATCCTAGTGTCTAGAGTCGATGTATATTACCATGCTAGGTCATCTCTGAAATTTCACGGAATTTGACTAGGTCTAAGTAGGATTTTTTAATAATTAAAAATTTCCCGCAAAATGGGATTTTTTAATTATTTTCTATGTAATGATGTAAATAAGTGGTCTTCAGAAATGTCTGGGGTGTGTGACCAGTCGAAATTCATCCTCAGAGACTCAGCGTTATCCTAGGACCCACTTTGGGGGTCAAAAAATGACTTATGATCCCTCAAAAGCCGATTTTCCTAATGTCAGTGGCAAAAAATGAGAAAAAATGAGAAAAACGAAAAATTGGAAAAATTTTAGAAAAATTTCTAAAGTCAAAATAAGTCAAATTTTGATGTGGAATTTATGTGGAGAAGCAAAAGGTGATGTGGCAGCCATGGGGCCCACCACATAAGATACAAGTCAAAGCCAAATGTGCCAAGTCAAAGTTCCACGTCGAGTTCATAAGGCAACGTATGGTAAAGGTTCATCTTTGATTTAAATATGAAGAGATTAAAGCATAAAGTTAGAAGTGGGAATTAAGGTGAAATACATTAAATAATTTTTTCAACTTTAAGGGGGGACAAGAAAGGTGACATGGCAAACCTTGTCATACGTATATCCTCTTGATTCAAAAGTGCAACGAACAACAGATTTTTGGCATGTATTGCTTACAACTTTGGTGTCAAATTAAAAGGGGGACAAGACTGCCACATGGGACAGACTTTGTCTCCCACTTGTCCCCACATGTTGGCACTCAGAAATCAACGTAGCAAAGGGAATTTCCACGCAGACTTGAGAAATCGTATTACAAAATATTTGATTGAGATTAAAGTGGAATATGTCTCCAATAATATTCACTACACTCCAAGTCACCTTACACTTGTACGTACAGCAGTTCAATCCATCAAATACTCTCAACAAATTATTCTCAACGCTGCCAGTCACTTACAGCAAGCACGCATAAGTTAGTTTGATTAAATTTGAGATTGCAGATTTGTTGGGAATGCACTGGAGTTTACAACGGGTAATTAAGGACTGGTCTCCTCATTCCAGCAGCGTTCAAACACTTTGACAACAGTGAAGATACACACAGATTTCCAAAAAAATCAGTGTTGATCTTCAAGGGAGCACACACAGCTAGTCTTCACCACCTACAGCAGCCACTTGGAAATTTGTTTAAGCATTGAGATCTTCACCATTGCTCCACTTGTCAATTAAATTTTTCATTGGGATTTTCTCCCGTAGTTCTATTTAAATGAGCCTTGGGCTCTCATTGTAAGTGGTTTTTTGAAGCTTGTGCTTATTGTTACTATGCCGAAATTGTTATTGAGCTGAATAAAGAAAAGTCTTTGGGGTTACTAGCTTCTCTTGTGGTGCATTCTTTGGTTGATGAGGTATACTTGTTTCATTTGATGTTGTTATTTATTTACTTCACATTGCAATCTAATTGGTTTTTTCTTTGCATTTGCCTGAAGGCACTATTGTCTAGGGAGGGGAGATTTGTAGCTATCTCAGATCTTCTTTGGACTTGGTATGTTTTGTGCTCTTGTTGTAGCTTGTTATTTTCGATGAAATGACAAGCTCAACGTGGCCTCTATATGCCAAGTTTCTTTTTCACTAACAATTGGTTTGCAGAAATTTGTGTGTTCAAAGGACAGGTTGCCAAGTCCATTGGAGTGTGAAGACTTCTTCGGTTGGAATAAGTTAGCTCCAAGGATATCAGAGGTCTCACAAGTTGTTCAAGCCAACAATCTCATAAGATATCAAGAGATTTATCTAAAAGGGGGTTTCATGACCCTTTTGCTTCTATCCCATCTCTAAAAAAAAAAATTCATATATTTCTTCTCTCATTTGTGCACATATCTATTTTATCTAGCATTTGAGGCTAATTTGTTGGGTTTAAATCCTAATTCTCACTCACTAAATCAACTCTTTCAAGCTATTCTTAGTGAGGGAATTTGTAACATAAAGTGTATTTTATACTTGCATTGAGTTTCTAACTTTTTCCTTCGCATGCATGTGATTTCCTCTCACATATTTCAACGATATTTCTTTTGCATGCTAACTCTTTTTCTTGTTTGCCTGTAGGTGTTCTTGGAAACAATCTAAGTTTGAAGAAAGGGAGCTAAATCATAGGCTAAGGAACACTCTTTCATTTGGAACCTCAAATCCAAGTTCCACCTTATCACTTCACCTCTACTTCTAAAGCCTCATTCTTTTGAGGAATTGTAACCGCCATTCACCTCAAGGCTTTAAGCCTTTACTTTGTAAACATCTCACAAGTAATTTTTTTTTTTTAAATCTTCCACTTGTAACTTTGGGAAAGAGAAAATTTAAAACGCATATTGTAAGCTCTTCCCAATCCCCTCATTTCTATAAGAGGGCCTCACTTTCATTAATAAAGAGCTGACTTTTCTTGAGGGAGCTTGGGAAGTTTTTGCCATGGTATCTCACCTACTCATTTAGGGGGAGTAAATCCTCTTGAGTGGTTAACTTTTTTTCTTTCTTTCTTTTTTTGTTGTTGTTATTTTCTCAACTAAATCACTTGCATTCTTCATTTCATTTGCTAATCTAATTTAGTTGCATGTGAGTAACTCATATTTTCATTTCATTAATTGCTTAGATCACATAGTCCTTTAAATTTCCTAGTTTGCGATCTCATTTGCCATCACTCACTTATGTTTTGTGATCTATTTCTCATTTGGATAAGTTTCACAATATACTACAAGTAAAGAAGCATAACATTTTCAATTTATGGCAACTTGAGTTATTGTTCTAACTATGAAGCATATTTAATTGAATCATCTCCATCTTTTACATAGCACTTACAAACTCACTTTCATATCATTTAGGCATTTCACTTTTCATACTAGACTTGCATCTCTAAAATTTACCTCCAACTTAAGTTGGTTGAATAGACGTTTTAGGAACCCTCTACCTCTATGGACTCCTCACTGTGAGATCCAAATATTTGGGCGAGGGTGAGGTCTAAGGATTAGAGTTCAATTGTAACTTTGCTTTAGAACTAATTAATAAAATAAACCAAGAGCACTATCTCATCACATTTACTTGCAAAGTTCCCAAATGTTTGCTATCTTGATGGTTTAATGATTCACATGCAAATATTATCTCAAGAAGCACTTTGGATGCAGGCATTTTAATTCCTTAATTTTTGCAACAAGTTTAATTCTATGGTACTTGGAAATTTGCTTCTACATACAACTTCATTGCATGTTGTCATTTTAATGATCATTATGCTTATGGATGATTGATATATCTCGTTTCATTGGCAAATACCCTTATTTGCTGTTGCAAATTTAATTGCATATTGTGATCTTGGTCTAACACTTCCGTTGTGGGATTATTGTCATTATATCTTGAATTTCATTTTTGAGCAAGCATTTGTTATCTACTTTAAAGCACTGGTCTATATTTTGAACACGTCATTGAATATTGCTCATATACTTATATGCTTGTTTACATATTGGAAATCGAGTCATCTTTGATAAGTAATTCCTTCTAATCAGTTCTCTTAGAAATCTCACATCTTTAACTTAGTTTTCTTTTAGAGACCACCCCCCTTAGCTAGCCTAGGAGATAGCTTAAACGAAGAGAGTTGGGAATAGGTGACAACCCCTTCTCTGAGTTCCTTGCCACCAACCACACCTGTGGGGTTGAAGGCTTTTCCCACTAACTGTAGGTAGGTGTAGGCGGCAAGCGATAACAGCACCCACAAGGGGGACCCTTGCAGCATTGCGAGGAGTTCCAAGTATTTGACGCTGCGCATACGGGGGACAGTACGTGGTCAGCGAGTATCAGTTTTGGTTGACAGTGGGGCAACCCACAACTTCATCGATGCACAGATGGTTGAGCGGAGAGGGATACCGACCGAGAGCTTCGATGGATTTTCAGTTTTAGTCCCAGGAGCTCAGACGATGCAGTGTGCCCGATATGTTCTAGAGTTGGCAGTGACGATGGGTACCTACACCGTGACCGACCACTTTTTCGTGGTCAACATACCGAATACCAATGTGGTATTGGGTGTTCAGTGGCTGATTACTCTGGGAAAGGTCACCACAGATTGGGAAGCCTTGGAGATGGAGTGGGATGATAAGAAGACCGGGAAGCATGAGAAGATCCGCGGGATGCACACTTACCCACCTCAGACTGTTTTGGCTCACCGGATGGAGGCAGATTTCCGGAAGGGAGACATAGAGTGGGCGGTTGAGTTGCGGGCATCAGAGGCAGGGACTACCGGTCAGGCCGTTCATCCTAATATACAGGCCATCCTTGACAGGTATGACATAGTGTTCGGGGATATACCACCAGGCCGACCACCGGATCGGGGATTTGAGCACACTATTGAGTTGGAGCATGGTATTTAGGTAGTGATTACCACACCCTATAGGCATCCCAAAGCCTATCGAGATGAGATTGAGCGGACCATCCAGGAGTTGCTGGCTCTTGGGTACATCCGGCCGAGCACGAGTCCTTTTGTTTCTTCCGTGGTGTTGCTGAAGAAGAAGGACGACACTTTGAGGATGTGTATTGACTACAGGGCCCTGAACAAGAAGACCCTGAAGAATAGGTACCCTATACCCAGGATCGATGAGTTGATGGATGAGTTGAGAGGAGCCCAGTTCTTCTCAAAGATTGATTTGAGATCAGGGTACCATCAGATTCGCGTGAGGGAACAGGACATTCCCAAGACCGCCTTCAGGTGTCACTATGGACACTTTGAGTTTTTGGTGATGCCCTTCGGGCTAAACAACGCACCAGCGACATTTCAATCTTGCATGAACCACATCTTCCGCAGTTACTTGAGGAAGTTTTTGTTGGTGTTCTTTGATGATATCCTCATTTACAGTAGGACTTGGGAGGAGCATCTCTAGCACATTGAGGCAGTGTTGCGCATTTTGGAGGAGCAGCAGTTCTATGCCAAGCTCTCCAAATGTGAGTTTGGGTTGTCGAAGATGTTGTACTTGGGACATATCATAGGGGTGGACGGAGTGAGAGTCCACGAGGAGAAGATCAGGGCCATCAGAGATTGGCCGGAGCTAAGGAATGTGACGGAACTTCGGGGATTCATTGGTATTTGTACTTAGTATAGGAAGTTCGTCAGGAGTTTCTCACAGCTTGCCGCACCCCTTACTGATTTGACGAAGAAGGGGGCATTCAGTTGGTCGGATACAGCGCAGCGAGCCTTTGACAGGCTCAAGGAGGTGATGAGCAGTTGCCCAGTGCTTGCATTGCCGGATTTTACGCAGCCATTTGTTTTGGAGTGTGATGCGTCGGGAGAGGGGATCGGCGCAGTATTGATGCAGGGAGGACACCCTATAGCCTTTGAGAGCCGGAAGCTCCTTCCACACGAGAGGTTGTATACTATATACGACAAGGAGATGTTGGCCATTATGCATGCATTGGCCAAATTCCGGCAGTATTTAGTGGGTAACAGGTTCAGGGTGAGGACTGATCACAACAGCCTTAGGTTCTTTTTGGAGCAGAAGCAACTACAGGAGAGGCAGCAGAAGTGGGTCAGTAAGATCCAGGCATATGACTTTGACATTGAGTATGTCAAGGGTAAGAACAACGTGGTAAGCAGATGCCCTTTCACGTAGACCAGCCACGTTGTCTCTTATGGGCTTGGATACAGACTGGTGGGCTCGAATTTTAGTTGAGTACTCCAAGGACAGATTTGCATGTGAGGCTCTGGATGGACAAGTGGCGGATGACAGGTATAGGGTGGTCGATGAGATCATCTACTACAGAGATCGGATCTTCTTGACTGAGGGATCTCAGCTCAAGAAGAAGATACTTCAGGCATCACATGATTGACCATTGGCCGGCCATCAGGGGTTTACCAAAACCTACAGGGCCATTAGAGAGAGGTTCTCATGGAAGGGCCTCAAGGAGGACATATTCCAGCACATCAGGGAGTGCAATGTTTGCCAGAGAAACAAGGGGGAGATGAGCCATCCCGCAGGATTATTGCAGCCTCTTCCCATTCCGGAGGGGAATGGGAGAGTATATCGATGGACTTCATCACAGAGTTGCCCATGGTGCAGGGCAAGGATTGTATCTTTGTCGTCGTTGATCGACTAACAAAGTATGTGCATTTTTTCGCCATATCCGCACACTACACAGCAGCACAGGTGGCCGAGTTGTTCTTCAGAGAGGTTTTCAGGCTACATCGTCTTCCTAAGACCATCATTAGTGACAGGGACAGCCGTTTCATGGGTGGATTTTGGCAGGAGCTTTTCCGGTTGGTGGGGACGGAGTCGACACCGAGTACCAGTGATCACCCACAGACGGATGGACAGACGGAGATAGTTAACAAGTGGTTGGAGGGCTACTTGCGTAACTATGTCAGTGGGCAGCAGCGAGCATGGCTGAAGTGGTTGCATCTGGGGGAGTACTGCTACAACACTACTCATCACATGTCCATTGGTATGTCACCATTCTATGCTTTGTATAGGTATCATTCTTTATCTTTTGCTGATGTGATGTTTGGTGCTAGCAAGGCTCCGAGAGCCCAGATTTGGATCCAAGAGAGTCAAGATATACTCCGAGCTCTCAAGGACAATATGGCTACAGCACAAAATCAGTAGAAGCTGTATGCTGACAGGGGTCGGATGGAGAGACAATTTGAGGTAGGGGACTTGGTCTACCTACGATTGCAGCCATACAGACAGTCGTCACTGAAGCATAAGGGAGCTGAGAAGCTCAAGCCCCGCTTTTACGAGCCATACAGGGTGATACGCAGGATTGGACAGGTTGCATATGAGTTGGAGTTGCCCCAAGGCAGCAAGATTCATAATGTTTTTCATGTATCATGCTTGAAAAAGGCACTGGGGCAGCAAGTGACAATGGCAGATGAGCTACCACCCATGGATGATGAGGGGCATTTGGTGTTGCAGCCAGAGGCTATTATTGATACCAGGGAGAGGCAGCTACGGAGCAGGACACTCCGGGAATTCTTGGTGAGATGGAAGAATTTGCCGGATGAGGATGCCACTTGGGAGAGTGAGAAAATTTTGCAGCATCCATCACTTCAGTTGCTTGAGGACAAGCAACATTTTACCGGGGGAGACTGTAATATTCCTAATTAGCTATGGCTAATTGGAATATTCGATTTTGCTCAATTTTGCCGTCTATAGTTTATTCATAAATAAAAAGGTGAGTAGGGGAGACATAACTCACTTTAGAAATAAAAGTTCACTCCCTAGTAGCACAATGTTGTAACTTAAGTGGGCCGAGGGGGCCAAGAGACCACGCAGAGAGGGGGCCCACGTAGACACATGGAGGGACTGCGCAGGCCAAGAGGGAGCTCGTGGCAACGTTGGAGGAGGTGAGCATTAGGGTTGAGAGGGGCTCATGCTATATAGAGGGGAGAGCCTCCTCATTTTTTCATTCGTTGTTGATGACATTGAGCTGGTCGTTTTGACTTCTTGAGCACGCTGGCTGTTTAGCCTTTCTGCAGCACTATTTAGTGCGTTGAGTGTCTCCGATCGGAGATCTCGCCCTTAGCCCCGAGGGACTTCGAGTACCTGCTCGAGCAAGGTAGTTTCTTCAGCATTTCGTGGGAGGATTGGTGTTTGGGTTTTGTTGCGGAGCTGTGCATTCAAAGACTGCGCAGGCATTGAGAGGGAGGACGCAGTCCATTCAGGAGGAGCTCCAGATTGAGTTCTTGCAGGGGTTTTGAGCCTGGAGATTGAGCAGAGGATCAGCCTTTACTTTTGGGAGGATTTTGGTGGAGTTTGAGGCTGTATTTCAGTTGTTCCTATTCAGCCTCTGCGCAGAGCCTTGGAGGGCAATGTAATTCTCCAAGGGGGCTGATTTTCGGGGGTCAGCCATTTCAAATATGATTTCGGGGTTTTGCTGTGGTTGATGAGTAGACGTGGATTCCAGATTTTCAGCTCATTCCGGTGAGGGGATCAGCCCCAAGTCATCAATTCAGTTCAGCAGTAGCAGCTACACGGTAGTTTTCCAGCAGCTGGGATGCAGTTCAGAGAGCAGTCATTTCTTGATATTTTGAGAGTATTTTTTCACTTGCCTTGAGCAAGATTAGGTGCCATCACTCTGATTACCTATTGTACTTCATTATATTTCTCAGTATAATAAAATGGCTTAGCATTCTCTCTCTATATTTCTGAATGATCTATCGTACATTCTATCTATGCTATTGAACGCCTGCTTTACTGTTATCTTTATGTATTTTTGGGCATTCTAGTTCTATACCACTTGGTGTGTTCATTTCATACTCTTAGACTGAGTCTGGGAAGGGCCAGGTAGCCTCCAGATCTCACTCTCTTCACAGAGGTGAAATATCTGATAAACGCCCTCCTAGTCCATCTCTGGTTGGAGTTTTTTTGTGTTTTAGAGATATCCCCGAAACGGGATATTACATTTGGGGCCAGCGTATTCCACTGGAACAACGTTAGTCTTCAAGGGAGGTGATTTTCCAGGGTCATCCATTCCGGAAACCCTTTTTGGGCTTTTCTAGGTATTAGGAGGAGAGCTTATTCCCAGAGTTTTGTATTTTTATGAGTAGGGGAACAACCCCAAAGAGCCATCCTATGCCAGCAGTAGCAGCAGTCCGGTAGCAGTAGCAGCAACAGTTCGGAGATAACGCAGTCACGAATAGAGCAGCCATTCCGGGAGTGTTTCTGAGAGTATTTCCAGCTTTCCTTGTGCAGGCCAAGGTGCTATCATTCTGATCACCTTTGTACTCATTGTATCTTTCAGTTATATAATAAAATGGCTCAGTGTTCTCCATATTTTTGCATTATGTATGTGATACCTCTCTATTTGTTGTAGTTTCATGTTTATGTTGCTTTATATTGATGTTTATTTCTACTCGGAATATTACAGTGGTATCAGAGCTCATAGACTTCGCTTAGCCTATCGAGCAGATTGTCTATGACACCAGCAGGAAAACCATACATCACTTACTGCGAAAGGAGGTATAAGGACCAAGAGCGGAGGCTTGAGGCCACTTCTGGAGAGGGTGACCACATTTCGGTAGTGGACGCAGAAGAGGAGGAACCAATGGCAGAGGAGAAAGATTAAGGGAAGGAGTTCGGGGAACTTCTCCTAAAGTCTGTGCAGGAGTTGTCGAGGAGGATAGAAGGAATGGGGTAGAAGTTTACTATAGACCAGAGACAACGTGAAACCCCAAGGGGTTTCCACACCGAAGAAGGGTCTGGAACCTCCCATCACTTACAGGAGCATCTCACAGCGCAGCAGATGGCATCACTTACCCCCTCACGTTCCACAATGCCCACGTTTCTAGAGATGGACTGGGAGGGCGTTTACCGGATATTTCACCTCTGAAAAGAGGGTGAGATCTGGAGGCTACCTGGCCCTTTCCAGGATTTGTCTAAGAGTATGGGGAAAACACACCAAATGGTATAGTAACTGAAATGCTCAAGAGAGAGAAATACCAGTAGTGCAAGCATACAATAACATATATCGAACATGTAACAAATACTCCAGAAATATAGAGAGAATACTAAGCCATTTTATTATACTAAGAAATATAAGAGAGTACAATAGGTGATCAGAGTGATGGCACCTATACTTGCTCAAGGCAAGTGAAGAAATACTCTCATAATGACAAGGAAATGGCTGCCCTCTGATCTGCGTCCAAGCCGCTGGAAAACTGCCGTGTAGCTGCTACTGCTGAAACAAAATGAGAATTTGGAGCTGCTCCCCTCCTCGGAATGAGCTAAAACTCTGGAATCTGCCTCTACTCACCAAACCCAGAAAAGCCCAGAAAGCATTTCTGAAATGGCCGACCCCCGAAAATTACCCCCTTGAGGATCTACGCTATCCTCCAAGGCTCTGCGCTGAGGCTGAATGGAAACCACCAAAATACGGCCACAAACTCTACCAAAATCCTCCAATGGGCAAGGGCTGGTCCCTTGCTTAATCTCCAGGCTCGAATCCTCCAAAAGAAACCCAATCCGGAGCTCCCCAAGAATGGACTGCGTCCTCCCTCTCAAGACTGCGCAGTCTCTGAATGCACTGCTCCTCCACAAAAGCCAAACACCAATCCTCCTGCAAAATACTGATGGAACAACCTCACCCGAGCAGGCACTCAAAGTCCCCCGGGGCTGAGGGTGAGATCTCCGAACAGAGACACTCGGTGCAGTAAACAGTGTTGCAGACTAGCTAAACAACCAGTGTGCTCAAGAAGTCGAAATGACCAGCTCAATATCATAAACATCGAATGACCAAAATGAGGAGGCTTCTCCTCTCTATATAGCGTTGGCCTCTCTCAAACCCTAAAGCCCACCTCCTCCAACATAGCCTCCTTTTGCCATGTGCTCAACTTGGCCTGCGCAGTCCCTCCATGTGTCTACGTGGGCCCCCTCTCTACGTGGTCACTTGGCCCCCCTTGGCTCACTTAAGTTACAACGTTGTGTCTACTAGGGAGTGCACTTTATTTTTAGAGTGAGTTATGTCCCCCCTCAACTCACTTTTATTTATAATTTAACTATAGAAGGCAAAATTAATCAAAATTAATATTTCCTATTAGCTATCGCAATTGGGAATATTACAGTCTCCCCCGACAAAATGTTGCTTGACCCCAAGCAACTGTAGTGATGGATGCTGCAAGATCTTCTCACTCTCCCAAGTGGCATCCTCATCTGGAAAATTCTTCCACCTCACTAAAAATTCCCGGACTGTCCTGCTCCGTAGCTGTCTCTACCTGGTATCAATAATGGCCTCTGGCTGCAACACCAAATTCCCCTCATCATCCGTAGGCGGTAGCTCATCTGTCACTGTCACCTGCTGCCCCAATGCCTTCTTTAGGCATGATACATGGAAAATGTTATGAATCTTGTTGCCTTGGGGTAGCTTCAACTCATAAGCAACATGTCCAACCCTGCGTATCACCCTGTATGGCCCATAAAAACAGGGCTTGAGCTTCTCAACTCTCTTCTGCTTCAATGACGACTGTCGGTATGGCTACAAACGTAGGTAGACCAGGTCTCCTACCTCAAACTGTCTCTCCATCCGACCCCTGTTGGCATACAACTTCTGTTGGTTCTGCGCTACAGCCATGTTATCCTTGAGAGCTCGGAGGATGTCCTGACTCTCTTGGATCCAATCTTTGGCTCTCGGAGCCTTGCAAGCACCAAATATCACATCAGCAAAAGATAAAGAATGGTATCCATACAAAGCATAGAACAGAGACATACCGATGGACATGTGATGTGTGTTGTTGTAGCAATACTCCCCTAGATGCAGCCACTCCAACCATGCCCTCTGCTACCCACTAACATAGTTACGCAAGTAGCCCTCCAGCCACTTGTTAACTATCTATGTTTGCCCGTCTGTCTGTGGGTGGTAGATGGTGCTCGGTGTCAACTCTGTCCCCACCAGCCGAAAAAGCTCCTGCCAAAATCCGCCCATAAAGCGGTTGTTCCTGTCACTGATGATGGTCTTGGGAAGACCATATAACCTGAAAATCTCTCTGAAGAACAACTCTGCCACCTGCGCTTCTGAATAGTGTGCGGATATGGCGAAAAAGTGTGCATACTTCATCAGCCGATCAACGACGACGTATATACAGTCCTTGCCCTGCACCATGGGCAACCCTGTGATGAAATCCATCGAAATGCTCTCCCATTTCCCCTCCGGAATTGGAAGAGGCTGCAACAAACCTGCGGGATGGTTCATCTCTCCCTTGTTTCTCTGGCAAACCTCGCATTCCCTGATATGCTGGAGCACATCCTCCTTGAGGCCCTTCCATGAGAACCTCTCTCTGATGGCCCGGTAGGTTTTGGTAAACCCGTGATGGCCGGACAATGGTGAGTCATGGGACGCTTGAAGTATCTTCTTCTTGAGCTGGGAGCCCTCAGTCAAGAACATCCTATCTCTGTAGTAGATGATCTCATCTATCACCCTGTACCTGTCATCTGTCACCTGACCATCCAGAACCTCACAGGCAAATCTATCCTTGGAGTACTCCACCAAGAGTCGAGCCCTCCAATCTGTCTCCAAACTCATCAGAGACAACGTGGCTGGTCTACGTAAAAGTGCATCGGCTACCACGTTGTTCTTCCCCTTGACATACTCAATGTCAAAGTCATAAGCCTGGATCTTGCTGATCCACTTCTACTGCCTCTCCTGTAGTTGTTTCTGCTCCAAAAAGAACCTGAGGCTGTTGTGATCAGTCCTCACCCTAAACCTGTTACCCACCAAGTACTGCTGGAATTTGGCCAATGCATGCATAATCGCCAGCGTCTCCTTGTCGTATAAAGGATACAACCGATCATGAGGAAGGAGTTTCCAGCTCTCATAGGCTATAGGGTGGCCTCCCTGCATCAAAACTGCACCGATCCCCTCTCCCGATGCATCCCTCCAAAACAAAAGGCTGCGTAAAATCTAGCAATGCAAGCACTGCTCATAACCTCCTTGAGCCTGTCAAAGGCCCGCTGCATTGTATCTGACCAACTGAATGCCCCCTTCTTCGTCAAATCTGTAAGGGGTGCAGCAAGCTGAGAGAAACTCTTGACGAACTTCCTGTAATAAGTGCATATACCGACAAATCCTCGAAGTTCCGTCACGTTTCTCGGCTCCGGCCAATCTCTGATGGCCCTGATCTTCTCCTCGTGGACCCTCACTCCATCCACTCCTATGATGTGTCCCAAATACAACATCTCTGTCAATCCAAACTCACACTTGGAGAGCTTAGCATAAAACTGTTGCTCCTCCAAGATATGCAATACTGCCTCTATATGTTGGAGATGCTCCTCCCAAGTCCTGTTGTAAATCAGTATATCATCGAAGAAGACCAACACAAACTTCCTCAGATGACTGCAGAAGATATGGTTCATGCATGATTGGAAAGTAGCTGGGGCATTGGTTAGCCCAAAAGGCATAACCAAGAACTCAAAGTGGTCGTAATGGCACCTGAAAGCGGTCTTGGGAATGTCCTATTCCCTCACGCGAATCTGGTGGTACCCGGATCTCAAATCGATCTTTGAGAAGAACTGTGCTCCTCTCAACTCATCCATCAGCTCATCTATCCGTGGTATGGGGTACCTGTTCTTCATGGTCTTCTTATTCAGGGCTCTGTAATCAATGCACATTCTCAATGTGTCGTCCTTCTTCTTCACCAACACCACCGAAGAAGCAAAAGGATTGGTGCTAGGCCGAATATGTCCAAGAGTCAGCAACTCCTGGATGGCTCGCTCAATCTCATCCCGATAGGCTTTGGGTGGAGTGTAAAAACTCTGGTAAACTTGATAAATATATATTATTAATGATGAAGATAAGAGATGATTACAATGAGGGATCGCCTAGGCTTTAAATATAGCCTCAAGGTGTCCCTTGGCGAAGAGGCATGATCTTTGATCATGCCTTTTCAGTTAATAACCTAAGATAACTAAATCTAATTAATAAATAATAAAATTTACATAACATTGCCCCTCTCTTAAGATGCTTTGTCCTCAAAGCATATGTAACGATGGACAATGTTGACGAACGCCTGGGTTTCTTGAGCGGCGGGCTCTTGCTTCCCACATTTTAAAAAGATCGTGGAGCATATTCTCGAGTTCAATCTTTTGTTGATCTGGATAGTGAAAAGATCTGATATCGACAGGGTCGGATCCTGTCTTGACTTTTGGTGACTCTTCGTGGCTCCCTTTTGAAGATAACATTTCTAACTGATGACATTGTACTGTAGATGTTGGCGCTCCTATTTGAATCATCTTCGTCATCAGAGAGGAAGATACGACTTGATTTTCTGGGGCTTGGAATCCATACAACTTGTATTTCTGCCCTTTCCACTTAAAATTTATAAACTACTTCTGATGGTTGGCAGAATAAGTACCTAGAGTTCGTAGCCATTGAATTCCTAAGACCACATCTACTCCTCGTAATGGAACGGTGTAGAATGGAGATTCTAAATGAAAGTCTTATATCTGCAATTTGACTTTATGGCATTTTCCTACTTGTTCAATCTTCTTACCATCGGCCACCATTACCTTCATATTAGGCATGGGAAAAGTAAAGAGGTTGAGTCTTTTGGCCATGGTTGAATTTAGAAAATTGTGCGTGCTGCCTGTGTCTATTAGAACCATTACATTGTTTTTCTTAATATGTCCTCTTAACCTTAGGGTTTGAGGTTGTGATATGCCTATCATAGCTGATAATGACACTTGCGGAATAGTTTCGCCATCCACTTCTGGAGAGAACTCTAAGTTGTCTTCTAATCCTTCTATACATGAATCAGTACTGTTAGCATCGTTAGTTGCTTCACAACTGTATAGATTCTTCGCTTTTCCATTAGCACATCTGTGCTTAGGGTCCCAGTTTTCACCGCAACGTTTGCACTTGCCCTCTCGCATTCTTTGTTTTTCCAAACTAGATTTTTCTTCTTCACGAAGATGGACAGGGACATATTTTGTGTCATCTACATTTTCAGATTGAGGAGACCGTCGTCTCGAATATACTTTTTCTGGTTTTGATAATCTTTCAAATTTCTTTTCAGCAGCTTTTGCTTTTTGCCTTGCTACTTCTACAGACATAATTTCATGTAGTTCTAGCTCTTCCTGTATGTGGATTTTAAGTCCTGAGATGTAAGACTGGATTAGACGAGATTCCGACAATCCAGGTACTCGTGTTGCCAAGGTCTCCCATTCTCAAGTGTACTCATCCACATCTCCTTTTTGGCGTAATTTGATAAAGGTTGAAAAGAACTTTTCTTCTTTTATGCCTTGAAACCTTTTGAAGAACGCATCCTTAAATTTCCTCCAACTGATAGCGAGCGTCGTCTTTTTCCACCACATATACCAATTATATGCTTCTCCTTCCATTTTCATGGAAGCATGCTTAATTTTTTCGTCATCACTAGTAATGTCATAAATCTCAAAATATTCTTCTTCTTTATTAAGCCATGCAACGCTATTTTTTTCATTACCATCAAATTTGGGTAGGTCGATCTTGGCTTTGCGCTGATATGCTAATGGTGGAACAAGAAGGGGATATTGATTAGCGAATGCATTCCAGAGTTGCTTATTTTGACAATCTGCATTACTATCTTCTTGATGATGTGGGGAATCGGTTTTTTCCTGATGCTCTTCGGAGTTCCTTGAATCTGCGGAATTGTTTTGTTGATTTTGTTCCCTGTTAGGAGATATTGGGGATTGTGTCTGACTTAACTTATCTATCTTATCATTTAGCTTACTGAAGAGTTCTGTCATATTGTTCATTGCTTCGCTATGCTCTGTCATCTTGTTCATTGCTTCGTTAAGCTTTTCTGTGGCCTCGTGATGATTTAGCCACATTTGTCTTTCTATTCGATTTGTTGTATCATGAACCCTTTTGATGTCGTTGGAATGCCCTGCAACTGTACCTTCAAGGTTGACTAATCTTTTTCCGAATTCTTCGGAATTGTTATTGATTTGTTTCTCAAGATCTCCCAATTTCTTCTGGAATTCCGCCATCGACATTGACGAAGACATCGAGCGTGTATGAGGTGGGGAATATCTTTCTGCTAGTTTCTCTTTTCCCCCTTTTTTTTTAATTAATTAATTAATTAATATTTAATTAATTAATTAATAATTTTATTTTATTTTAAACTATATAATTATTATATATATATAATTTTTAATTAAAAATTATATAATATATATAATTTAATTATATAATTATTATATATATATAATTATTAAATGAAAATTATAATATATATAAATGAATTATATAATTATAATATATATATATATATATAATTATCAATTTGAACTATATATTATATATTTTATATAATTAAAAAAAATTGTTCCGTGACAATGTGCCCGTGTCACACTGTTTTCTTATGAGTTAAATAAATCGATTTTGATTTGAATCTTCCGCCCCCAAATGACACAATGGTTCAGAATTAAATAAATCGATTTTGATTTGAATCTTCCGCCCCCAAATGACACGATGGTTCAGAATTTAGTTTTTTACGAAATAAAGTGCGATGGTTCAAAATTTAGTTTTTTACGAATACACACACTTTATTTGCGGGGATAGCAGCCACCGCAGATCAACCTTGTCTGCGGCTGTGGTGGGAGACAGCCGTCAGAATATGGAAGAGAGCCGACGGCTGGACGGCGGGACGGCAGAAGACGGCGACGTAAGTTTATCAGTGATAACTTATAAGCATGGACGCGGGGAGTGGGGGCACAAGCGGAAGGGTAGGCAGGTGGGAAAGGCGTGGACGTGCAGGAGTGTAAGTTTTCGTGACCTGTGGCAAGTCACAACGTTTGACTAACCGACAGAATTTTCCACTGTTTCATTTATCACCCCCGCTTATTGTCTCATAGCAGCCCGTCACACCCGATATCACCTATCGAAATTATACCACAACTCGGCGTTGTTACCGCTTGTGTGAATCGTCACTGTAAAACGCACAACACTGTGTTGCAAGTTTGAATAATTCGATGTGCAGGTTAGTGATAATCACTAATTTAGTGTAAGCGGCTATGTAGTGAGATATGTGAGGGGGAGGGTGTAATGCGTTGACTGTTTTATAAAAAAAAAAATATATTATGTGAGGGGATTGGGTAAAACGCAGAGCGGGAGTGAGGGACAGGTCGGATATGAGACCACCTCCGAAAAATACCCAAACCCTCCTCTAAACTGACGTCCCTCTCCGGGACCGGCGCCAGACATAAGCCCCAGGAAATAGACTGAAATGGGGCCACAACTCCTCAGGAAACTCACAAAATGATAAACGTTGAACCTCCACACCGGAATAGGCCTGAATATCCTGCAGAAAACTCTACCACTGAACAACTCCAACTCAAACTGCGTCCTCCCTCCAAGGACTGTGCAGTCACCCAATGAAGCTCAGCTCCTCAGCAAAACTCCCAACAAAACACCTGCAAATATCTTGCTAAAGACTGAAGAAAAACCTTGCCCGAGCAGGCACTCGAAGTCCCCCGGGGCCAAGGGTGAGATCTCCGACCGGAGACACTCAGTCGCACTAAACAGTGCTGCAGACCGACTAAACAGCCAGCGTGCTCAAGTAGATAGAAGTCTAGCTCAATATCATCAACAATAAATATCATCAACAATATCAATAATGCCCCAAATGAGGAGACTCCTCCCCATTTTATAGCATTGGTTTCCCTCCAAAACCAACGTCCTCTCTTTCATTGGCTCCTCCACGTGGTGTGTGGCCCCCCTTGGCTCCCCCCTTAAGTTACAACATTGCATCTACTAGGGAAACACTTTATTTTATTTAAGTGAGTTAGACCCCTTTTCTCACTTTTATTTATTAATAAACTATAGTCGGCAAAACTATACAAAAATCAAATATTCCAATTAGCGGTGCTAATTAGGAATATTACAGTCTCCCCCGGCAAAATGTTGCTTGTCCTCAAGCAACGCTTGAACAAGCCTCCTCTCTAGCTGATGCTCCCTACAGATACTGCAAAATGTGCCTGGGTCCCACTGAAACCTCTCTGACCTCTGCATCACCCTGATACGAAGGGATATCTCAATGTCAGGATCCCAAAGTAACCTCTCACAGTACCAGCCAACCAATAATCCTCCCGGATCCCATCGCCACCATGGCCAATAATCGCACCAGTCCCACGGCTCAGACTGTGCACTGCCTCTAGCTATGACCAATGCTGTAAGAGGTGAAGGCAACCAACAAGCTTCAACACTCCCAGGCTCCTGCTGCGCTGTACCTATAGCTGCATATGCTACCCCTCCAACTGCATACCAACTCATCACCTCTCTCCAATCCAAGTTGTGACTCAACCCCATGCTGATCCCGCTCTCCTGAAATCGGGATGGGGTGCTGAAGAAATGATGATCTGTGTCCCCCTGCCAGCTGGAATCTAGAACATGTGCTATGTCCATGGGCCCCTGCTCCGCTGTGCTCCCTCCGAAGAATACCATAACATCAAGAGGGTACCAACTCATGATCTCCTGCCAGTCCGTCATGGAAGAAGAATCTGATGTAGCGATAACAACTGCATATGGAACATGCCGGGAGTGCTGTCGCCAACTCGTAATCAACTCCCACTGCTCTGCCCTGTCTGCCAGTGAAAGCTGCCTGTAGAAGGAAGCCCCCCTCTCTATAATGGGCCAAAGTGGGCAAGATACGCTGCAAGCTCCATCGATGTACTCCTGGAGAGTGCTACACACTAAAAACACTGCAGCTCTGCTGACTGTGTGTGCACCTATCTGCGTCTCATCCCTGTGTCGACCCACAGATGGATGCTCCATCATATCCAACAACTCCTCCCACTCCTGATCAGGAATGTCATGCTCCTGCTGTCTACTGGTCCCCTGCAGAACAATCCCATCGACCTCCAAAACCTATAGAGAATATGGATCTGCAGCTGCTGTCACTGTACTCGATGTCAATGCGTATGACTGTCCCACCTCGATGGCTGACACCAATGTTAGCCGCATATCCCTCATCGACTCAATGTGGGCACCCATCTGGCTCTCTCTCAAAGGAATATCATGCCTGATGTAAGTAGTGTCCTCCTCTGTCGACTCAGGCTCCATCACCTGCTGCTCTAGCTGAATTGTCACAAGTGACTCTTCACCCAGAGTATCTCCCGCAGAGTCCCGTGACTGCTCACCCTGGACACTAGAATGTAGCTCCAACCTACTGTCACCATCCATGCATGACTTCTCTCGCTCCCCAAAAGCATCCTCAACTGATCCTATGGACTCATATGAAAAAGAGTCCTCACCCTGGTATACAGAAGGAATGCCCTCCTGTTCTACCTCCGCCATCTCATCTACATCGAACATGCCACCTATCCTCTCGATAAAGTGTCGATACAGTGTCTGGAGCCCAAACACATACTGTGGTGTTACCTCTGCCGTACCCAGTATCCTCTGCCCATGCATGTTCTCGACATGCCGTGAGGGAAAAGTGATGCATGTCTCCCTCATGACCTGCTCCCCAAGCGTAGGCTCAGTGATGACTGATGCACCACCTCTGCAAAGGATCATCCCATCCCCCAACCTGTGGCTGTCAACTAGCACACCAACCCAGTGCCACTGCTGAGAAGTCTCTCGCCTAGTGTACTGAGTGTCATCCAAATATCTAGGGTGAACCTCGCGTACCCTGCTACTCACGCCCAAAGTGCCAAAGGTCAAAAACATAATCAGCTATACCTGTGAGTGATGTCGAAGTGAGTCAGCTGTGTGAGTCCCCACAGATACCGCCAAGTATCGCTCCTTTGTCTCTCCATCGATCCTGGGTGAACTACTACCAAAGGTAAGCCCGATGTCCCTGTCCATGAGTCTCTCTGGAAGCAATGCTCTAAGACCCTGCTGTGCAACACCGTATGCCCTCGCATACCACTGATCATCCATATACTCCTCAACATGCCACTGCACACTGAGACATACCTCGGTATGCTGCTGGATACCATGTGCTACTACTGTAGCACCCTGTACCGTCTCGTGCCCTGACTGTGTCCAGGCATCAGTCACTCTCCGCATGCTCTCAATGTGATGTAGGATACTCCTACTCCACAATGCAGTCCCACACACTATGGTACACCACCATGCTACTCCATGTCCACCGGCAATCCACCGCTCAATGCTAGAAACTCCCACACATCCCTGGATGTGATGACCTAGAGTTGTGCCCCTACATGTCGAACTACCACCAATCGGTAACATCGTCTCCACCGTCGTATCACTATACCTGCCGACGAAAGGATCATCACTCCAAATCCTCCTCAAGGGGTCCGAGAAGTGAATCCCCCTGTGTGTCAGTAGTGTTACCACCACTGCTCGGCTCCGCTGCGTCCTCTGTGCCCCACACAAAGGTGAAGAATCCTTGGCCCCATACAAGGTGCCATCTGGTGGCCTGCCAATGCCACCTCCTCCGACAAGCTCTTGCCAAGGTGTGCTGACCACCCCGCGATCCCGTGTATGAATGTCATGCCAAGACAACCTAGGGAGTTTGCCCATAAACTGGTTGGCCACTGGAGCTGACCGAAACTGCACATGCTCTACTACTAGGCCAACTGTACTCTCCAAGGCATAGTCAGCCAACCTGCCTGGGAAACGGTAGGTGATCCCACCTAGATCCCAATGCCAATCTGGGGTTCCTGTATTCCCCATGCATAGAAAATCCTGCTGAGCTACACTCGGATCCTTCACTATCTCCATAGCCCGCTCCACCGAGTACCAACTCAGAATCTCTCGCCATCCAACCTCAACATGTGGATGTTGTGCCCTGTGCAACTCTGATCGTCTCATACCGCTATCCAAGTCAACATATGAGATCTGACTAGGTGGCTCTGCCTCTCTCTCTCCAACGGGAAGAGATGACCCAACCACACTGCTAGTCCCATCCATGCATGCCTGAAGGGGAATGATCTGACGCTCCAACGTGCCCTCTGATTGTACCATCAGGGAATCTAGTCGTTCCCCAATGCGAACCAACTTGGCCGCTGACTTGGCACAAGTCACTCTCATACCCTCCAGCTCCTGGTCCTGCAACAAAATGGCCTCCCGTACTGACGTGGCCTTCTCTCTCAAAACTCGAAGGTTCGTCCGAAGCCGATGATACCGCTGTCTACGACCATCATCTAATACCTCTGTACCTGCTAGTGCCTCATCGAAGGTGGATACATCTCCTGACACTGCACCCATCTGTGTGTTGCTACCACCCGAAGACTCGGACGCGAATCCGGTCATCACCTCAATGGATGGCTCTACTGGGGTAGGCTCTACCTTCTCCACTACCACATCAAGCGACACGGCCGAGGAGGTCTCCAATGAGGGTGAATCCTGTGTCACACTAGGTGTAACCTCGGACTCCCTGCAACCCTGTGTTCCTTCATCCTCCAAGTGCGAGGTAACCATTTTAATGGTTTCCCTCTCCGATACTCGGTCAAGCTGGAAAGAGGTATCCAACTTGTCCACCCAAGCTTTCTCTGAGCGCCTGGATGACCCATCAAACGTGGGCAAATGAAGTCTGCTAGCTGCGCGGTGGTCATCACGGTGGTGCCTGTGCCCCTGGTGATGATCACGGCATCTAATGCCATACATGACCTGGAGATAGGCTCTGAATGAGAGAGCCTTCATGAACTCCTGCCCGTATGCCTGGTACTCTGCAAAAATGTCAGCTATGTGGCGCGGCTCCGGCTCTCGCTGTGCTCCTGCCCCTATGTCTTCATCCAGAAAAGTGGGCATGGTAGGACGCGTGGGTGTACGTGATGCCATATGCTGAGTGGCATCATGCTCCGGCAAATGGTGGGATGTGCACGATCCCTTACCAATCTGAAAACTAACCTCCAACGCAGTGAGTTTCTGTGACATCACATGCATGTGTTGGAGGAGTGTCTCCCTAAGTCTCCTCTCATCATCATCACCTGCCATCAGCTCTTTCTACTATGTGTCTACAGGCTCCACAGAAACTGCACGGCTGCTGCAAAACCATACTGCTGCTTAACTTCGACCTCCGATTTACCCACTGAAAACTACTCAGAAAATTCCAGGAATTTGGGAAGGTGATCCTTGCCCAAAACCCAGAAAAACCCAGAAAACGTTTCTTCTAATTCCAACCTTCAAAATTTGACCCTTTATATTTTGGCCCTTTTTCCAATTTCGTTTTTGGTACTGCAACTGCTATTGCTCTCCAAAATCCCAGCAAACCTCTGTATGATCTCTTTCCCGAAGTCATAGACCACAGGCTGAGCCAGAATTATGCTTTGATACCACTGTAATATCCCGAAAGGGAAATAGATAGCAATACAAGCATACGACAATATAGGAAATGCCGAAAATAGAACATAAAGCAAATACACATAAAAATGCCAGAAATGCTAAGCCATTTTATTAATCTGAGAATATAATGAGGTACAATGGATAATCAGAATAAATGCACCTATCCTTGCTCAAGGCAAGTGAAGAACCCTCTCAGAAAAACAGGAAATGGCTGCTACAAGAAACTGCATCCCAGCTGTTGGAAGAAACTGCCGTAAACTGCTGCTACTGGAATAAACTGAAGCTAGGGGCTGATCCCCTTGCCGGAATGAGCTGAAAATCGGCAGACCACCTAAACTCACCACCCCGGACAAAACCCAGAAACCATATATAAAACGGACCACCTCCGAAAATCGCCCCCAGAAACCCTCCTCCTAGAAAAACGTTGTCCCTCCAGGACCAGTGCAGACACCAACTGAAATAGACTGAAATGGGGCCACAACTCCTCAGGAAACTCACCAAATGATAAACGCTGAACCTCCACACCGAAATAGGCCTGAATCACCTGCAGAAATCTCTACCACTGAACAGCTCCAACTCAAACTGCGTCCTCCCTCCAAGGACTGCGCAGTCACCCAATGAAGCTCAGCTCCTCAGCAAAACTCCCAACAAAACACCTGCAAATCTCCTGCTAAAGACTGAAGAAAAACCTTGCCCGAGCAGGCACTCGAAGTCCCCCAGGGCCAAGGGTGAGATCTCCGACCGGAGACACTCAGTCGCACTAAACAGTGCTGCAGACCGACTAAACAGCCAGCGTGCTCAAGTAGACAGAAGTCTAGCTCAATATCATCAACAATATCAATAATGCCCAAATGAGGAGGCTCCTCCACCTTTTATAGCGTTGGTTTCCCTCCAAAACCAACGTCCTCTCTCTCATTGGCTCCTCCACGTGGTGTGTGGCCCCCCCTTGGCTCCCCCTTAAGTTACAACGTTGCATCTACTAGGGAAACACTTTATTTTATTTAAGTGAGTTAGACCCCTTTTCTCACTTTTATTTATTAATAAACTATAGTCGGCAAAACTATACAAAAATCAAATATTCCAATTAGCAGTGCTAATTAGGAATATTACACCCGTACTGTCCCTCGAACACACAGCGTCAAATACTTGGGTACTCCTCGCAATGCTGCAAGGGTCCCCCCTGTGGGTGCAAAAGCTGCACCTCCTACTCCTGGAGGTGGAGGTGGCAAATGATCATGCGTTGTCTGACTGTCCCTTGCCTCCCCATCCTCATACTCATCCTCTTCCCCGCTGCTCTCGAAGAAGACCTCGATAAAATGTGCTTTGCCCGCAGCACATCTGTGTCCTGGTGCCCACGGCTCCTGACAGGTAAAGCACAACCTCTTCTTCTTCAACTCCCTCCTGGCATCATCATCTAGCTGTACCCTACCCTGATTCCCCTTTGGAGGCGGAATCCTCACATCCTTCCCCTTTGGTTGGAAAGCCCGTCTCTGGGGGTAAGGTGTCTATGTCCTGGGTAAGGCATCCTGCAAATCCCGGGTCCTGCCAATGGCGTCCTGGAGTGTGGCTAGTCTAGCGGATCTGACTAGACCCCGAAGTGGCTCTGCTAACCCCTCAACAAACATGTAGATCATCCGTGCTGCGGATAGATCTGGCACCATCACTGAAACCCTCAGGAAATCTGCAATATATGTCTATGGGCTCCCGGTCTGTTTGAGCCTCGTCAGCTTAACCAAATGCTCCTCCAGATCCCTCTGATCAAATCTCTCTATCAGTCTCTGCGTGAACTCGGCATATGTGGTTACTGTCGAATGCCCGAGTGTCACCATCCCATGGAACCACCAGCCCTGGGCCTCACCATCCAAATGCAGCGTAGCCACCTTGATGGCCTCCGACTCTGCCATTTGGTTACACTGGAAATATATGTCCAGCTTCTCCACCCAAAACTTTGCCGAACTGTTTGATGAGCCATCAAACGTTGGCAAATGGAATCGGCTCACTGTACGCTGAGTGTCCCCATCATGATAATGCCAGTGCCCTCTGTGATGGTCGCGGGGTTTGCTGTCCCACTAGAGCTGAACAAAATCTCTGAATGAAAGGGCATCCTTGAACTCCTACCCATATGCCTGGTACTCCGCAAAATAGTCACCCATGTGACTAGGCTCTGTCTCATGCTGTGCTCCTACCCCTGTGTCTGCACCTAGAAAGGTGGGCATAGTGGAACGTGTGGGTGCATGTGATGCTTGGTGTGGAGTGGCATCCCGCTCCGGCAAATGATGGGATGTACCTGACCCCTCACCAACATGGAAACCCCTTGGGGTTTCACGCTGTCTAGCCTCCACAGCAGTGAATCTCTAACCCATCACCTCAATCTCTCTCGCTAGATCCTGTACTGATTTGTGGAGTGCCTCCCCAAATTGTTTCGCCTCACTATCATCTGCATTGGCTTTTTCTGTTCTGCGCCTACCACAGGCTCCTCCTACTCTATGTCTATCACAGGCTCCTCCTGTTCTACGTCCACCACCCGAACACAATCCCCCTCTCCGTAGGTGTTCTCCAACCTACGCTCAATATCTCTGTACTTCTTACCTCTGTAGCAGATGTAGGGCTTCTCCTCCGGTGTCATAGACAACTAGCTCCACAGGCTGAGCCAGATCTATGCTCTGATATCGCTGTAATATCCCGTTTCAAGGATATCTCTCAAACACAAGCAAACTCCAACCAGGGATGGACTGGGAGATTGTTTACTAGATATTTCACCTCTGAAAAGAGGGTGAGATCTGGAGGCTATCTGGCCCTTTCCAGACTCTGTCTAAGAGTATGGGGAAAACACACCAAATGGTATAGTAACTGAAATGCTCAAGAGAGAGAAATACCAGTAGTGCAAGCATACAATAACATATATCGAACATGTAACAAATACTCCAGAAATATAGAGAGAATACTAAGCCATTTTATTATACTGAGAAATATAAGGGAGTACAATAAAGGATCAGAGTGATGGCACCTAGACTTGCTCAAGGCAAGTGAAGAAATACTCTCAGAATGACTCATTATACTTTCTTGAAATTTTATACTTATGCAACCTCTCCTAGCTTCAACAGAAGCAGTGATCCGAATCCTTGATGAAGTTCCATTTTAATGACTCATGAGTCATTAAAATGGAACTTCATCAAGGATTTGGATCACTGCTTCTGTTGAAGCTAGGAGAGGTTGCATAAGTATCCAACATAGATGTGAAAGTGTCTCATGAAGCTAATGCAGCAAGGTAAAGAAATGATCCTCTTGCTAGGGACAAGCAATATTGCTAGCAATCATACACCATGTTTTCTATAGAGTACCTCAGCTTAGACTTTAGAGTTGGCATAGCATTTAGACATGTAATGAGGGCAAAGCCTTGTTCATTTTGATATAATTGATAAACCCAGACATGAATTCTAAATGGGATCCCAGTGAAATAATTTTGACTCAGGGCTGCTATGTGTACTAGTTGGTTTGTTTGTTCTTTTGTTCCATTCTCTTGTTTTGGCCATAATCCTGTAAACTATGTCTGAAAGCATGGTAAGTGTAATTGTGTAAGGATTCTGTGGCATAACAATGACAGAGTAGGTGTTTTCTATGAAAGTTATGTGATTTCATGAACTTTTACCTCTTGACTTCTCACTGACAAGTTTTACTTATCCTCCCTTGAACAACAGTTAGGACTTGTAACAGATCCTCCTCAGCCCACGAAGTAGAAGAACTAGCTATACTTCCCACACAAGTCCATTGTCAACATGATGAAGAGATAATCATTCTCGATGAAATAGGTAGTAAGGATAGTGTTGAAGTCTGAAAGCAAATTTCAATGTCTTAGGATCCATTTTTATTAGAAGTTGTCCCTTTAAAAAACTATTCCAGAGAAAATATAGATAAAATAATTTTATTAACATCCATAAATGAGCAAAACGGTAGGTCAATGGGAACCAGATTTATAATTAATAGTAAAAAATTGTAAGAGTGCATGAGCAACTCCTAAAAGCTAAACGCTAAAAGTAAGGCATAAGCTAAAATAAGTTAACACTTAAACTGCAGAATGAGAGAATTACCAAAATAAAAGGTAGGCTCAGATATACATAGTAATGGTTTTATGGGTGCCCTAAATAGAATTATAGAACCCAAAAACAACAGGTAGTGTTTAGCAAAAAACCCAATGATAATGGTGTGTAATGGATTGGGAGTCGGGACTGTGGAATAGAGTCCAAAATAATGCTATAGCCTATCAATGATGTTGACCATTTCTGGCAGTATAGCAAGAGACTGTAAATGAGATTAGTCATGTTGCACTGAGGGATCAAGGCATGCCATCAAAGTGTACATGGGACATCCTAAAACGGAGGACACGAATGCTAAAACGAAGGACACGAATGCTAAAACGGAGGACACGAATGCTAAAACGGAGGACACGAGTATTCTATTTAAGGACACGAATGCTAAAACGGAGGACACGTATTCGGTTTCGGAGGACACGAAAAAAAACGTATTGGACACGTTTTAGGTCGTATTTCGTGTCCAACACGTAGAATACGGGACACGGGACCCTGGAGGACGTGTCCTGTGACTTAGCCACACAATGTACTTTCAGAGGGTGATTTCAGCATTGTTTCAGAGGCTATCTCTAGCTTGCTTTGAGCATGCCCATGTGCCTTCATTCCGGTACCTCCTATCGTACACTTCCATTCAGATTAATAAAATGGCTCAGCTCAGTTTTATGGCTCAATTTGTGTTCTAATGGTGTAATTTTATTTGTTGTTTATTTGTATGTCTTTGAGTGCCTGTTATTACTGTAAATTATCTTTAGGGATATTACACTCCAATTATATACAATATCCAATGAGTGATGAAACTTGGCGAAGTCGCCTATGAATTATTTAAAATGTTAAAGGAGAAATATAAAGTGCAAAGTGTTAATTACAATTATAATATATACTCTCAGTAGGTTCACTGGGAACTATGTCTCATCAGTTATTGATAGCATATTCTAGAAAATCAAAATTTATTTAACTACCATGACATGACATCATACAAACATTTTTGTCGTTGTCTCATAGCTGAGAATTGTTTATTTCCAGTACTACATCCTGTCTAACATCGTCAATATGGAAATTTTCAGGTTTACCTACTGACTATCCTGAAAGGACTTAAATATAGGCTTGCTGCTGGTGAGTCTGTAAGCATTAAGATGCTTTGTCTATTGTAAAAGATGATAAGAACTAATGTCAGAATTGAAGAAAATATGAAGTGCTTCTGAAAAGTTTCAATGCAAATTTTACTTTGCAGAAAAAGGGCAAGTGTGCCATCATCTCATTTTCAGAATGGCACGTTTTGATATCACTCTTTACATGTGCATTTCATATCTGTAGGTGCATTGCTGCCCAATATAACAGTTCGCTTGGCAGTAGAGAAGATGCCTATAAACTCTGTGAAGGGCCAAAAGCTACTAAACGTTAGTGGAAGGTACAAAAGCTGATTCCCATTCATGTCACCACTAAAACTGTCTATTGGTGCTTATGGAATTTAAAGTTCTAATTATGGCTGTAGGTTAGGCCCATGTTTCTTCATTTTTGACAAACTCAATCTTTGTATCGGTTGTTTTCTAGCTTCGAATGCCTTTTTGTGAGATACTGGTTGTGATATCCCTTAATGCAATTTCAGTCACTGCAAATGTTGATCAAGAAATTGATTAGCCACCATATGATTGTACAAAAAGGAAATCAAAATAAAAAAATAACCTGACTCTTAGGAATGTGAGAAACCTTCTCATATCTTAGAATTCTACAGGAATAAGATCTAAAAATAAGGAAAGGCACAGTCTAACTCTTCTACATTTTTGGTGAGATTCCCATGATACAATTTTTGGTGAGATTGCGGCTTTTTTTGTTTAAAATGTGTTTTTGAATCCATAAATGGATACAGCACCCTGCAAAACCCCTGGAGGACTCAGATTATGCATATTTTACAGCGTAAACTTGTGATTCCAACAAATCCCTGCCAGGTTTTGGGAAAAAATGACTGGAAAATATTTCTAGAAAAGAGCCAAAACATAGTTAGATTACAGCCATGAGGACTCAGGAAATAGGACAAAGGTCAAGAAATTGTATGCTTGTGTGTTGTATGAAATGTTAAAATGATGGATACTTTCAAACAACCATGAAATTCCAGTTATGCAACATTTAAAATAAATGTGAAGTATACTGGTAAAATCAAATTATTGTGCTTGAAGGGAATCACATATAGCAAATCCTTCCAATTGGAACCTTTGCATTATGACATCTCTATATGTACATTGTTCAAAATTATAAATATAGGATTCATTAGGCTCCCTACAATGAAAAATAGTTCATTTATTGAGAAATATCCAACATAAGAAAGGAAATATGTTGAAATCCTTAGGGGATCAAATATATCTATTTAATAATGAATAAGATAGATGATTGAATTGTATGATTGATACAATGTTATGTGTGATGTTCCCAAATTTTGTGCATGCAAAAATCACTTAGGAGTTTTGCATAATTTCGGAAATATTAAAAAGGAGAGATATTATTTTGGTTAGAGAAAGAACAAATCATTGTTTTAATGAAGAATGGCCGCAAATTAATATTTTTTGGGGGATGGAGGAAAATTATTGTTTTTATTGGAGAATGGAGGCAAAATTATATTTTATTGAGAAAGGAGGCAAATGATTATTTTATTCAAAATGGCGGCAAAAAGTCTCCTAGTAGAAAATGGGTCCGCCAATAAAATAATAAGGAGAAAGTAGAATCTAGAAGCTAGAAGGAGGCTCAATGGGGAATTATAAATAGAGGAGAGACTCAATTGCAAATCATTCTATTCCTATCTATCTCATTGACAAATTGAAAGGAGATCAAGCGAATTCAAGATTTTCAAACGAAACTCAAGCTAATTTCGGTGGACTTCGAATGTCACCCTACTTAGCTCTTGGGGGGAGATTATCTCAGATCTTCCATTTGTTTTAATTGCAGGGACATATAACCTTCAAGAGGCCGAATTATCTCAAGACAAAAGGGAGAGTTCGAGTTGCAATTCAAATTCATTTATACCAGAAGTTTGGTGCCAAGTAGAGCATGTTCCTTTGCTGACTAAAGGAACTGATTTTGGTGTGTTTTTTTCAAGAATTGGACGATGGTTCATAGAGGTCAAGATTTTGTCCAAAAGGGATTCAGTTCTTGCACTGGTTAAGAGGCCGAGTTATAAATTTAAGGAGGGTTGATATCTTCAGGGATTTGGGACCAATTTATCGTACACAAGGGAAGCTGCATCGGCATCAAGATTAGTATCCAATCCATCCTTCTTCCAAGGTTAAGTTCATCTTCAAAAATTTGGTGCCAATAAGAATTCAGTTCCTCATTATTTGGCTGTTCAGTGGTTGTTATTGAGAGGGCTGAGTTATTCTTCTAAGAAGGCCGCATTGTATGGTATCAGCACATATATTCTCAGAGGCTGAGTGGGTTTACTTGATCACAGAATCAGGCTGTCAGTTATATATATATCCATTAGCTCAGCTTTGATTTCTTCCTTAGGCAGAGTTTATTTCTGAGTAGAAGATTAAAAAGGAATTGCTTATTTCGGAGCTGGAGAGGAAGTGTTGTAGCAGCTTGGCAGTGAAGGAGAACAAATCATTTCTTGTGCATCCAATCATCATTTGTGGTTACCTACAGTTCCAAAGACTAGATCCAAGAGAGCCAGGACGTTCTCAGGGCTCTCAAGGATAACTTGAGGACGGCACAAAATCAGCAGAAAATATATGCAGGCAGGGGCCGCGTAGAGAGGCAGTTTGAGGTGGGAGACTTGGTGTATCTTTGGCTTCAACCATACAGGCAGTCTACGCTGAAGTAGAAGGGAGCTGAAAAGCTCAAGCCTCACTTCTATGGGCCATATCGAGTTGCCCGACGGGTTGGAGGGGTGGCCTATGAGTTGGAGTTTCCACAGGGAAGCCAGATCCACAATATTTTCCACGTGTCATGCTTTAAGAAGGCTTTGGGACAACAGGTTACAGCAGCTACTGAGCTCCCTCCTACAGATGATGAGGGACATTTAGTGCTACAGCCTGAAACCAATTTAGATACCAGGGAGAGACACTTGAGGAGTAGGGTAGTGAAGGAGTACCTGTTCAGATGGAGGAACCTCCGAGTTGAGGATGCCACTTGGGAGGGGGAGAAGATACTTCAGCACCCATCTTTGCAGTTGCTTGAGGACAAGCAACATTTTGGTGGGAAGGACTGTAATATTCCAAATTAGCAGTCAACTAATTGGAATATTAATTTTGGCTAATTTTTTTTTTTTCTAATGTTGAGCAAGAATAAAGTGGGTAAGGGGACCTACAAATAATAACTAAGCAGCTAAAAACATTTCCCTATAGTCCCTAAGGAAATATTGCGTCATTAGTGGGGTCCAAGTGGCCACCCATCGAATAGAGGCAACGTCCTAGGTGGTTGCGTGGGAGTGGCACGAAGGAGCCAACGCAGTGGTAGGCCGCAGAAGGGGTAGCGCAGTTCTTGTGGGCCCAAGGGAATGTTGGAGGCTCAATTTTGACAAAAGGGAATGAGAGCAACTCATTCCTCATTCATTCATCTATCAATTTTCTGTCTTCACTGGCTGAGCACGCTTGAGCTGTTAAGCCAAGTCTGCAGTGTTGTTCAGCACAGATTTCCGAGCGGAGATCTCAACTTCTACCTCGGAGGACTTCGAGTGCCCGCTTAGGAGAGGAGATCCACCTATTTTGTGAGGAGTTTGGTAATCCGAATTATGCAAAAGGAATTACTAACATCTATGTGAACTTGCTTATGTTATATTATGCAATAGATCGAAAAGATTGCAATTAACATAAACGACATAAGCCATTAAAGACACATTTTAAACATATCAACACGGCAAAATTTAATAAGGAGTTCACCAGACTTCCTGGCTACGTCTCCTGGTCCTTCAGCTTCCAGTGCTGACCTTTATATTATGTCTTCAAATGCTTTACAAACATGAGCTCAAAAAGTGAGACTCAAATGATGAAATAGACTTCACCATGATGACTGGCTCGGAATTTTGGTCAAAATGAGTACCCATTTGCCTATGTTTGGCCACAGTGACTTCCAGACCCCCTGGAAAGTCAAAAACCACTCTGCCTTTCTGCAAAACCGCTTTTGTCTGCAAGAAAACCGCTTCTGGAGATTCTGCGCTGGTTTGGGCGCATTCGACACCTGCATAAACAAATAAAAGTCAGAGTGATGGACTTACAAGTCCGATCTGTAGTGCAAATGGTTTGCGCTCTTATGTGAAAGCATTGGCATATATACTTTTGGAGGTCGGCGGGTCGAAACCCCCGCCCGACCTTTCTCCAACCATCCGGCGGTTTAACTCTATTCACGGCAAACATTAATGTAAGGCCTTAAACCTTGGATAAGGTTTGTTACATACCCCGGCGGTATATATTGTGGTTTATACATTTGGAAAAGCCACATATATTAATGTTAATATATATATATATATGCGAGCTTTTGATATCTGGCGGTTTCGAATATACATTGCAACATTTAATATATGCGATAGCATATATGATATGATTTCGTTCAATGGTTTGTGGTAGATATGCCACGTTTCACGATCCTGTGCGGTAGTTACGTTATGGAGCTCCGGTGGTCATGCATTAATATATGCGATGACATTTATCTATTACATAAACCTTTGATATATCATATCCAAAGGTTGTGTTGATTTGTTACGATATTGCAACATTAATATATATACCTCTAAAACCTTGGATATGCGGCTCTTATCCATATTCATTACATTGCCACATATTAATGCTATCATATATATTCAACACAATATGATGTGTTGGCCCAATCGGTGAACTAGCTCCAATGAAGCCTTAGCAATATAGGAGGTCAGGGGTTCGATCCTCCCTGACCCCAAAACTTTTGGAAATAAGTTGTCATTGGGCAAAATCCGAGCTGCCACGTGTCAGCTCCGATTGGCCCGTATCAACCAATAAAATTACGACACATCACTGAGCTCGATGACATCACCCTGGACAAATGGCGCATTCCCAGGATGACACGTGTCCTGCTGACATCACACTGTTGACTTTGACTTTGACCGTTGACTGTTTGACTTTGACTTTTTCCATTTTGCCCTACTTTGCCCTGGAACTTTGACTTGCCATAACTTCCTCATATGAAGTCGGTTTCACGCGCCGTTCGCACGGTTGGAAAGCTGCCGACGAGCACTTCAACTTGATTCCCTTTTTAACTGCATTTGAAGACTTTGATCTAGAGGAAAAACTGAATCCATTTTGGATCACTCCTCCCCACTGGAAAGCTTTTGGACCACCAAAAGTTGGTTTTAGCTGTCGAGTAAGTGAGGATATGTTTCCTTCACTTTTCCAATTTCTATCCATCGTGCTTTACTTGGATTTGTACCTTTAAGTCGAACTCGAAGATCCTCAACTTCTCCCCGTCGTGAAGTCCTTATCCTCCTGTCGAGAATTGTATCCTCCTGCAACTCGTTGAGATACTCTGGCGAAAAATCTTCGATGGAAGGTACTTGACTTTGCTCTTCTGGATCTATAATCATTGAAGGTTCATGCAATCGCAAGTTTTCCACATTTACAACGGAATAGATCTGCATATAAGCTGGTAGATCAAGGCGGAAAGCATTCTCACCAATTTTGTCAAGAATTTTGAAAGGACCATATCTAATTGGTTTTAACTTTTTACCTTCCCCTTGAAGTCTTTCTTTGCTGATGTACAACCGGACTTGATCACCAACTTGAAAACTATGCTCAACTCGATGCTTGTCGTGCCTCGCCTTATACTTTGCTTGGCTCTTTTCCAATTGTTCCTGTATTGCCTGGTGAATTTCCTGGATCTGTTCAATGAACTTGGTTGCTTTGTCCACATCGTTGTGTCCATCAACTGCTATGTCTTTACCAAAGACAAAATCCAAGGGAGACTTTGGTTCAAAACCAAAACAAGTCTCAAATGGAGATCTCTGAGTAGAAGAATGTTTTGCATGGTTGTAAGCATGTTGTACATAACACAAATGTTCATCCCAAAGCTGGGGATGCTTGCTGCAATAACCCCGAAGAAACTATACCATTGTCCTGTTGACCACTTCTGTCTGGCCGTCTGTTTGCGGATGAAATTCCGTGCTCTTCTTTAACTTAGTGTCCATGAGTTCCCATAAACTTGACCAAAAGTTCTCGACAAATCGAGAATCTCGATTAGATACAATAG
The DNA here is from genome assembly GCA_034641835.2 of Pinus albicaulis. NCBI lineage: Eukaryota > Viridiplantae > Streptophyta > Pinopsida > Pinales > Pinaceae > Pinus > Pinus albicaulis. Next base: position 497,045,519 of record CM076572.1, read on the forward strand.
AAGTGGGTAACCCAAAGTGAACCCATACATTTTGGAAGAGCAACTTTGCAGTTTGTTCAATTGTGACCTGTTTAGTACATGGAGTCAAAATACACATCTTATTGAACCTATCCACAACTACATACAAATAATTATGACCTTTCCTAGACATTCGCAATCCCCCAACAAAATCCATGGATAAACTTTCCCAAGGACGAGAAGGAATTGGAAGTGGATTGTACAAGCCTAATTTTCTATTACTTGGCTTGCTTGTAGCACACATAGTACATCCTTTAATATATCTTGAAACTGTTTCATTCATTCGTGGCCAATAGCAGAATCTTTGTAATTGTGCAATTGTTTTACTTACACCAAAGTGACCTGAAATTAGAGAAGTATGTGCTTCTCGAATCAAATTAACTCTTTCAGTTTATGGAATGCATAACTTTCCCAAATGATATAAGAGTTTGTCCTTTATGAAATAATCAAATTCTTCTACCTGCTTGCCATGACTTAAAGTTGCATATACATCCTTAAAATCTGTCTTGAGCATATTGTTCAATATAGCTTTCGTGCATTACTGAATTATGCTTAAGTATTGTGGATGCATTTATGATTGGTCTTGATAACATGTCTGCAACCTTATTATGTATGCCTTTCTTATATCTGATTACAAGATGAAATTGCTGTAAGAAACCCATCCAACGATAGTGTCCTGATTGCTGCAATTTAGTTTGTGAGTGTAAATATTGTAGTGGTTGATGATCTGTATGTATGATTATATCTTTTCCCATTATGTAATGTTTCCACTTTTTAACACTCTGTACTAATGAATATAATTCTTTATCGTATGTAGAATAGTTAATTACTGCTGACGTGAATGTCTCAGAATGAAAGCATATGGGCTTTCTGTGCTGCATCAACACTGCCCCCATGGCATATTCACTTGCATCTGTCTCGATCTCAAATGGATGCTAAAGATCTGGCAGTGCTAGTACTGGCGCTGTACTGATCTTTCAATGTGTCGAAGGCTTTCTGTTGTTTGCCTCCCCACTGAAACACCTGTTTCACACTTGTCAAAGCATGTAGAGGAGCTGCAATCAAAGAAAAGTTAGAAATAAACTTTCTCCAATATTGTGCTGCCCCTAAGAAACTTCTAACTTCTGTATCAGTATTGGGCTTAGGCCAATTTACAATGGCTTCGACCTTAGAGGGATCTATCTTCAATTCACCACCCCCTACAATATAACCCAAATAAGTTAAAGATGTCCTGCCAAATTCATATTTGGACAATTTTACGTAGAGATTTTCTCTTTTTAAAAAATCTAAAACCTGCTTTACATGCTTTACATGTTCATCCCATGTCTTACTGAAAACAAGAATATCATCTAAGTAGAATATTACAAAATCATCTATAAATGGTTTAAAAACATCATTCATGACTCGCATGAATGTAGCTGGAGCATTGGTCAAGCCGAAAGGCATAACCATCCATTCATAGAGTCCTTGCTTCATTTTGAAAGCAGTCTTCCATACATCCTGTTCTGAAACTCTGATCTGATGGTAGCCGCTTCGCAAGTCTAACTTAGTGAAGTAAACTGCATCTTTCAACTGATCTAATAAAGCATTGATACGAGGAAGAGGATAACGATTCTTTATTGTTACTTTATTTAATGCTCGGAAATCAATGCACATTCTCCACGAACCATCTTTCTTTCGCACCAACACAATAGGCAATCCGCATGGTGAAGTGCTTGGTCGAATAAACCCTTGATCGAGCAATTCTTGTACCTGCTTCTTTATTTCTGCATTCTCTAAAGCTGATAACCTTTTATACCTATAGTTGTAATTGATGTTTCGTCTCCTGAATCTGATCCCAAGTCCTTCTGAATAGCAGCAACATTCTTTTGCTCTTTACTTCCAAACTTTTTAGGCTTCAATTCTGGATGCAGTGACCAGCAGTGTGCCTCATCGTGTCCTTCTTTCTTACAATGAGTGCATGTAGGCTTTTCTTTCTTTACAGTTTATGCTTTCCTTTCCTTCCATTTTTGTTTCTTCTTTTCTTTATTCTTGAATTCAATAGATTTAGATGACTTTACAACATCATGAGATACAATTTTACCCCTAGCTTCTAGATGTGTTGCTTGAACTGATACATCATCTAAGCTAGTCGGATTTAACATCAGTATGGTGTGCCTCAAATAACTATGTAGGCCACCAATGTATTTCAACAATGTTTCTAGTGAGTCCAATGATATGCCTGTTGTCAAAGCTCTTTTACGAAACTCCTGAGTATAACTTTGGACACTTTGACCCTTTAACTGACGCAATGTTTGCCAACTCATCATAGCTTGTTGCATATATGCCAAAGGATAAAATTGCTTTTTAATAGCAGAAACAAATTCATTCCATGTCAAAATTGTTTTACCATGTTTCTGAAGATCTGCTTTTGTCTTACCTTCCCACCATACAAGTGCAGTTCCTCCAAGACGAAGGCTAGCAAGCTGGATCTTCTTTCTTTCTGACACAACTTTCTGTACCCTGCTATAAACTTCAATTTGTCTTATCCAATTATCAAGTTTTTCAGCGTTAAGTTCACCATCATAAATCGGCAAATCAAATTTTACATCTAATTTGATCAAAGAGGATTTCTTACTCTTCTTCTTTTTAGAAGAACTAGATTCATGAGAAGAAGACAATGATGACGATGGTGGTGACAATGGAGGAGTTGGTGGAAATAATGAAAGAGGCTTTTTACCTGTTTCTTTGTCTGCTTTAGGTGATGAAGTACCTTCACCTTTGTTCTTCTTAAACTCTTTATACATCTCTTCTAGCATCGCACGTATTGTCATGAAGTTGTCTAAGAACTGATCTTTTGTTCCCAACACGTTTTCTTCTGTCATCTTCTTTTGCGAAAACACCCTTCCAATCTCTGGATTTGCTTCAACAAGTTCTCCTTCACCTCGCTTGGACTTTGACCTAGTAAGCATTCAATCTTCACATGACACTGTCAATCCTTTACAAATTTAACTTGATACTCTGATACCACTTGATCTGAATTATGCAAAAGGAATTACTGACTTCTATGTGAACTCGCTTATGTTATATTATGCAATAGATAAAAAATATTGCAATTAACATAAACGACATAAGCCATTAAAGACACATTTTAAACATATCAACACGGCAAAATTTAATAAGGAGTTCACTAGACTTCCTGGCTACGTCTCCTGGTCCTTTAGCTTCCAGGGCTGACCTTTATATTATGTCTTCAAATGCTTTACAAACATGAGCTCAAAAAGTGAGACTCAAATGATGAAATAGACCTCACCATGATGACCGGCTCGGAATTCTGGTCAAAATGAGTACCCATTTGCCTATGTTTGGCCACAGTGACTTCCAAACCCCCTGGAAAGTCAAAAACCATTCTGCCTTTCTGCAAAACCACTTCTGTCTGCAAGAAACCTGCTTCTGGAGATTCTGCACTAGTTTGGGCGCATTCGGCCCCTGCATAAACAAATAAAAGTCGGAGTGATGGACTTACAAGTCCGATCTGTAGCGCAAATGGTTTGCGCTCTTGTGTGAAAGCATTGGCATATATACTTTTGGAGGTTGGCGAGTCGAAACCCCCGCCCGACCTTTCTCCAACCATCCGGTGGTTTAACTCTATTCACGGAAAACATTAATGTAAGGCCTTAAACCTTGGATAAGGTTTGTTACATACCCCAGCAGTATATACCGTGGTTTATACATTTGGCAAAGCCACATATATTAATGTTATATATATATGCGACCTTTTGATATCCGGCGGTTTCGAATATACATTGCAACATTTAATATATGCGATAGCATATATGATATGATTTCATTCAATGGTTTGTGGTAGATATGCCACGTTTCACAATCCTGTGCGCAGTTACGTTATGGAGCTCATGCATTAATATATGCGATGACATTTATCTATTACATAAACCTTTGATATATCATATCCAAAGGTTGTGTTGATTTGTTACGATATTGCAACATTAATATATATACCTTTAAAACCTTGGATATGCGGCTCTTATCCATATTCATTACATTGCCACATATTAATGTTATCATATATATTCAACACAATATGACGTGTTGGCCCAACCGGTGAACTAGCTCCAACGAAGCCTTAGCAATACAGGAGGTCAGGGGTTTGATCCTCCCTGACCCCAAAAATCTTGGAAATAAGTTGTCATTGGGCAAAATCCAAGCTGCCACGTGTCAGCTCCGGATTGGCCTGTATCAACCAATCAAATTACGACACATCACTGAGCTCGATGACATCAGGCTGGACAAATGGCGCATTCCCAGAACGACAGGTGTCCTGCTGACATCACACTGTTGACTTTGACTTTGACCGTTGACTATTTGACTTTGACTTTTTCCATTTTGCCCTACTTTGCCCTAAAACTTTGACTTGCCATAACTTCCTCATATGAAGTCGGTTTCACGCGCCGTTCTCACCGTTGGAAAGCTGTCGATGAGCACTTCAACTTGATTCCCTTTTCAACTGCATTTGAAGATTTTGATCTGGAGGCAAAACTGAATCCATTTTGGATCATTTGGAGAGCCACACCAACAGAGGTACGCAGTCCATCCAGGACAGCGTGGAGACTGCCCAGACTGCGCAGTCTAACTGAGGAGAAGAGTCGGAGGAAGGAAGCTGAGGGGAAGAGTTACCGGAGGAGTTAGAGCGGAGGCTAGCCACCTCCTACCGGGGATTTTGGTGACAATTCAGAGTCTTTTTCCAACAAGTTCAGCCAGGAAGCCGAGTCACCCAATAGACTAGCGTGCCAAGCCCAAGGGGGCAATTTTCCGGGGTCAAGATTTTTGGAAACTTTTCGCGGGTTTTTGTGGGTTTAGTGAGAGGGGTCCGAAGAACCATTCCCGGAATTTTCTGAGCATTGGAGCTAGGCCTAGAATCAGTCCAAAGTCAGCCAAAAACAAGAGTTCCAGGACTGGCAGTATAGAGGAAGAGCCACGCAGAGCATCATTTCAGCAATGTTTTTGTCTGGATTTAGAGCAGTTCTTCAGCCTATCTTGAGCAAGCCCAGGTGCTATTCTTCCAAGCACCTTCATTGTACTCTTCCGACAAAAATTAATAAAATGGCTCAACTGGTTTTGGCTTCATTTCTTGTGTCTTGATGATGTTTTCTATTTTGTTGTAGTTTTTAGTCTATTTATATACTGTTTGTTCCCGATTTGGGATATTACAGAATTACTTAAATACTCTAGGAAAAGAAATCTTCTAGTTGATGTCAAATATATCTCTAGGAACTCTTTCCATTGCACTTATTTAATTTCATGTGGATCTAATGAGTTGTGGTGAAGTTTTGTAGAGGAATCGTTCTTTGGTCATGCATTCAAGTGTGAGGGGAAGTTCTCGGAGGAACCAGCCCATTCTTGAAAATATTCAAGGAGAACCCTCATGCGTTTAATTCTAAAGTCTCATCTATTTCGATTTATTTTGCAGGCGTGCTCTTAATTTTTAGGCTCTTATTTATTGCATCAAAATTATAGAAAAAAAAATATATATTTTTCACATAGTGCACTTCATTTATCAATATTTGGCTGTTTCAAAGAGCTAAGTCATGGCTAGTCAAAGAGGAGATCTTGCTCATACTCTTTGGCCTAGCCTCTTGTATATTATTTTTGTAATATACTTTGTGATTTCTTGAGCTAACATTTGTTGTTGTAAATTTTCTCTAACTTGTATTGCAACTACTTGCAGGTTTCATCTTCAGAAAACTACTTACAAGTTTGCATGCAGGACCTTGGGGCCTCAACTTCTAGATCATTTCTCTCTTGGCCGGGGACATCAAAGAGGCTTTGCCTCTCTTCTCCTCCCTCGAAAAATTTGCATTTTGTTGAGTCTTTGTGGGCCTCAAATTGCAGAAATTTTCAGCAAGGAAAGGTTTATGGCTCAAGCCTAAATTGTGAAGACTTTCCTTGGATTTTAGAGAAGACTTCATAGTTTTTTCTTCTTGTAACAACTAATAAAATGCTTGGTTTTGGGATTATAGGTTTGTAATATCCCGAATAGAAATAAACAGTGATATAAAGCACATAAACAAGAAACTACAGCAACTAGAGAGGCATCACATGAACCAGGCACAATATGGAGAACGCTGAGCCATTTTATTAAGTACTGAAAGATAAAATGAATACAAAGGTGATCAGAATGATGGCACCTTGGCTTGCACTAGACAAGCGTAGAAATACTCTCAGAATATATCGTGAAATGGCTGCTCCCTCAATGACTGCATTATCTCCAAGCTGCTGGTGCTGCTGGCATGCTGCTGCTACTGCTAGAATGAACCAAATCTTTGGGGCTGCTCCCCACCTCGGAAAATTGTGAAACTTTGGGAATGGCCTCTCCACCCAATACCCAGAAAAACCCAGAGAGCTTTCTGAAAATGGCTGACCTCCAAAAATGACCTCCCTTGAGGTACTACGTTGTCCCAATGATAAGCGCTGGCCCTGAATAATCTGCTGCAAAGGATGGCCTCCAACTCTACCAAAATTATGGAATAGGGAAGGGATGACCCCTTTCCAACTCTCTCGGGCTGAATCCCCTGAGAAGCCCTCGATCTGGAATCTCCTCCTCCAAAGACTGCATCCTCCCTCTCACTGACTGTGCTGCCTCTGCTAGTGAATATCCCAACTATGGCTGCTCCAACTCTCTCCAGTAAATCAAGGATAGAACTCCTCACCCGAGCAGGCACTCGAAGTCCCCTAGGGCTGAGGTTGGGATCTCTGCACGGAGACACCTGATGTGCTGAACAGCACTTGCAGACTTTGCTCAACAACAAAAGCGTGCTGAATGTCAAAAGACAAATAACATAGACGCATAATAGAACGAGAGAATGAGGAGCCTCTTCCCTTTTTTATGCTTTGAGAGCCTTGCTCTCACCCGGGCCTCACCAAACTGCGTTGTCCCTCTTGGCCCATGCTGTCCCTCTCTCACTGCGCTATCATGGGCCCATGCGGCCCACGCTGCCACTTCGTCCTCCTGGGCCTCACGCTGCCAAATAATTATATGATCAAGTGACTTTAGGGAATGTTTATTTCCTAAGTGTAGGTTGTGTGTCTCATCACCCACTTTATTAACTGAATTAACTTTAGAAAAGAAAAACTGGCCAAAATTAATATTACCAATTAGCTGCTGCTAATTGGGAATATTACAGTCCTCCCCGCCAAAAATTGCTTGTCCTCAAGCAATGCCTGAACAAGCCTCCTCTCTAGCTGATGCTCCCCACCGTCGCTGCAAAATGTGCCTGGTTCCCAGATGCGCCACTGAATCTTCCTTGTCCTCTATATCACCCTGATATGAAGGGATCTCTCAATGCCAAGATCCCAAGCCATCCTGTCCAACATGAAGCTCCACCTGCTCCACTCACCATCCTGCCATGCTAATGAAGTCCCTCACTTCATCAGTGACTCGCTAAAGCCCGATGGAAGATATACATGATCTCCCCATGTAGTATATAGCTCACCCCTAGAGGTTATCGAGTTGTGTAGAGCTGTAATGCTCAAGTCTCCTGCTAATCTCGTAGAGGTACCATCATGATGATGTTGCGCTACTCTGATCATGAGATACTCCCTATCATGCGCAGACTGTATCCTCCTCTCTTGAGACCTAGTGGCAGGAGATCTATGAGAGACAAGCTCATCTACCCCAGGCATCACCATGATGCCAATACCTACCCCTCCGAATGCAGCTCTAAGTCTATGCAACAACCGAGAAAGTTTGCCTTGCCATCCGATGAAGGCCTCTATGTACCCCCATGAGCCAACCCAACAATTAACTAGATCACTCTTTGTCCTGAATCCGACCATCATGAGACAGAATGGGCTATCAATCAACTGAATCTCTGCATCCCATAGTCGGACCTGTTGCACCATAGCTCTGACAACTGCGGGAATCCATCTGTGCCTCATCTCTAGTCCCTGCTCGTGACCAATATAGAGGGTCCATATATCATAGGAAAATATGATGCATGCTAACCTGCCCTGTGTCTGCCACTGTGTAGTACCAATGAATGCTGGAAGCCATATGTGACAAATAGCCACCCCCTGAATGCAATCAATAGATGGATATCTGATACTTGCAATTGACTCAGGGTATGTGGATCCTTCCTGTCCCTGCCAACCATCTCCACTGGGTCTGCCATCCACCCTCTCGATAATGTGTCGATACATTGTCTGGAGCCCAGACACATACTGGGATGCTACCTTTGTTGTACCCAGTATCCTCTACTCATGCATGGTCTCGACATGCCCTGAGAAAAGAGTGACACATGTCCCCCTCATGACCCACTCCCCAAGCGTAGGTTTAGTGATGACCGATGTGCTACCCCTACAGAGGATAATCTCATCCCCTAACCTGTGGTTGTCAACTAGCGCACCGACCTAGTGCCACTGTTGAGAAGTATCTCCCCTAGTGTGCTGAGTGTCATCCAAATATCTTGGGTGAGCCTCGCGTACCCCGCTGCTCATGCCCAGAGTGCCAAAGGACAACAACAGAATTGATTGTGCCTGTGAGTGATGTAGAAGAGGGTCAGGTGCATAAGCCCCAACAGATACCCTCAAGTATCGCTTATCTTTCTCCCCATCGATCCTGGGTGAATTACCCCCAAAGGTATGCCCGGTGTCCCTGCCCGTGAGTCTCCCTGGAGACAATACTCTAAGACCCTGCTGTGCAGCACCGTACACCCTCGCATACCACCGATCATCGATGTACTCCTCGACATGCCACTGCACACTGAGGCATACCGCTGTACATCGCTGGATAGCCCCTGCTACTGCCGTACCACCCTGTACCGTCTCATGCCTTGTCTGTGTCAAGGCACCGGTCACTCCTCGCGTGTTCTCAATGTGATGTAGGACTCTCCTACTCCACAATGTAGTCCCACACACTATGGTACACCACCATGCAACTCCATGTCCATCGGTAGTCCACTACTCAATGCTAGATGCTCCCACACATCCTTGAATGTGATGGCCTAGAGTTGTGTCTCTACATGTCGGACCAACCCCAATCGGTATCATCACCTCCACTTTCGCATCGCTATATCCGCCGATGAATGGATCATCACTCCAAACCCTCCCCGAGGGGTCTGAGAAGTGGATCTCCCTATGTGTCAGTAGTGATACCACCACTGCTCGACTCCGCTATGACCTCTGTGCCCCACACAAAGGTGAAGAATTCTTGGCTCCATACAAGGCACCATCTGGTGGCCTGCCAATGCCACCTCCTCCAACAAGCTCCTGCCAAGGTATGTTGATCACCCTGTGACCCCACGTACAAGTGTTATACCAAGACAACCTAGGGAGTCTGCCCATAAACTGGTTGGCCACTGGAGCTGACCAAAACTCCCCTAGCGAATGTGCACGCTCAATTGCTAGGGCAACTATACCCTCCAAGACATAGTCAACCAACCTGCTTGGGAAACGACAAGTAGTCTCGCCTGGATCTCAATGCCAGTCTAGGGTTCTTGTATTCCCAGCACCTGGAAACTCTTGCTGAACTACACCTGGGTCAACCACTATCTCCATAACCCACTCCACCGGGTACCAACTCAAAATCTCCTGCCATCCAACCTCAACATGTGCATGGTGCACCCTATGCAACTCTGATCGTCTCATCCCGCTATCCAAGTCAACATATGAGATCTAACTAGGTGGCTCCACCTCTCTCTCTCCAGTGGAAAGAGGTGACCCCCAACAATGCTGCTAGCCCCGTTTATGCATGCTTGAAGAGGGCTGCTCTGACACTCCAATGTGCCTTCTAGCTGTACCATTAGGGAATCCAGTCGTTCCCCAATGTGGGCCAACTTGGCCGCTGACTCGGCACAAACCACTCTCATGCCCTCTAGCTCCTCGTTTTGTAACAAAATAGCCTCTCGTACTGATGTGGCCTTCCCTTTCAAAACTAGAAGGTCGGCTCGAAGCTGATGACACCGTTGTGTGCGACCATCGTCCAATACCTCTGTATCTCCTAGCGCCTCATAAAAGGTGGATACATCTCCTGGCACCTCACCCATCTGTCGCGCGCTGCTACCACTCGAAGACTGGAACACTACCCTGGTCATCACCTCAATGGATGGCACTACTAGGGTAGGCTCTACTCTCTCTACTAAGATGTCAACCGATATGGTCAAAGAAGTCTCTAACACTGGTGACCCCTGCATCATACTGGGTGTATCCACATGCTCCCCATGATCCTGTGTGCCCTCATCCTCCAAGTGCGAGGTAGCCATTTTGATGGCTTCCCCCTCCATTATTCGGTCAAGCTGGAAAGAGGTTTCCAGCTTTTCCACCCAATCCCGAACCGTGCAATCAGTGGATCCATCATACGTGGGAAAAGGTGTCCTCCCAGTGGTACGTTGCAACTCTGAACTCTGCGTGCTAGACCCCCCATTGTTCCTCCCTCCTTCATCCTACCTGAGCTGGTAGTAATCTCTGAAGGACAAAGCCGCTCTGAAGTATTCCCCCATGGACTGCCATTCGCGGAAATAATCTCCCATGGGTATATGATCATGCCGCCTACCTTTCTCACTTGGTACTAGAGGTAAGAATGTAGGCATCATGATTATGGTTGGCCTACTGAAGGCTGGTGGGTGAGTGGCTGGTAAAGGGTGGTCACACTGTTGTGAAACCCCCAAAGTCTACCCAACTAGGGATTCCTGATGGATGCTCTCATTCTTATTCTGTTGTTTGAGTCTTTCCAACATTCCCTTCTGTCCTTTGGCTAAATCATTAGGGCCTTAAAAATGTTACTAGAGGTTGCTTCCCCTTTTCTCTTTGACTCCCCCATATTTGCCACCTCTACTGCCTTTGGTGGGTAAGATTCTGCCTAACCTCTTTGTTCATAGAAAAATATCCCCACGGCTGAGCCAAGAATGAGGCTCTAATACCACTGTAATATCCCGAATAGAAATAAACAGTAATATAAAGCACATAAACAAGAAACTACAGCAACTAGAGAGGCATCACATGAACCAGACACAATATGGAGAACGTTGAGCCATTTTATTAAGTACTGAAAGATAAAATGAATACAAAGGTGATCAGAATGATGGCACCTTGGCTTGCACTAGGCGAGCGTAGAAATACTCTCAGAATATATCGTGAAATGGCTGCTCCCTCAATGACTGCATAATCTCCAAGCTGCTAGTGTTGCTGTCGTGCTGCTGTTATTGCTAGAATGAACCAACTCTTTGGGGCTGCTCCCCACCTAGCAAAATTGTGAAACTTTGGGAATGGCCTCTCCACCCAATACCCAGAAAAACCCAGAGAGCTTTCTGAAAATGGATGACCTCCGAAAATGACCTCCCTTGAGGTACCACGCTGTCCCAATGATAAACGTTGGCACTGAATAATCTGCTACAAAGGATGGCCTCCAACTCTACCAAAATGATGGAATAGGGAAGGGATGATCCCTTTCCAACTCTCTCGGACTGAATCCCCTGATAAGCCCTCGATCTGGAATCTCCTCCTCCAAAGACTACGTCCTCCCTCTCACTGACTGCGCTGCCTCTGCTAGTGAATAATCCCAACTGTGGCTCTCCAACTCTCTCCGGTAAATCAAGGATAGAACTCCTCACCCAAGCAGGCACTCGAAGTCCCCCGGGGCTGAGGTTGGGATCTCCGTACAGAGACACCCGATGTGCTGAATAGCACTTGCAGACTTTGCTCAATAGCAAAAGCGTGCTCAATGTCAAAAGACAAATAACATAGACGCATAATAGAATGAGAGAATGAGGAGCTTCTTCCTCTTTTTATGCTTTGAGAGCCTTGCTCTCACCCGGGCCCCACCAAACTGCGTTGTCCCTCTTGGCCCACGTTTTCCCTCTCTCACTCCGCTATCATGGGCCCACACTGCCCACGCTGCCACTTCGTCCTTCTAGGCCCCACGCTGCCAAATAATTATATGCTCAAGTGACTTTAGGGAATGTTTATTTCCTAAGTGTAGGTTGTGTGTCTCATCACCCACTTTATTAACTAAATTAACTTTAGAAAAGCAAAACTGGCCAAAATTAATATTACCAATTAGCTGCTGCTAATTGGGAATATTATAGTTTTACCCATTGGGAAAATTACCAGTTTTACCCATTGGTATCCCTATCTCTCTATCTTTTGGAGAGGATTGGTGTTGTGATTTTGTTGGTTTATTTCATTTTGCATGCATAACATCTAATTGAGAAATTAACACTACATGCATTACACTCATTTTGCATGCAATTTTATTTAATTTGCTACAAGTTTCAAGTCTTTTAGCTTTCATAGCAAGTTCAAACTTTTGCATTCAATCACTTTTAACTTGAATCTAATTTTTCATGAATTTTGTTCCAAGTCTACTTATGCTTAACCTTTAATTACATCTCACATGCAATTAAGTATTTGGGCAAAATCTAAAGCAACATTTTACTTCATGGCAAGCGAATATCTTTCAAGTCAAAGTTAATTTTCATGTTTGGTTAATTTACTTACATGCCCCAAGCATTCACTAAAATTTACCTCCAACCTAAGTTGGTTGAATAGACATTTTTAGGGACCCTATGTCTCTATGGACTCCTCACTATGAGACCCAAATCTTTGGGCGAGGGTGAGGTCTGAGGATTAAGATTTCAATTGCAATCTTGTTTTAGAATTTAATTAATAAAAAAAACGAAGAGCATTTTTCATCACATTTACCTTACTTGCAAGTTCCAAATTTTTGCTTTATTGATGGTTTAGAGTCTCACATGCAACATCATTCCCTATTTTCAAGAAGCATGTGATATCCCAAATTTGGATTAAACATTAATAAATGGACAAATAGACAAGAAACTACAGCAAAAATAAAAACACCATTAAACACACATATAAGAGACCAAATTCAGTGCTAAGCAATTTTATTATAATGTCGGAAAGAGTACAAATATGGTGCTTGGAAAGATAGCACCTGGGCTTGCACAAGGCAAGCTGAAGAGCAACTCTAAAACAAAATCCCCGTTGAAGAAAGCTTTGCGTGGCTCACCCACTGCGTTGCCCAGCCCTGGAAATGTTGTTGCAGCCTGACTTCAAAATGCTGGTTAACCTGTCTCCCGCTGTTAAATTTGGACAACTAGGCAGCAAGATTCATAACATTTTCCATGTATCGTCCCTGAAGAAGGCATTGGGGCAGCGGGTGATAGTGACAAATGAGCTACCACCCACGGATGATGAGGGGCATTTGGTGTTGCAGCCAGAGGCCATTATTGATACCAGGAAGAGGCAGCTACGGAGCAGGATGGTCCGAGAATTCTTGGTGAGGTGGAAGAATTTGCCAGATAAGGATGCCACTTGGGAGAGCGAGAAAATTCTGCAGCATCCATCACTTTAGTTGCTTGAGGACAAGCAACATTTTGCTGGAGGAGACTGTAATATTCCTAATTAGCAATGACTAATTGGAATATTCGATTTTGCTCAATTTTGCCTTATACAGTTATTTTATAAATAAAAGGTGAGTAGAGGGGGACATAACTCACTTTAGAAATAAAACTTCACTCCCTAGTAGCACAACGTTGTAACTTAAGTGAACCAAGGGGGGCAAAAGGACCACATAGGGAAGGGGCCCACGTGAACACTTGGAGAGACGGCGCAGGTTGAGTTGGCAGCGTGGGGGCCAAGGAGGCTACGTTGGTTGAGAGGCCTAGGGTTTGAGAGAGAGAGGCCAACGTTATATAAGGAGGAGAGCCTCCTCATGTGGAGCATTCGATGTTATGATATTGAGCTGGTCATTCGACTTCTTGAGCACGCTGGCTGTTAGGCCTGTCTGCAGCACTGTTTAGTGCAACGAGTGTCTCCGTTCGGAGATCTCACTCTCAGCCCTGGGGGACTTCGAGTGCCTGCTCGGGTGAGGTTTTCTCTTCAGTATTTTGGTGGGAGGATCGAGTTTTGTGTTTGTGGAGGAGCTGCTCTTCTAGAGACTGCGCAGTCCTGAGAGGGAGGACGCAGTTCACTTGGTGGGGAGTTTGGTTTGATCTTGTTCGGAGGATTCAGGCTCTGAGATTGAGCAAGGGGCCAGCCCTTGCCCATTGGAGATTTTTGGTGGAGTTTGAGGCTGTATTTTGGAGTGTTCTCTTCAGGGGCAGCGCAGAGCCTTGAGGGATAGCGTAGATCCCCAAGGGAGTGTTTTTCGGGGGTCGAATATTTGCAAAAAACTTTCTATGCTTTTCTGGGTTTGATGAGTAGAGGTTGATGCCAGAGTTTCAGCATTTTCTGAGGTGGGGAGCAGCCCCAAATATTCATGTGATTTCAGCGGTAGCAGCAACACAGTTGTTCCCCGACAGTTTGGACGCAGATCAGTTTGCAACCATTTCTCTATAATTTGTAGAGCTTTTCTTCACTTGCCTGGTGCAAGTCTAGGTGCCATCACTCTGATCACCTATTGTACTCATTTCTATTCTCAGTATAATAAAATGGCTTGGCATTCTATCTATATTTCTTGAGTATCTGTTTATGTCTACATTCCTATTATATGCTTGCACTACTGTTATTTTTATCTATCTGAGCATTACTGTTAGTATACCATTTGGTGTGTTTACCCCATACTCTTAGACAGAGTCTGGAAAGGGCCAGGTAGCCTTCAAATCTCACCCTCTTTTCAGAGGTGACATATCTGGTAAACGCCCTCCCAGTCCATCTCTGGTTGGAGTTTGTTGTGTTTGAGAGATATCCCTGAAAAGGGATATTACACAGGAGCCATGGGCACCAGGACACAGGTGTGCTGCTGGCAAAACACACTTCGTTAAGGTCTTCTCCGAGAGCAGCGGAGAAGAGGACGAGTATGATGACGTGGAGGCAAGAGGCAGCCTGCAGCGCAGGACCATTTGCCACCTCCACCACCAGGAGCAGGAGGGGCAACTTTTGCACCCACGGGGGGACCCTTGCAGCATTGCGGGGAGTACCCAAGTATCTGATGCTGCGTGTGTGAGGGACAGTACGAGGGCAGCGAGTTTCAGTACTGGTGGACAATGGGGCAACCCATAACTTCATCGATGCACAGATGGTTGAGCGGAGAGGCATACCGACAGAGAGCTTCAATGGATTTTCAGTGTTGGTCCCAGGAGATCAGACGATGCAGTGTGCTAGATATGTCCCAAAGCTGGCTGTGACGATGGGCACCTACACTGTGACTGACCACTTTTTCATGGTTAACATACTGGATACCAATGTGGTATTAGGTGTACAGTGGCTGATCACTCTAGGGAAGGTCACCACAGATTGGGAAGCCTTGGAGATGGAGTGGGATGATAAGAAGACCAGGAAACATGAGAAGATACAGAGAATGCACACTTACCCACCCCAGACTGTTTCAGCTCACCGGATGGAGGCAGACTTCCAGAAGGGAGACATAGAGTGGGCAGTAGAGTGCGTGCATCAGACGCAGGGACTACCGGGCATACAGTTCATCCTGAGATACAGACCATCCTTGACAGGTATGCCACGGTGTTTGGGGAGATACTGCCAGGTCAGCCACCAGATCGGGGATTTGAGCATACTATTGAGCTAGAGCAGGGCATTCAGGCCGTTATTGCCACACCCTATAGGCACCCCAAGGCCTATCGGGACGAGATTGAGTGAGCTATCCGTGTGCTGTTGTAATATTCCAAATTAGCATTGCTAATTGGAATATTTCATTTTTGTTTAATTTTGCCGCTTTAGCTAGAAATAATAAATAAAGTGAGAAATAAGAGGGGTCACCTCACTTTATAAAATAAAGTGTTTTTCCTAGTTGATTGACGTTATAACTTAAAAAGGGGGCCTTGGGGGTCCACATGAGTATGAGGGGAGGCCTCACGCTGACCCAAGGTTAACTGCGCAGGCCAAGGAGAGTGAAGGACGCAGTCAAGGTTTTGGAGGGAGTTTAGCACTATAAAAGGTGGGGTTCTCACCTCATTTGGATGGTTGATTTGATATTGATATTGAGAGCTAGACTTCTATCTACTTCAGCACGCCGGTTGTTTAGTCGGTCTGCAGCACTGTTTAGTGCAAACTGAGTGTCTCCGGTCGGAGATCTCACCCTTGGCTCCGGGGGACTTCGAGTGTCTGCTCGAGCAAGGTTTCTTTCCTTCAGTTTCAGTGGTGATTTGCAGTAGTTTCTGGTGGAGATTTGGTAGAGGAGTTACCCCCTTTCTTGAGACTGCGCAGGCTAGGGCAGAGGACGCAGATCCAAGGAGATAGGACGCAGATCTGGATAGGGAGGACGCAGATCCAGCTAGGGAGGACGCAGATCCAGCAGATCCAGATAGAGAGGACGCAGATCTGGATAGGGAGGACGCAGATCCAGCAGATCTAGCTAGGGAGGACGCAGATCCAGAGAGAGAGGACGCAGATCTGGATAGGGAGGACGCAGATCCAGCTAGGGAGGACGCAGATCTGATGAGCAGGGTTGTTGTGTGGGATTTTGGCAGCGTTTTTCAGTATTTCCAGCCCTGAGGAGTTTGGTTATCTCATCCGGAGGATTTGTGGTTAGAGTCAGCCCTTTTGCCAGCGTTTTCTTTGGCTTCTGCGCTGTCACTGGCAGAGACAGCGTTTTCACTGGTGAGGGTTATTTGGTGTATCTTCGGAGGTGGAGCATCTGCTTCACGGTTTCTGGGTTTTGTCTGGAGGATTGAGATCAGCTACCCTTCCAGTTTTCAGCTCATTCCATTGAGGGGATCAGCCCCTAGTTCCAGTGCATTGCAGCAACAGTTTTCCATAGCAGTTTCTTCAGCCAGCTAGGACGCTGTCCCTACTGCAGCGATTCTTTATTCTGAGAGGGTCTCCACTTGCCTAGGGCAAGGATAGGTGCACTCATTCTGATTATCTTGTACCCCTATATATGTATTCTCAGATTAATAAAATGGCTTAGTGTTCTGGCATTTTATGTGTACTTGTTCCATGATTCTGGTTCCGGCATTTTGTTTTATATATCTGTCTGGAATATTTCTGTGTATTACTGGTTATTTCCCGTTGGGGATATTACAGCTGTTGGCTCTTGGACACATACGACCCAGCACCAGTCCTTTCGCTTCTTCAGTAGTGTTGGTGAAGAAGAAGGATGGCACATTACGACTGTGCATTGATTACAGGGCTTTGAACAAGAAAACCATGAAGAACAGGTACCCCATACCGCAGATTGATGAGCTAATGGATGAGTTGAGAGGAGCACAGTTCTTCTCAAAAATTGATTTGAGATCCGGGTACCATCAGATTCGCGTGAGGGAACAGGACATTCCCAAGACCACTTTCAGGTGCCATTATGGCCATTTCGAGTTCTTGGTGATGCTCTTCAAGCTAACCAATGCACTAGCCACATTCCATTCGTGCATGAACCACATCTTCTGCAGTCACCTAAGGAAGTTTGTGCTGGTCTTCTTTGATGATATATTGATATACAGCAAAACATGGGAGGAGCATCTCCAGCACATAGAGGCAGTGTTGCGTATTTTGGAGGAGCAGCAGTTTTATGCTAAGCTCTCCAAGTGCGAGTTTGGGTTGACAGAGATGCTATATCTGGGACACATTATAGGGGTGGACGGATTGAGGGTCCACGAGGAGAAGATCAGGGCCATTAGAGAATGGCCAAAGCCGAGAAATGTGACAGAACTTCGAGGGTTTGTAGGTATCTGCACCTACTACAGGAAGTTTGTCAAGAGTTTCTCTCATCTTGATGCACCCCTGACAAATTTGACGAAGAAGGGGGCATTCAGTTGGACAGATAAAGCGCAGCGGGCCTTTGACAGGCTCAAGGAGGTGATGAGCAGCTGCGCAGTACTTGCATTGCCAGATTTCACGCAACCATTTGTTTTGGAGGTCACCCGATAGCTTTTGAGAGTCGGAAGCTCCTTCCACATGAGCGGTTATATGCCATATATGACAAGGAGATGTTGGCCATCATGCATGCCTTGGCCAAATTCCGGCAGTACCTGGTAGGTAACAGGTTTAGGGTGAGGATTGACCACAACAGCCTCAGATTCTTTTTAGAGCAGAAGCAGCTACAGGAGAGGCAACAGAAGTGGGTCAGCAAGATCCAGGCCTACGACTTTGACATAGAGTATGTCAAAGGAAAGAACAACGAGGTGGCTGATGCACTTTCACGTAGACCAGCCGCATTGTCTTTGATGAGTTTGGACGCAGATTGGAGGGCTCGACTTTTGGTGGAGTACTCCAAGGACAGGTTTGCTTGCGAGGTTCTAGATGGACAGGTGATGGATGATAGATACAGGATGATGGATGAGATCATCTACTACAGGGACTAGATCTTCTTGACTGAGGGTTCTCAGCTCAAGAAGAAGATACTATAGGCTTCTCATGATTCACCATTGGTTGGTCACCAGGGGTTTACCAAAACCTACAGGGCATCAGAGAGAGGTTCTCATGGAAGGGCCTCAAGGAGGACGTACTCCAGCATGTCAGGTAGTGCGAAGTTTGTCAGCGCAACAAGGGGGAGATGAACCATCCAGCAGGGTTGTTGCAGCCTCTTCCCATTCCAGAGGGGAAATGGGAGAGTATTTCGATGGACTTCATCACGGGGTTGCCCACGGTGCAGGGCAAGGACTGTATATTTGTCGTCGTTGATCGACTGACAAAATATGCACACTTTTTCGCCATATCCGCACACTATACAACAGCACCGGTGGCAGAGCTGTTCTTCGGGATATCTTCAGGTTACATGGTCTTCCCAAGACCATTGTCAGTGACAGGGACAGCTGCTTCATGGGCGGATTTTGGCAGGAGCTTTTCCGGTTGGTGGCGACAGAGTTGACATCGAGCACCAGCGATCACCCACAGAAAGATGGGCAGATAGAGATAGTTAACAAGTGGCTGGAGGGCTACTTGCGTAACTATGTTAGTGGGAAGTAGAGAGCATGGCTGAAGTGGCTGCACCTAGGAGAGTACTGCTACAACAACACACATCACGTGTCTATTGGTATGTCTCCGTTTTATGCATTATATGGTTATCATGCTTTGTCTTTAGTTGATGTCATGTTTGGTGCCAGCAAGGCTCCGAGAGCCAAGGATTGGATCCAAGAGAGTCAGGACATCCTCCGAGCTCTCAAGGATAACATGGCTACAACGCAAAATCAGCAGAAGCTGTATGCCGACAAGGGTCGGGTGGAGAGACAATTTGAGGTAGGGGACTTGGTCTACCTACGCTTGCAGCGATATCGACAGTCGTCTCTGAAGCAGAAGGGGGCTGAAAAGCTCAAGCTCCGCTTTTATGGACCATACAGGGTGATACGCAGGGTTGGACAGGTTGCTTATGAGTTGGAGCTGCCCCAAGGCAGCAAGATTCATAACATTTTTCATGTATCATGCCTGAAGAAGGCTTTGGGACAGCAGGTGACAGTGACGGAGGAGCTTCCGCCTATAGATGATGAGGGGCATTTGGTGCTACAGCCGGAGGCCATCATTGATGTCAGAGAGAGACAACTGCGGAGCAGGACAGTCCGGGAATTCTTGGTGAGGTGGAAGAATTTGCCGGATGAGGATGCCACTTGGGAGAGTGAGAAGATCTTGCAGCATCCATCACTACAGTTGCTTGGGGTCAAGCAACATTTTGTCGGGGGAGACTGTAATATTCCCAATTAGCGATAGCTAATTGGAAATATTAATTTTGATCAATTTTTCCTTCTATAGTTAAAATATAAATAAAAGTGAGTAAGAGGGGGATATAACTCACTTAGAATAAAGTGCACTCCCTAAAGTCACCTAGTAACATCAACGTTGTGACTAAGGTGGGCCAAGGGGGGCCAAGTGACCACGTGAAGGGGGACCCACATGGACTGCGTGAGCATGGCTAGCACAGTTGAGTTGGCAACATGGGCCAAATGGAGGCAACGTAGGAGATGATGGGGCCTAGGGTTGAGAGAGGCCCATCGTTATAAAAAGGAGAGCCTCCTCATTTCCTCATTTGAGTTTATGCATATTAAGCTGGTCACTTTGACTTAGAGCACGCTGGTTGTTTAGCTTGTCTGCAGCATTGTTTAGTGCATTGGGTGTCTCCATTCGGAGATCCCACCCTCAGCCCCGGGAGACTTCGAGTGCTTGCTCGAGTGAGGTAGTCTCATCAGTATTTTGCAGGAGGATTGGTGTTGGCATTTCGTGGGAGGAGCAGAGCCATAGAGACTGCGTAGTATTGAGAGGGAGGACACAGTCCACCTTGAGGGAGCTCCGGGGTAGCAGTATTTCGAAGGATTTTGGTCAGGAGATTGAGCAAGGGGCAGAGCGGGAGACCATCTTTTGGAGGATTTCATTCAGCCTCAGCATGGCCCTTGGGAGGATAACGTAGATCCTCAAGGGAGGTATTTTCGGGGGTCATCCATTCCAGAAACGCTCTCTGGGCTTTTCTGGGTATTGTGAGTAGAGGCGGATTCCAGAGTTTCAGCTCATTCCAAGTAGGGGAGCAGCCCCAAATACTCATTTTGTTCCAGCAATAGCAGCAGCACAACATCCATAGATGCTCTTCCGCATAGTGTGCGCATTCAACTGCCTCTGCTACTGATGATGGCTTCCACATTCTAATTGTAATATTCCCAATTGGCGATAGCTAATTGGAAATATTAATTTTTGATCAATTTTTCTTTATGTAGCTAAATTATAAATAAAATTGAGTAGAGGGGGACATAACTCACTCTAAAATAAAGTGCACTCCCTAGTAGACAAAACGTTGTAACTTAAGTGGGCCAAGGGGGCCAAGAGACCACGCAGAGAGGGGGCCCACTAGACCACATGGAGGGACTGCACAGGCCAAGTGAGCACGTGGCAAAGGGAGGCTACGTTGGAGGAGGTGGGCCTTAGGGTTTGAGAGAGGCCAACGCTATATAGAGAGGAGAGCCTCCTCATTTTGGTCATTTGATGTTTATGATATTGAGCTAGTCATTTCAACTTCTTGAGCATGCTAGTTGTTTAGCTAGTCTGCAGCACTGTTCAGTGCACCGAGTGTCTCCATTCGGAGATCTCACCCTCAGCCCCAGGGGACTTCGAGTGCCTGCTCGGGTGAGGTTGTCCCATCAATATTTTGCCGGAGGATTGGTGTTTGGCCTTCGTTGAGGAGCAGTGCATCCATAGACTGTGCAGTCCTGAGAGGGAGGATGCAGTCCATTTCTTGAGAGCTCCGGTTTGGGTTTCTTTCAGAGGTTTCGAGCTTGGATTTTGAGCAAGGGGCCAGCCCTTGCCTGTGGGAGGATTTTGGCAGAGTTTGTGGCCGTATTTTGGTGGTTTCCATTCAGCCTCAGTGCAGAGCCTTGGAGGATAGCGTAGATCCTCAAGGGGATGATTTTCGGGGGTCGGTCATTCCAGAAATGGTTTCTAGGATTTTTTGGGTTTGGTGAGTAGAGGTTGATTCCAGAGTTTCAGCTTATTCCAAGTAGGGGAGCAGCCCCAAATACTCATCTTGTTCCAACAGTAGTAGCTACACGGCAGTTTTCCAGCAACTAGGACACAGATCAGAGAGCAGCCATTCCATCAGCATTCTGAGAGCATTGCTTCACTTGCCTTGAGCAAGTCTAGGTGCCATCACTCTGATCACCTATTGTACTCACTTATATTTCTCAGCATAATAAAATGGCTTAGCATTCTCTTTGCATTCCTTGAGTATCTGTTACATGTTCTATATATATGCTATTGTATGCTTGCACTACTGTTATTTTACTCCTCGAGCATTCCAGTTCTTATACCACTTGGTGTGTTTTCCCCATACTCTTAGGCAGAGTCTGGAAAGGGCCAGATAGCCTCCAAATCTCACCCTCTTTTCAAAGGTGAAATATCTGGTAAATGCCCTCCCAAGCCATCTCTGGTTGGAGTTTGCTTGTGTTTTAGAGATATCCCTGAAACGGGATATTACAGTGGTATCAGAGCATAGATCTGGCTCAACCTGTGGAGCTAGTTGTCTATGACACCGGGGGAGAAACCCTACATCTGCTACAGAGGTAGGAAGTACAGAGATATTGAGCGTAGGTTGGAGAACACCTACGGAGAGGGTGATTGCGTTCGTGTGGTGGACGCAGAATAGGAGGAGCCGGTGGTAGACGCAGAACAGAAAGAGCCAATGGAAGATGATAGTGAGGCAAAACAATTTGGGGAGGCACTCCTCAAATCAGTGCAGGATCTGGCAAGACAGATTGAGGTCATGGGTCAGAGATTCACTGCTGTGGAGGCTAGACAACGTGAAACTCCAAGGGGTTTCCATGTTGGTGAGGGGTCGGGCACATCCCATCATTTGCCGGAGCGGGATGCCACTCCGCACCAGGCATCACATGCACCCACATGTTCCACTATGCCCACTTTTCTGGGTGCAGACACAGGGGCAGGAGCACAGCATGAGCCAGAGCCTGGCCACATGGGTGACTATTTTGCTGAGAACCAGGCATATGGGAAGGAGTTCAGGGATGCCCTTTCATTCAGAGATTTTGTTCAGCTCCAACGGGACAGCAAACCCGGTGACCATCACAGAGGGCACCGGCATTATCATGATGGGGACACCCAGCATACAGCGAGCCGATTCCATTTGCCAATGTTTGATGGCTCATCAAGCAGTTCGACAAAGTCTTGGGTGGAGAAGCTAGATATATATTTCCAGCTTAACCAGATGGTAGAGTCGGAGGCCATCAAGGTGGCTACACTGCATTTGCATGGTGAGGCCCAGGACTGGTGGTTCCATGGGATGGTGACACTCGGGCATTCGACAGTGACCACATATGCCGAGTTCACCCGGAGAATGATAGAGAGATTTGACCGAAGGGATCCGGAGGAGCATTTTGTTGAGTTGACGAGGCTCAAACAGACCGGGAGCCTGGAGACGTGTATTGCAGATTTCCTGAGGGTTTCAGTGATGGTGCCAGATCTATCTGCAGCACGGATGATCTACATGTTTGTTGAGGGGTTAGCAGAGCCACTTCGGGGTCTAGTCAAATCCACTAGACCAGCCACACTCCAGGACGCCATTGGCAGTACCCGGGATTTGCAGGATGCCTTACCCAAGACCAAGACACCTTACCCCCAGAGACAGGCTTTCCAGCGAAAGGGGAAGGATGTGAGGATTCCGCCTCCAAAGGGGAATCAGGGTAGGGTGCAGCTAGATGATGATGCCAGGAGGGAGTTGAAGAAGAAGAGGTTGTGCTTTACCTGTCAGGAGCCGTGGGCACCAAGACACAGATGTGCTGTAGGAAAAGCACATTTTATCGAGGTCTTCTCTGAGAGTAGCGGGGAAGAGGATGAGTATGAGGATGGAAAGGCAGGAGACAATCAGACAGCGCAGGACCATTTGCCACCTCCACCTCCAGGAGCAAGAGGTGAAGCTTTTGCACCCACAGGGGGGACCCTTGCAGCATTGCGAGGAGTACCCAAGTATTTGACGCTGCATGTCCGAGGGACAGTACGTGGGCAGCGAGTTTCGGTTTTGGTAGACAGTGGGGCAACCCACAAATTCATTGATGCACAGATGGTTGAGCGGAGAGGCATACCGACAAAGAGCTTCGATGGATTTTCAGTGTTGGTCCCAAGAGATCAGAGGATGCAGTGTACCAGATATGTTCCAGAGCTGGCTGTGACGATGGGTACCTACATAGTGACCGACCAATTTTTCGTGGTCAACATACCAGATACCAATGTGGTACTGGGTGTACAGTGGCTGATTACTCTAGGGAAGGTCACCACAAATTGGGAGGCCTTGGAGATGGAGTGGGATGATAAGAAGACCGGGAAGCATGAAAAGATCCGTGGGATGCACACTTACCCACCCCAGGCTGTTTCAGCTCACCAGATGGAGGCAGACTTCCGGAAGGGAGACATAGTGTGGGCGGTTGAGTTGCGAGCATCAGAGGCAGGAAGTACCGGGCAGACAGTTTATCCGGATATACAGGTCATCCTTGACAAGTATGACACGGTGTTTGGGGAGATACCACCAGGACAACCACCAGATCGGGGGTTTGAGCACACTATTGAGTTAGAGCAGGGCATCCAGGTCGTTATTACCGCACTCTATAGGCACCCCAAGGCCTATCGGGATGAGATTAAGCGGGCTATCCAGGAGTTGTTGGCTCTTGGACATATTCGGCCTAGCACCAGTCTTTTTGCTTCTTCGGTGGTGTTGGTGAAGAAGAAGGACGACACATTGAGAATGTGCATTGATTACAGGGCCCTGAATAAGAAGACCATGAAGAACAGGTACCCCATACTACGGATAGATGAGCTAATGGATGAGTTGAGAGGAGCACAGTTCTTCTCAAAGATCGACTTGAGATCCGGGTACCACCAGATTCGCGTGAGGGAACGGGACATTCCCAAGACCGCTTTCAGGTGCCATTACAGCCACTTTGAGTTCTTGGTTATGCCTTTCGGGCTAACCAATGCCCCAACTACTTTCCAGTCATGCATGAACCATATCTTCCGCAATCATCTGAGGAAGTTTGTGTTGGTCTTTTTCGATGATATACTGATATATAGCAGGAGTTGGGACGAGCATCTCCAGCATATAGAGGCAGTGCTGCATATCTTGGAGGAGCAACAGTTCTATGCTAAGCTCTCCAAGTGTGAGTTTGGGTTGACAGAGATGTTGTATTTGGGTCACATCATAGGAGTGGACGGAGTGAGGGTCCATGAGGAGAAGATCAGGGCCATCAGAGATTGGGCAGAGCCGAGAAACGTGACGGAACTTCGAGGATTTTCTGGTATCTGCGCTTATTATAGGAAGTTCGTCAAGATTTTCTTTCAGCTTGTTGCACCCTTTATAGATTTGATGAAAAAGGGGGCATTCAGTTGGTCAGATACAGCGCAGCGGGCCTTTGACAGGCTGAAGGAGGTTATGAGCAGCTGCCCAATGCTTGCGTTGCCAGATTTTATGCAGCCTTTTGTTTTGGAGTGTTATGCATCGGGAGAGGGGATCGGTGCAGTTTTGAGGTAGGGAGGCCACCCTATAGCCTATGAGAGCCGGAAGCTCCTTTCTCATGAGCGGTTGTATGCTATATATGACAAGGAGATGTTGGCCATTATGCATGCATTGGCCAAATTCCGGCAATACCTGGTGGGTAACAGGTTCAGGGTGTGGACGGATCATAACAGCCTCAGGTTCTTTTTGGAGCAGAAGTAGCTACAGGAGAGGCAACAGAATTGGATCAGCAAGATCCAGGCTTATGATTTTTACATTGAGTATGTCAAGGGGAAGAACAACGTGGTAGCCGATGCAATTTCACGTAGGCCAGCCACGTTGTCTCTGATGAGTTTGGATGCAGATTGGAGGGCTCGACTTTTGGTGGAGTACTCCAAGGACAGGTTTTCTTGTGAGGTTCTAGATGGTTAGGTGGCGGATGATAGATACAGGGTGATAGATGAGATCATCTATTACAGAGATAGGATCTTCTTGACTAAGGGCTCCCAGGCTCCAGCTCAAGAAGAAGATACTTCAGGCATCTCATGATTCACCATTGGCAGGTCACCAGGGGTTTACCAAAACCTACAGGGCCATCAGAGAGAGGTTCTCATGGAAGGGCCTCAAGGAGGACATACTCTAGCATGTCAGGGAGTGCGAAGTTTGCCAGCGCAACAAGGGAGAGATGAACCATCCAGCAGGGTTGTTGCAGCCTCTTCCCATTCCAGAGAGGAAATGAGAGAGTATTTCGATGGATTTCATCACAGGGTTGCCCGCGGTGCAGGGCAAGGATTGTATATTTGTCGTCGTTGATCGACTGACAAAATATGCACATTTTTTCGCCATATCCGCACACTATACAGCAGCACAGGTGGCATAGTTGTTCTTCCGGGACGTCTTCAGGTTACATGGTCTTCCCAAGACCATTGTCAGTGACAGGGACAGCCGCTTCATGGGCGGATTTTGGCAGGAGCTTTTTTGGTTGGTGGGGACGGAGTTGACACCGAGTACCAGCTACCACCCACAGACAGATGGACAGATGGAGATAGTTAACAAGTTTCTGGAGGGCTACTTGCGTAACTATGTCAGTGGGCAGCAGAGAGTGTGGCTGAAGTGGCTGCACCTAGGAGAGTATTGCTAGAACACCACACTTCACATGTCTATCGGTATGTCTCCGTTTTATGCATTGTATGGTTATCATGCGTTATCTTTCGTTGACGTGATGTTTGGTGCCAGCAAGGCTTCAAGAGCCAAGGATTGGGTCCAAGAGAGTCAGGACATCCTCCGAGCTCTCAAGAATAACATGGCTACTGCGCAGAATCAGCCAAAGCTGTATGCCGACAAGGGTCGGATGGAGAGACAATTCGAGGTAGGGGACTTGGTCTACCTACGCTTACAGCCATATCGACAATCGACTCTGAAGCAGAAGGGGGCTGAAAAACTCAAGCCCCGCTTTTATGGACCGTACAGGGTGATACGCAGGGTTGGACAGGTTGCCTATGAGTTGGAGTTGCCCCAAGGTAGCAAGATTCATAATATATTCCATGTATCATGCCTGAAAAAGGCTTTGGGACAGCAGGTGACAGTGACAGAGGAGCTCCCGCCTACAGATGATGAGGGGCATTTGGTGCTACAGCTGGAGGCCATCATTGATGTCAGAGAGAGGCAGCTGCGGAGCAGGACGGTCCGGGAATTCTTGGTGAGGTGGAAGAAATTGTCGGATGAGGATGCTACTTGGGAGAGTGAGGAGATCTTGCAGCATCCATCACTATAGTTGCTTGGGGTCAAGCAACATTTTGCTGAGGGAGACTGTAATATTCCCAACTAGCGATAGCTAATTGGAAATATTAATTTTGATCAATTTTGCCTTATGTAGCTAAATTATAAATAAAAGTGAGTAGAGGGGGACATAACTCACTCTAAAAATAAAGTGAACTCCCTAGTAGACACAACGTTGTAACTTAAGTGGGCCAAGGGGGCCAAGAGACCATGCAGAGAGGGGGCCCACGTAGACCACATGGAGGGACTGCGCAAGCCAAGTGAGCACGTGGCAAAGGGAGGCTACGTTGGAGGAGGTGGGCCTTAGGGTTTGAGAGAGGCCAACGCTATATAGAGAGGAGAGCCTCCTCATTTTGGTCGTTCGATGTTTAAGATATTGAGCTGGTCATTTCGACTTCTTGAGCACACTGGTTGTTTAGCTAGTCTGCAACACTGTTCAATGCACGGAGTGTCTCCGTTCTGAGATCTCACCCTCAGCCCCGGGGGACTTCGAGTGCCTGCTCGGGTGAGGTTGTCCCATTAGTATTTTGCCGGAGGATTGGTATTTGGCCTTCGTTGAGGAGCAGTGCATCCATAGACTGCGCAGTCCTGAGAGGGAGGACACAGTCCATTTCTTGGGAGCTCCGGATTGGGTTTCTTTCGGAGGTTTCGAGCTTGGAGATTGAGCAAGGGGCCAGCCCTTGACTATGGGAGGATTTTGGCGGAGTTTGTGGCCGTATTTTGGTGGTTTCCATTCAACCTCAGCGCAGAGCCTTGGAGGATAGCGTAGATCCTCAAGGGGGTGATTTTCGGGGGTCGGTCATTCCAGAAATGCTTTCTAGGCTTTTCTGGGTTTGGTGAGTAGAGGCTGATTCCAGAGTTTCAGCTTATTCCGAGTAGGGGAGCAGCCCCAGATACTCATCTTGTTCCAACATTAGCAGCTACACGGCAGTTTTCTAGCAGCTAGGACATAGATCAGAGAGCAACCATTCCATTAGCATTCTGAGAGTATTTCTTCACTTGCCTTGAGCAAGTCTAGGTGCCATCACTTTGATCACCTATTGTACTCACTTATATTTCTCAGCATAATAAAATGGCTCAGCATTCTCTTTGCATTCCTTGGGTATCTGTTACATGTTCTATATATATGCTATTGTATGCTTGCACTACTGTTATTTTACTCGAGCATTCTAGTTCTTATACCACTTGGTGTGTTTTCCCCATACTCTTAGACAGAGTCTGGAAAGGGCCAGATAGCCTCCAGATCTCACCCTCTTTTCAGAGGTGAAATATCTGGTAAATGCCCTCCCAGTCCATCTTTGGTTGGAGTTTGCTTATGTTTTAGAGATATCCCTGAAACGGGATATTACACTAACCATGGCCCTGATTCGAGGATTTAATCCGTATATGAAACGTTTGGCTTGGCGTTCATCCGTATCTAGATAAGGGACATATTTTACAAGCTCCATAAACCTTATCTCGTATTCTTCCATGGTCTTACTACCCTGGATTAGTGTATGGAAGGCTCCGACTTGTTTCTCTTGAAAGAAAGGTGGTAAGTATTTTGCACGGAATATTTCCTCAAACAACCCCAAGGAACGTTGTTTGATGTGAGATGCAGTTGCTTTTCTAGATTTCCCCACCAAATTAGAGCACTCCCTCTAAGCTGAAATATTGCGATCTTCGCTTTAGATGTAGAAGAATATTCTCTTAGCGTGAAGCATCTTATCATTCCTTCTAACCATGCTTCGGCATGTTCTCCTGCTCGTCCTCCTGAGAATTCCAAGAGTCTAATCTTTTGCAGTTTCCTGGAAATATCTTCCTTAGGTGGCTTATAATCATAATCTTTAGACTTTTCTGAATGTCTTTCCTCAAGATGAGGTCGCTCTTCTCTTCTGCTGGCCGGTTGCCACCTTTTTAATGTTTCCAGAATGGCTTCTAATGAGCGCATTATAGTAGTTAGGTTAGGTACTGGAGCGACTGGTGCTGATGTCGATCTAGGTGGTGGCGATGGTGATGGCATTGGCGATGACGTTGGTGGAGGTGTTAGAGATGGCGATGCATCTCGATGGCGTTGCTGCCTTTGATACGTTCTTACCATCACGACTTTTCCTAAATACATAATAAAATTTATGAGAATCGGGTAAATTTTAGACTTACTAAATATAATTTTCATAAATTTGAGCTTCCATACGGGTATAGTTCTTTTGCTATTTTTACCTGCAGGCAGGTCTTACTAGTACCGAGGTCAAGGAGGGTGGCAACGCGACCTCCTTGTCCTAATGCAGAATATTCTATGCGTAATAGTTCTTTATTGAAATGCAAGGGTTTTCATAGATCATAGTATCATTTCGTAATATCATAGCATCATACGGTTTATCTAGAATGTTCAGTCCTAGATGTAGAGTTATGGAAGGGGTTTATTGGCTTTATTTTTACTGATGCCTACAACTAATAACTGGAATTTAATAAGTTTAAAATTTCATTTCTTTGAATTGACATCATGCTATTATCGAACAAGCATCTCTACCAAAATAAGTATGAAATATTCAAGTGTCATATTTAACTTAAGGCTTTAATAAAATTTGGTTTATACATTTTCCCATTATTGTTCATAAATAACTTAAGTATTTATATAATTCCACTTACTCTACTTTAATTCCTTTCACAACTTTTAACACTATACCTATCT
This sequence comes from Pinus albicaulis, assembly GCA_034641835.2. NCBI lineage: Eukaryota > Viridiplantae > Streptophyta > Pinopsida > Pinales > Pinaceae > Pinus > Pinus albicaulis. The sequence continues at coordinate 497,074,861 of CM076572.1, forward strand.
AATAACATATAATATACATAATAGACATATAATATAATCCGAATTTTGCATCCCAAAATATAATATACATATTATTATTATTATTATTTATTTATTTATTTAATTACTATTACTATTATTATTATTATTATTATTATTATTATTTATTTATTGGTTATTTAATAAATATATGCCGAAACTAACTTTACTCTATACTCCTTGAATATACCAATCTACACTACTCATAAAATACACCATTTAATGTGTTATATTATATTGTTAAAGATTTTAACATTGAAGATATTAATCTTTTTTTTTTTAATTTGTAGGCTATCTCTATAACTTTACGAGCATCTGGAGTAGTCATTTGAAAATATATTATTGAACTGTGAATTGCAGACCTGTGGAGCAGTTGAGAAGGCTCAAATATTTGCGGATTCCTTAAATATCTCTGGTCGTTATGTGAATGTCCTCACCAGATATCCTTTGTCACGTCACTGATGAAGCGCCATGCCACTACTCTGCCCGAGATCATAAAACCTGTTCAAACCGGCCCAAACAAGAAAACGCACTAAAATATAATTCTACCACGTACACGAACTCTCTAGCTTTTCTACAGAACACCATCATGTGCCAACATGCGATGAGCTGTCCCTAAGCAAAGATACACCTCTGGCAATGCCTTAGATGCCAACATCGTATGCAGTTGAATGTCATCCTTACACACAGCCATGCCAGGGAGGTGAAGGTCATTAAATTGTTCAATATTTTACTGAAATTTTCTTGGGGATATTCAGCTAATCAATTGGCCCTACGAGGTACGCGATCGAACCCCTGACGAGACAGACTTAGGACACTGTAAATATTGTAATTTGTTGTGAGACTAATATTCTTCGTCAATTTCAAAATTGTGCGCATTTGAAAATCCATCAAATCTTGGTATCTCTGTACATGGAATGAAGATGAAATTAAAAAAAAACTAAGCACACCTTCATCAACACCAAATACAAAAGCTATGGCGACGTATCGAGAAGATTACATTGTGCGTATTTGAAAATTTGTCAAATATCAGTATCTCTATACATAGAATGAAGATGAATAAAAAAAACTAAGCACACCTTCATCAACACCAAATACAAAAGCTATGGCGACATATCGAGAAGATCACATTGTGCGCATTTGAAAATCCATCAAATCTCAGTATCTCTGTACACAAAATGAAGATGAATAAAAAAAAACTAATTAGACCTTCATCAACACCAAATACAAAAGCTATGGCGACGTATTGAGAAGATTACATTGTGTGCATGAAAATCTGTCAAATCTCAGTATCTTTGTACAGAGAATGAAGATGAATAAAAAAAAACTAAGTAGACCTTCATCAACACCAAATACAAAAGCTATGGCGACGTATCGAGAAGATTACACCCCTGGAATTTGAAACTTTGAACCGATGACTTCAATCCCGAACCCTGGACGGGGACAACATCGACTAAATCAGCGGGCAGAAATCGAACTTGAGTCTCTTTTAACTACCAAAAGAAAATCGATTTAGTGTCCAGAGGATAATGATTGCCCAAAAGAAAATCATAACAGGGAGCCTTCTATAGTCCTAACGCTGACGAAATGTTCTAGAGGAAATTCGTCTGTCAACACTCCAATAATTTCTCGTCACAAAATACAAAACTCAGGAAAGCAACCGGAAAATAATAAGCCCCAACAAAAAACAGATTAAGGTCACGGTCCGGAAACTTGCAGTATCGCAGTTTAAAATTTTGCAGGCAAACTGAATGTTAGAAATCATACTTAAGGGATAGTATTTAGAATTTTACAAGGTTCGAGAGTTTGTAACAGACTTTGATACCATGTGTAAAGACCCTAAACCAGGACATTTATCTGAAATTTTTCCTACTTATAGATTGAAGCATAAATCAAAATGAATTGAGACATGCAGTAAATTTAATTCACATAAATAACAAATTTATTTACAAAAGAATACCAGGGACGAATTTGGTGATGTATTGGCCTGTGGCTCTTCCCGTGGATGCAGCGGACGTGTTACCAAATCAATATTTTCCTCCCAGCCAATCTAGGATTTTCCAGAGCAATCCTTGATTCAAAAGATATCTCTTCTGCCCCCGTGCCCAGAATTCCAAGAACAGTGAAGACTCATTTCAGAACAAATTCACACCACTCACTATTTCCTCAGACAATAGTTTTCTTCTGTGTGCAGAAACCAACGAAGGAAAAACCTCCCTTTCCTCATTCATATTCTTCCCTTTTATAACTTTCAATCACCCCTTCATTTATGTAGATATTATAGAGTCATTTATGGAGATATTTATAGTCATTTATGTAGATATTATTAAATCATTTATGGATATATTTATAGTCATTTATGTAGATATTATTTATGGAGATATTTATATAGTCATTTATGTAGATATTATTAAGTCATTTATGTAGATATTATTTTGTTTAATTACTTTAAAATTAATTTTATTATATTTTGTTTTTAAATTAATTAAATTAACTTTATAATTTTAATCAAATGATATTATTACTTTATTTGTTCACTTAAATATAATTTGTACTTAATTATATTTATCTTGATCAATGTTTTACCATGCATACGTATATAAGAGCGGTATACGTGTTAAGTACCTAGCTCGATATTTCATTATATCTTGGCAAGATAGAAATGTATTATGATATTCAATTCGTTACCCTAACTCAGATATTACCCCGATATTTATTAAAGGTCTCACTCGACATATTTATTATATTGAGGTAGTTAAGGATCTATTTTCATAATTGACTTATTAGCCTACTTAGCTATTCTCAATACTAGCAGGTATGTATACTAGTGCGGTGTATGTGATGTATGCATATGTAGCTACCATATGCATATGTCGTATACATGCTAATATTATTTTGCTTGTAAATCGAAATGGGTCATTACAACTAGAGCTGCAATATTTCCCCCTCAACTCTAATGTTTGGGATGACTATAATAAAAAATACATGTGGGGTCTCTAAACCCACATTTCCTAACTGCAAACATGAATTAAGACAAAATGGCCAAAATTGATATTTCACTTAGCAATAATGCTAAGTGAGAATATCACATATAGATTTTCTTCCTGAATAGCTAGCGATTAGAAACACATATTTTGAACGTTAGGGAATATTCTTTAAGTTTCAAGGTGGATATCCCTAGGGTTTCCTAGGCCAACTGCCTTTGACAACCACCTATATAAACATTTGTGTTAACAAAAGAATACTGGCATTCCCTTCTACTTGATTTGAATATATTATATTATGAATGATTTAGTTTGAGAATGATAATTAAGTTCTTTCTGATTTTCATTGTGTTGTTATTATCTTAGTTGTTTTGACATTTTGAGGTTTCTGTTAACAGGACAGGACAAGCAGTAGCATCTTTGTTAAGGAGGTTGAATCTACCATATCAAGGGAATGAGACATATGGGAAAATTCGAATTAGTGGAAGGGTCATAAGGCATTGGCTTAGACCCAAATCTTATTTACCAAGCTCTATGTTCCCGGGGAGGACCCTAGATTCAAGATTCCCAAAGTCACATCTGCACAAAGGTATTGTTGACCAACAGCGCATGATTCGGTCAGAAGACCTTTCTATTGATGAAAGCACAGGGTCATTGATTGCAAAGAATTTAGACCATAGAAGTCTAATAAACAGACCTTGGGAAGACCGAAATAAGCAGAACCTTTGAAAGACTATCTATGTGCTTGTTCTTTCGAAACAGTTCAGGATGTTTTTAATTTACTATTACTTGTGCCTTTCTGAGTCTTTGTCATTGAAACCAGTTTCTGTTCGTATTACATTCTCCAATTATTTTTCAAGGAAATCAATGAAGGAAATTGTACCTTGAAATATATGATGATGGTGACTATCCAAAGAAGAATCTTGTAGTCCTAATTAGACTTCCCAGGTATTGGTAACAAGCTATCTGTAATCTTTATGTTAAGCATAGGTTTGTTTACTGTGGATATCAATTTTGTATCATACGTGAAGATTTATGTCAAAGGTCTTTAAATTGAGAATGGAATCTAGCACTTTCTATATTGTGCATTTGCTTCATCTACACTAAATTAATGACCTCCACCTCAAGGTTGACCTAGAGCTACATATCACAATTAAAGAGTTAGTGTGAACTATTTTTTACCATTACATTGTATCTAACATACCAATAAATTGAAGAAATCAAGACTCAGGAGAGAGGGTCTGTGTGTGAGTTAGAGCTGAAGCTTTTTCTACAAACTTCTTGTTCAGACAGAGAAGTTGATGCTAGAATCCAAAAACCAGTAAATCAAGAAATCAAGAGAGAGTGTCCATGTGTGTTAGACATGAATCTTTTTCTACAACATTTGTTGAGACAGAGAAGTTAATGTGAAAATCATAACAAGGGCAGTACCGTGATAATAGTGCTAATGATGTCATTTCTCTCTCTTGATGAACAAGAGTCTATCCTAGTGGATGTTCCCTAGAATAAAAGGCCTCCTGAAATGCCAGCTTCAATATCTACTCCATTGTCAAAGATAAGGATTATTAAGGCATTGCTAAATATCTGAAAATTTATTTTTCAAGCAGTTCCTTAAACAAATGGTTGGACAGAGAGACTATTTGAGGCAACAGAGGGAAATTGAGAATTCAAACCCAGAAATTTTATGTGACGTAGTTTGCAAACAACCTTGGACTTATTTGAAGAGATGTGCTAGGAGACAAATAAATAATAATTCAAGAATACAACAATTGCTGAAGTTGGGTCGGTTCCTATTAATTGGCTGTGTTGTCGCACAGATTGTCCAGGCACCTCGACAACGGCTCAAATTGGGGGCTGTCACCTTTATCCCCAATCTCTCTATTTAAACTGTCTCCTTGCAAGCTAAGGGAGGTAGACCCTATTACAAGTGAGGATGATAAATCCAGGAGACACAGCTAAAACATCAAATACTTGATAAAAATGAACGAGATTCTACAGATATAAATTAGATTTCACGTTTAAGACCAGTGCCTTATGGAGTCAAACAAAATCCCGTTATGCAATTATAAACAAGTAAGTGACGATTAACTGTTGCTTATTAGAACACAATTGATCACAATGATATTTAATTGAAAAATGCCACAGCCATGAATAACAATAACATGAAAATGCCAAATGCTTGAAAAATTTCCGAAAAATAAGATATTCCAATATTACCTAGTTCGAAAATTAAAATGTTCCACAGTCAAACTTTAGATAAAAAATTTCAGCGCATTTGACTATAGAAAATTTGAAATTTTTTTATATTTTTGTATTTTCTAGATTTTTTTATAATTTTGAAAATTTTTTATTTATTTTTTTAAATTAAATCCAAGTCTGAATTAAAGTTCTAACAAAAAATTAAATCTAAACAAGACTAAAATTAAAATCAAACTAAATTGAAACTAAGGTTAAATTGAAATTCAATATCTAAAATTTAAAATCTAAATCTAAAGCTAAAGTTAGACTAAATCAAATCTAAACTAAAACCCAAGTTAGATCCTAAAAACAAACTAAATTAAATTTATTGAAATCTAAAAGAACTTTAAAACAAAAATCTAATTAAAACTCAAAAAAAAAATGTTGAAATTTGGTACAGGGGGACAGGTGGTTCCCTAAGGTTTTGATCTTTGGCCTAGGGAAAAGTGTCCAAAAGAATTTAATTTTTCTCCTAAAGTGACTTTATAAAGTTATAAAGTCAAATCTAATTTAAAAGTCACTTTAAGTGATAAAGTTACTAAAGTGACTTTATAAAGTTATAAAGTCAAATCTAATTTAAAAGTGACTTTAAGTGATAAAGTTACTAAAGTCTAATTTTTAAAGTGACTTTAATAAAGTCAATGTAAAATTAGAAAGTAAAAGTGACTTTGGAAATAAATGACTAAGTGGGTCTTTATTAAAGTGGGGTGAATTAAAAAATAGAAAGTGAGATTTAAATGAGCATTTAATCTCAGCCCTAGATCTCAATATATTTCAGCCATTGGATTTAGGGATTCCCCAAAAGTCACTTAGGGTTAGGTTAAAGGAGGAAAAGGAGGGAAAAGGTCATTCATTCTTTCATGAGCAGATTGAGAGAAGGAGAAGGAGAGAGCTGGAGATTTTTCTGAGCAGTGAGAAGGAGGAGGGCAGCAGCAGTGATATTCAGCAAATCCGTACAGCAAGAGCAGAGCACGAAGTTTGAGGCAAGAGGGCACAAATTTCGAGGGAGGAAAGACAGCATTTAATGCTGCACGTTTTTTAGGTCCGTACAGCAGTTTGAAGGCACGGAAATCGAGGTCCGTACAGCAGGAGAGAGAAAGTTGTTTTCTGAATCAGTACAGCAGAAAAATCAGCGCTGAAATCGAGGCCGTACAGCAGATTTAAGGCAGCCGTACAACACGTTTTTCGAGGCAGCCGTACAACAGTTTTGACAAGCCGTACAACATGTTTTTCGAGGCAGCCGTACAGCTGTATAGCACAGATTTCAATGTTGTCCGTACAGCATTTAATGCTGGACTGTTTGCTGTAATTTCTGTTTTTTGTGGGCACGGAAACCGAGGTGGAGTTTTGGCATGGTTTTCGAGATAAGTACAGTTTTTGAGGTTGCTGTAATTTTTGCTGTGTATATTTCTGTCTCACTGTAAAAAGCATTTTTCAAAAAAATAAAGAGAAGCTTTCAGACTGGTTTTCCCCAAGAGTTGTAGGGGGTTTTTCCAGGGTCACCTTGACCAAAAATATATGTGTCAAAATGTGTGAATGACTATTTTATGTGTGCTGATATTTATTTCTGCATTTTCCAGCATTCTGTAATTTTTCCAGAATTTGTGTTTTCAGCAAAATTTATTTTCCAACTTGTTAAATGTATGGATATGAGAAAGGACATTTAACTATTTTGGAGTAATAAGGTGAAAACTGAAAACCGGGGTGGGAAATGAGAAATTTCTACATGGTATCAGAGCTTGAGTGCTGAAGTGCAGTTTGGGACAACAAGGAGAAAAATACAGCCTGCTGATTTTTCACTCAGAAAATTCCAGCAAGCTGATTTTTTCACAAACAACATTTTTACCTTTACTATAGCAGTGCTATTTTTCAGTTTTAGGACAGCAGGATGTCTTTGGGACTGAGGGTGGAGGATAGGTTGGATGGGCATGTTGAGAATGCAGCAAGATGATGGAGCTTGGTGAAATGAAGTTGCCTTCACCAAGTGGGCCCGTAGGCGAATTCTGGCGCAAAGTCTATTTTTAGACTATGTCTATTTTTAGACATATGGAGCATGGTTCGGGGATTCCAGTTTGAGATTCTTGGAGCATTGGTCATGTTGGTAAAAATAGATGAGACTCTATTTTTTAGGTCAAAGAGGTCGAAGGCTATTTTTAGACTGCCTCTCCTAAAAATAGGGAAGTCAAATATTATTTACCCTTAATAATATTTGGACTCTAAATAGCAGTTTACTCTCTTGGAGCACTTCAGTTTGAGCTACGGATGTGGCACATGCAACTGCCAGAAGGAAATACGCTTTTCTTATGGGGTATTGAGCTCATGCATGGTTGACTTCAGTTAGAACTTCAGTGGCAGAAGTTTGGAGGAGTTAATGAGACAGATAGTGGAGTTGTGTTCTGTTTATTTTAGTTGAACCAGTTGAGATTAGTTTAATTAGCTAATCAATTAGTTATGAGTGGAGTGAATTAAATATTATTTAATTCATTAATTAGTAACTCATTATTCAACTCAAGAACACATCAGTTCACTACAGTGCATGATCAGTTCAGTGGAGACCAGTGAAAGAGGTAGATGAAAGGGTGGAGTTAGCTATCGGTGGCGACATCAGTTGTGCATGAGATTTGCACCACACTTGGAGGAATTGCCCATGATGATTGCGCTGTCAAGCCAAGGAGATTCTAACCTTGGATCTCTATATAGACAGGCCTGGATTGCGCAATAGAGGCAAGGCAATTGGCGGTGAGTTTTGAACCAGTAACTTGTTCAAAACTGAGCTAGATTGTGGGTAACTGTATGAGAAAGTACCGAGTACTTGTGAGGAGTATTGTATTCAGTTTGTTACTTGATTTCTCCATTATAATATACACAATAGCTGCGGGGTTTTCAGCTATAAGCTTTCCCCATACATACTGTGTTAATGTGTATGATGATTTGATGTGTTATCGCTTGATTTTATTTCCGCATGTTTGATGATCTGAGTTGATCTGAGTGGAAGAGATTATGTGTTGCATATAAATTCGAATTGTATGTGATCAGGATAGTCTCGGTGGATAATTAATTATTATTCAGCAAATTTCTACATGGTATCGGAGCTATTGAAGTTCAGATTGATCATCACAGTGATTACAAACTTATTTCGGTAGACAGAGTCTGCATGTGGGCCAGGTAGCCTCCGGATTCATCTTTCTTCGAAAAGTGAAAGGTCTGGTAAACGCCCCTTGCAGTCAATCTCTGTGCTAGAAATAATTTGTTCTCACAAATCTAGAGCGGTTGAGCTTTGAGGTGGAATTCGAATTTTACAGCAGTTTTGTTTTCTTGGTGCCGGTGTTGAAAATGTCTTTCAACGGTTTGCGACTCGAATATGCTCTTGAAGGCAGTTCGAATTATGTTGCATGGAAGGATCGCATGGAAGCAGTATTAGAAGATAATGGTCCGAAGGAGTTCGTAGATACGGATGTCCAAAAGCCCACTGATGCAGCTGAAGTCGATGCATGGCAAAATAAGATGGCGAAGTGTCGAAGGATCCTGTTGGAGGGCGTCAAGGATCATATTGTATCCAGCCTGCATGGAAAGGCTTCTCCATTTCTAATGTGGAAAGATTTGACGGATCTATTCCAGAGTAAGAGTGACCAAAGGAAGTTGGCGCTCAAAGATAAGCTCAGGAACATCAAGATGGAGAAGGGCGACAGTATCGCCAAATACCTCACGAAGTTCACTCAGTGCAGAGATGAGCTGGGAAGTGTGGGGGTGATTGTCGAAGACGAGGACATGGTCGACCTAGCTCTCCTTGGTCTTCCGAAGGCTTGGCACTCATATCAAGATAGTGTCAATGGTCGGGAGAAGCTGCCGGGATGGGAGCGCCTTTGGGCGGATCTCATGCAGGAGGAGATAAGGAGGACTACTCGAGATGGATCTTCATCAAAGGGAGCTGATGAAGAAAACTGCACTTTGGTGTCCAAAGCAAAGAAGGGGAAGGGTAAGAAAACCTCCCATTCTGGTGCTAAGGGCAAGAAGCAGGATATGGCGAAAGTGAAGTGTTTTCACTGCCATGATCATGGACATTATGCTACCAATTTTCCAAAGAAGAAGAAGAACAAGCAAGCGGGAAGATCTGCAGATGGAGAAGCCTTGGCTTCACAGTTCGAGCTTGACTTTTCACTGATCGCATGCTTGGTTTCAAGTGTGTTGGGATCGGTGTGGTTCTTGGACAGCGGTGCATCATTTCATATGACGGGAGATCGGGATTTGTTCTCAGATCTGGAGGACAAAGATTTGGGTATGCACATCGAGATGGGCGATGATGGTAGATACAGTGCGACTGGTATCGGTACCGTATCCTTTCAGAGGGAGTCTGGTAAACCCTTTGTCTTAAAGGATGTCATGCATGTACCCGGATTGAAGAAGAACCTGATTTCAGTAGCGATGTTGGAGGATAAGGGGTATGATGTGGTCTTCAGCGAAGGAAAAGCCTTCCTGCGCAGTAAGACTATTGGAGAGACCCGGAAGATAGGGGTTCGAACTCAGAACCTTTATCAGTTGCAGGTAGATGACTGCGCAGCTATGGCATGCAAGGGGGGAGAAGTGGTGAGCCGGGATGATGAGGGCGAACTATGGCACAGGAGATTGGGCCATCTTCACCATGGAGCTTTGAAGATTCTGCAGCAGATTTCTACTGGACTTCCTAAGGGCACTCTTGCGCAATCAGATCAGTGCAAGGGGTGTACTTTAGGGAAGTATGTGAAAGCCACCTTTCACGAGAAGGATAGTCGCGCCACGACGATCCTTGAGAGAGTTCACACAGACGTGTGTGGTCCTTTCGCAGTTGCTTCGACAGCAAAGCACAGGTATTATGTGATCTTTGTTGATGATTTCTCTCGAAAGTGCTGGATCTTCTTCATGCAGAAGAAGAGCGATACATTCGCGAAGTTCTGTGAGTTTAAAGCACCGGTCGAGAAGGAGTCGGGGAAGAAGGTGATTGCTCTAAGGAGTGATAACGGTGGTGAATTCATCTCGGCTGAATTCAAGGAGTTCTGCAGCGCAGAAGGGATTCAGAGAGAGCTCATCACACCCCATAACCCACAGCAGAACGGGGTGGCTTAGCGGAAGAACAGAACGATCGTGGGTGCTGCACGGGCGATGTTGCATGATCAGGGCCTACCCCTTCACTTGTGGGTTGAGGCATGCAATACAACAGTGTATGTGCATAACCGTTGTCCTCACAAGGTTCTTGGCATGAGTACACCGGAGGAGGCTTATTCTGGCAAGAGGCCTGATATTTCCCATTTGCGGATTTTTGGTTCTCCTGTCTACATGCATGTGACGAAGGATGCAAGAAGGAAGCTGGATCCAACCGCTGAGGTTGGAATATTTTTGGGGTACACCGATACACCTCACAACTATCGGGTGTATTTTTCAGATAGTCGAAAGACTGTTGTGCGACGGGATATAAAATTTCAGGAGGAGAAAGCCATGCAGTGTTCGCTTGAGAGGGAGCTACACTTGCATGCAGATGAGGAGCCGTTAGTTCCTAAGGAGGAGCTTCCGGATGTGGATCAGCCACAAGAGGAGGTTCAGGAGGTGGAAGAAACCACCCAGGCAGCGCCAACCATCAGAGGGCGCATGCGCACTACAGAAGCTGAGCGACTGGCTCGGGATGCAGAGAAGGTTGTAGGACCACCTACAGCACAGCGCAGACAGAGACAGTCACCAGATCGGTACACTGGATACATGGCTCTTGTGAGTCAATGTGTTGGGACGGAGCCATCCTCTTTTGAGGAAGCTGTGGAGGAACCCGCATGGGTTGATGCCATGATCGAAGAATATGATTCGATCGTCAGGAACAGTGCATGGGAGATTGTCCCAAGACCGGTGGGGAAATCAGTGGTGGGTTCGGGATGGATCTACAAAGTGAAGCAGGCGGCTGACGGGAGTGTGGAGAAGTACAAGGCGAGATTTGTCGCTCGTGGCTTTTCACAGATCGAGGGGATTGACTATGAGGAGACTTTTGCACCTGTCGCAAGGTACTCTTCCATACGGACGATCCTTGCTCTCTCAGCGCAGATGGGGTGGCACATTCATCAGATGGATGTGAAGACTGCGTTCCTCAACGGAGTCATTGAGGAGGAGGTGTACATAGAGCAGCCTAAAGGTTTCGAGATCTTCAGCAGTGAGTCGCATGTGTGTCGACTCAAGAGAGCACTGTACGGGCTGAAGCAAGCACCTCGTGCTTGGTACACTCGGATAGACATCTACTTCACCGGGCTTGGATTCTCCAAGAGTGAGGCGGATCCAAACCTGTACCAGATTGTGGTGGAGGGGAAGCTGTTGATCATCGTACCGTATGTAGATGATCTGATTTTGACTGGCGACGAGCAGTTGATACTTTCATGCAAGGATGATCTTGCACGAGAGTTTGAGATGAAGGACCTGGGCATCCTTCATTATTTCCGGGGATTGGAGATTTGGCAGCGCAGCGGAGGACTGTTTGTTTCTCAGGGCAAGTAGGCCCGTAGTATTCGCAGAGGTTCAACATGCAAGGCCGTGCTTCCCGTCGACACCCCTCTCCTCGGTGGTCCAGGAAGGAGGATGCTAGAATGAGGTAGGATGCCATCGTCTCACTTCGTTGGTGGGGTCGCTATGTATCTGGGTCAATACACTCCGATATATGCTATGTACAATCCGCCCGCAAGCTATGGTTAAGCCTACCAAGCTCTTTTGGAAGGTGGCAAGCATGTATCAGGCTATATCGCAGGCACATCGGGATATGGTCTATGGTACAGACAGAGGATGGAGTGAAGTCAAGCCACCGATGCGTACTCTGGGCAAGGAGCCCAACCCGACCGAAGAGAAACCGCGGAGGAGTTTTCAGCATTGGGTCGACAACAGTTTCCTGGTACAGCAGGAAGCAGAGATCCGTGGCACTCAGTTCAGCAGAGGCCGAGTACATGGCAGCTAGCTTGGCTGCATGCGAGGCTATTTGGATGAGGAAGATGTTATGAATATTTTATTAATTATTAGTTAGTTATAGTTATATTAGGTTTTATTAACTGAAAGGGCATGATCAAAGATCATGCCTCTTCGCCAAGGGACACCTTGAGGCTATATTTAAAGCCAGGCGATCCCTCATTGTAATCATATCATCTTTCATCATTAATAATATATATTTATCAAGTTTTACCAGAGTTTTTACACTCCATTGGTATCGGAGCCATCGCTCTTCTGGATCTGTGGATCATCAGGTTAAAAAAAAAATTCCAACGGAAATTTCAGGAATTTCTTTTACCAAGTGCAGAATTACAATCTTAGCTACGCTCACCCTCCCCATCTCTCACCTTACGCCCTCCCATTACACGCATTACACCTCCCCGTCTCACGCATTACACTCCTGCACCCTCACGCAGTACACCTTACACTTCCGCCAATTACCAATATCGATCTCTGTGAGATTATTAACAGGTTTACAGATTTATATATAGGGTTACAGCGGCAGCAAATCTCAACGTATAGGTTACAGCTGCAGCAAATAAATATCGGGTTAAGCGGACCGCTGGTATCGTCCACATCAGGCTGCGGTCGTCGTGTCACTGCGCTGACCCGAGGTTTCGTTTTTTTTTAAATCGTGGGTTGATTAAACTGAAAGGGCTCGTGATATTTTAAATCGTGGGTTGATTAAATTGAAAGGGCTCGTGTTTTTTAAAGCAGACGGTTGGTAAGCGATTTGTTATAAATTTAAACGGTGTGCCGGTTCGGTGAGATTACCTATCATCTCTGTTAATAAAGGTTTCGGGGCTCCTTTTTTTTTCAAGCGGACGATTGGTGACATCAAATATACATCGACTTGGCAACGTGTGGTATAATCAAATTTGCAACTCCGATCAAATTGAATATTACACTCCATACGAACAGTGGTCGTTTTCTACAGCGTTTAACCATACGACCACCACCATAACCATACGACCACATACAGCGTTTAACCATACGACCACCACCATACGTTACACTCCATACGTTTTCTACAGCGTTTAACCATACGACCACCACCATAACCATACGACCACATACAGCGTTTAACCATACGTTACACCACCATTCCGTCTTTAATTCCTGTGCAATCCCGCTGTTGGATATTAATAAAAAAAAAACAGTGGTCAAACGGTGGCAATTCGGAACAGTTAAACGAAACGGCATCGATATATATTTGTTGAACCGGGGCATAGTCAAACGGAACGTGCATAATTCTAAAAACGATTTTTTTTAACTATATAAAATATATAATATATAGTTTGATTGATAATTATATACATATATATTATAATTATATAATTCATATATATATATATATAATTTTCATTTAATAATTATATATATATATAACAATTATATAATTAAATTATATATATAATATAATTTTTAATTAAAAATTATATATATATAATAATTATATAGTTTAAAATATATATATATATATATATATATATATATATTATTATTAATTAATTAATTAATTAAATATTAATTAATTAATTAATTCAAAAAAAAATTAATTAATTAATTAAATATTAATTAATTAATTTTAAAGAAAAAAGAGGAGAGAAACTGGCAGAAAGATATTCCCCGCCTCATACACGCTCGATGTCTTCGTCAATGTCGATGGCGGAATTCCAGAAGAAATTAGGAGATCTTGAGAAACAAATTAATAATAACTCCGAAGAATTTGGAAGGCGATTAGTCGATCTAGAAGGTACAGTTGCAGGGCATTCCAACGACATCAAAAAAATTCATGATACGACAAATCGCATAGAAAGACAAATGTGGCTAAATCATCACGAGACCACAGAAGCAATGAACAAGCAGAACGAAGCAATGAACAATATGACAAAACTCTTCAACAAGCTAAATGATAAAATAGATAAGTTGAGTCAGACACAATCCCCAACATCTCCTAACAGGGAACCAAATCAACAAAACAATTCCGCAGATTCAGGGAACTCGGAAGATCATCAGGAAAAGACTGATTCTCCACATCATTAAGAAGATAGTAATGCAGATTTTCAAAATAAGCAGCTCTGGAATGCATTCGCTAATCAATATCCCCTTCTTGTTCCACCATTAGCATATCAGCGCAAAGCCAAGATCGACCTACCCAAATTTGATGGTAATGAAAAGAATAGTGTTGTGTGGCTTAATAAGGCAGAAGAATATTTTGAAATTTATGACATTATTAGTGATGATGAAAAAATTAAACATGCTTCCATGAAAATTGAAGGAGAAGCATATAATTGGTATATGTGGTGGAAAAAGACGACGCTCGCTATCAGTTGGAGGAAATTTAAGGATGCGTTCTTCAAAAGGTTTCAAGGCATAAAAGAAGAAAAGTTCTTTTCAACGTTTATCAAATTACGCCAAAAAGGAGATGTGGATGAGTACACGCGAGAATGGGAGACTTTGGCAACACGAGTACCCGGATTATCGGAATCTCGTCTAATTCAGTCTTACATCTCAGGACTTAAAATCCACATACAAGAAGAGCTAGAACTACATGAAATTATGTTCGTAGAAGTAGCAAGGCAAAAAGCAAAAGCTGCTGAAAAGAAATTTGAAAGATTATCAAAACCAGAAAAAGTATATTCGAGACGACGGTTTCCTCAATCTGAAAATGTAGTTGACACAACATATGTCCCTGTCCATCCTCGTGAAGACGAAAAATCTAGTCTAGAAAAACAAAGAATACGAGAGGGCAAGTGCAAACGTTGCGGTGAAAACTGGGACCCTAAGCACAGATGTGCTAATGGAAAAGCAAAAAATCTATACAGTTGTGAAGCAACTAACGACACTAACAGTACTGATTCGTATATAGAAGGATTAGAAGACAATTTAGAGTTCTCTCCAGAAATGGAGGGCGAAACTATTCCGCAAGTGTCCTTATCAGCTATGACAGGCATATTACAACCTCAAACCCTAAGGTTAAGAGGACATATTAAGAACAACAATGTAATGGTTCTAATAGACACAGGCAACACGCACAATTTTCTAGATTCCACCATGGCCAAAAGACTCAACCTCTTTGCTTTTCCCATGCCTAATATGAAGGTAATGGTGGCCGACGGTAAGAAGATTGAACAAGTAGGAAAATGCCATAAAGTCAAATTGCAGATTAAAGACTTTCATTTAGAATCTCCATTCTACACCGTTCCATTACGAGGAGTAGATGTGGTCTTAGGAATTCAATGGCTACGAACTTTAGGTACTTATTCTGCCAACCATCAGAAGCAGTTTATAAGTTTTAAGTGGAAAGGGCAGAAATACAAGTTGTATGGATTCCAAGCCCCAGAAAATCAAGTCATATCTTCCTCTCTGATGACGAAGATGACTCAAATAGGAGCGCCAACATCTATAGTACAATGTCAGCAGTTAGAAATGTTATCTTCAAAAGGGAGCCACGAAGAGCCTCCAGAAGTCAAGACAGGATCCGACCTTGTCGATATCAGAGATTTTCACTATCCAGATCAACAAAAGATTGAACTCGAGAATATGCTCCACGATCTTTTTAAAATGTGGGAAGCAAGAGCCCGCCGCTCAAGAAACTCAGGCGTTCGTCAACATTGTCCATCATTACATATGCTTTGAGGACAAAGCATCTTTAAGAGAGGGGCAATGTTATGAATATTTTATTAATTATTAGTTAGTTATAGTTATATTAGGTTTTATTAACTGAAAGGGCATGATCAAAGATCATGCCTCTTCGCCAAGGGACACCTTGAGGCTATATCTAAAGCCAGGCGATCCCTCATTGTAATCATATCATCTTTCATCATTAATAATATATATTTATCAAGTTTTACCAGAGTTTTTACACTCCAGAAGATCCTCGCAGGTTTGTTCAGGTTGCATTTGGAGCCTACAGTGATCTACTGTGATAACCAGAGCTGCATCAAGCTCTCGGCTAATCCAGTATTTCATGATAGGTCCAAACACATTGACATCAAGTACCATCATATCAGAGATTGTGTTCAGCGGAGAATCATGATGCTTTCATATGTTCCCACGGAGGATCAGGATGCCGACATCCTGACGAAGGCGCTCACCAAGAGCAAGTTTGAATTCCACAGAGGCAGGATAGGGGTTGCAGATAATCCATATCTTGCTGAGAGGGAGTGTTGAAAATGCAGCAAGATGATGGAGCTTAGTGAAATGAAGTCGCCTTCACTAAGTGGGCCCGCAGGCAAATTCTGGCGCAAAGTCTATTTTTAGACTATGTCTATTTTTAGACATATGGAGCATGGTTCGGGGATTCCAGTTTGAGATTCTTGGAGCATTGGTCATGTTGGTAAAAATAGATTAGACTCTATTTTTTAGGTCGAAGAGGTCGAAGGCTATTTTTAGACTGCCTCTCCTAAAAATAGGGAAGTCAAATATTATTTACCCTTAATAATATTTGGACTCTAAACTTCAGTTTACTCTCTTGGAGCACTTCAGTTCGAGCTACAGAAGTGGCTCATGCATCTGACAGAGGAATCACGTGATTCCCAAGGGTTTGATGGCACATGCATGGTTGACTTCAGTTAGGACTTCAGTGGCAGAAGTTTGGTGGAGTTAATGAGACAGATAGTGGAGTTGTGTTCTGTTTATTTTAGTTGAATTAGTTGAGATTAGTTTAACTAGCTAATCAATTAGTTATGAGTGGAGTGAATTAAATATTATTTAATTCATTAATTAGTAACTCATTATTCAACTCAAGAACACATCAATTCACTACAGTGCATGATCAGTTCAATGGAGACCAGTGAAAGAGGTAGATGAAAGGGTGGAGTTAGCTATCAGTGGCGACATCAGTTGTGCATGATATTTGCACCACACTTGGAGGAATTTCCCATGATGATTGCGCTGTCAAGCTAAGGAGATTCGAACCTTACAGTGCATGATCAGTTCAATGGAGACCAGTGAAAGAGGTAGATGAAAGGGTGGAGTTAGCTATCAGTGGCGACATCAGTTGTGCATGAGATTTGCACCACACTTGGAGGAATTTCCCATGATGATTGCACTGTCAAGCCAAGGATATTTGAACCTTGGATCTCTATTTAGACAGGCCATGATTGCGCAATAGAGGCAAGGCAATTAGTGGTGAGTTTTGAACCAGTAACCTGTTCAAAACCAAGCTAGTTTGTGTGTAACTTTATGAGAAAGTACTGAGTACTTGTGAGGAGTATTGTACCGAGTTTGTTACATGATTTCTCCATTATAATATACACAATAGCTGCGGGGTTTTCAGCTATAAGCTTTCCCCATACATACTGTGTTAATGTGTATGATGATTTGATGTGTTATCGCTTGATTTTATTTCCGCATGTTTGATGATCCGAGTGGAAGAGATTATGTGTTGCATATAAATTCGAATTGTATGTGATCAGGATAGTCTCGGTGGATAATTAATCATTATTCAGCAAATTTCTACATGGTATCGGAGCTATTGAAGTTCAGATTGATCATCATAGTGATTACAAACTTATTTCGGTAGACAGAGTCTGCATGCGGGCCAGGTAGCCTCCGGATTCATCTTTCTTCGGAAAGTGAAAGGTCTGGTAAATGCCCCTTGTAGTAAATCTCTGTGCTAGAAATAATTTGTTCTCACAGATCTAGAGTGGTTGAGCTTTGAGGTGGAATTCAAAATTTTGCAACAGTTTTTTTTTCTTGGTGCCAGTGTTGAAAATGTCTTTCAACGGTTTGCGACTCGAATATGCTCTTGAAGGCAGTTCGAATTATGTTGCATGGAAGGATCGCATGGAGGCAGTATTAGAAGATAATGGTCTGAAGGAGTTCGTAGATACGGATGTCCAAAAGCCCATTGATCCTGCTGAAGTCGATGCATGGCAAAAGAAGATGGCGAAATGTCGAAGGATCCCGTTGGAGGGCGTCAAGGATCATATTGTATCCAGCCTGCATGGAAAGGCTTCTCCATATTTAATGTGGAAAGCTTTGACGGATCTATTCCAGAGTAAGAGCGACTAAAGGAAGCTGGCGCTCAAAGATAAGCTCAGGAACATCAAGATGGAGAAAGGCGACAATATCGCCAAATACCTCACGAAGTTCACTCAATGCAGAGATGAGCTGGGAAGTGTGGGGGTGACTGTCGAAGACGAGGACATGGTCGACTTGGCTCTCCTTGGTCTTCCGAAGGCTTGGCACTCATATCAAGATAGTGTCAATGGTCGGGAGAAGCTGCCGGGATGGGAGCGCCTTTGGGCGGATCTCATGCAGAAGGAGATAAGGAGGACTACTCGAGATGGATCTTCATCAAAGGGAGCTAATGAAGAAAACTGCACTTTGGTTGCCAAAGCAAAGAAAGGGAAGGGTAATAAAACCTCTCATTCTGGTGCAAAGGGCAAGAAGCAGGATATGGCGAAAGTGAAGTGTTTTCACTGCCATGATCACGGACATTATGCTACCAATTGTCCAAAGAAGAAGAAGAACAAGCAAGCGGGAAGATCTGCAGATGGAGAAGCTTTGGCTTCACAGTTCGAGCTTGACTTTTCACCGATCGCATGCTTGGTTTCAAGTGTGATGGAATCGGTGTGGTTCTTGGACAGCGGTGCGTCATTTCATATGACGGGAGATCGGGATTTGTTCTCAGATCTGGAGGACAAAGATTTGGGTGTGCACATCGAGATGGGCGATGATGGTAGATACAGCGCGACTGGTATCGGTACCATATCCTTTCAGAGGGAGTCTGGTAAACCCTTTGTACTGAAGGATGTCATGCATGTACCTAGATTGAAGAAGAACTTGATCTCTGTGGCGATGTTGGAGGATAAGGGGTATGATGTGGTCTTCAGCGAAGGAAAAGCCTTCCTGCGCAGTAAGACTACTGGAGAGACCCGGAAGATAGGGGTTCGAACCAATAACCTTTATCAGTTGCAGGTAGATGGCTGCGCAGCTATGGCATGCAAGGCGGGAGAAGTGGTGAGCCGGGATGATGAGGGCGAACTGTGGCACAGGAGATTGGGCCACCTTCACCATGGAGCTTTGAAGATTCTGCAACAAATTTCTACTGGGCTTCCTAAGGGCACCCTTGCGCAGTCAGATCAGTGCAAGGGGTGTACTTTAGGGAAGTATGTGAAAGCCACTTTTCACGAGAAGGATAGTCGCGCCACGACGATCCTTGAGAGAGTTCACACAGACGTGTGTGGTCCTTTCTCAGTTGCTTCGACAGCAAAGCACAAGTATTATGTGATCTTTGTTGATGACTTCTCTCGAAAGTGCTGGATCTTCTTCATGTAGAAGAAGAGCGATACATTCGCGAAGTTCTGTGAGTTTAAAGCACTGGTCGAGAAGGAGTCGGGGAAGAAGGTGATTGCTCTAAGGAGTGATAACGGTGGTGAATTCATCTCGCCTGAATTCAAGGAGTTCTGCAGCGCAGAAGGGATTCGGAGAGAGCTCATCGCACCCCATAACCCACAGCAGAACGGGGTGGCTGAGCAGAAGAACAGAACGATCGTGGGTGTTGCACGGGCGATGTTGCATGATCAGGGCCTACCCCTTCACTTGTGGGCTGAGGCATGCAATACAACAGTGTATGTGCAGAACCGTTGTCCTCACAAGGTTCTTGGCATGAGTACACCGGAGGAGGCTTATTCTGGCAAGAGGCCTGATATTTCTCATCTGAGAATTTTTGGCTCTCCTGTCTACATGCATGTGACGAAGGATGCAAGAAGGAAGCTGGATCCGACCGCAGAGGTTGGAATATTTGTGGGGTACACTGATACACCTCACAACTATTGGGTGTATTTGTCAGACAGTTGCAAGACTGTTGTGTGACGGGATATCAAGTTTCAGGAGGAGAAAGCCATGCAGTGTTCGCTTGAGAGGGAGCTACACTTGCATGCAGATGAGGAGCTGTTAGTTCCTAAGGAGGAGCTTTCGGATGTGGATCAGCCACAAGAGGAAGTTCAGGAGGTGGAATAAACCACCCATGCAGTGCCAACCATCAGAGGGCGCATGCGCACTACAGAAGCTGAGCGACTGGCTCGAGATGCAGAGAAGGTTGTAGGACCACCTACAGCACAGCGCAGACAGAGGCAGTCACCGGATCGGTACACTGGATACATGGCTCTTGTGAGTCAATGTG